>JBAIAC010000026.1:37482500-37938775 GCA_037349315.1 Chelydra serpentina
AGATTTGGCACAAATGCCTCGAATCACATCTCCCAGTGCTTATAGCCTGTATCCCTTTCAATGGAGGAATCTCGTTGCCATCCAACCTAGACATCACCCAGAAGGGTATTAACTGATTCCAGGGAAATAAAATGCATTGAAAGCCAAAAGCCAGCTGCTGACTTGGCTCTCTCTCCGGGAGTGTGATTGATTTCATGTTTCTTCTCTCCTAAAAGGTAACAGATTCCTGCCTGGAAATCCACCTTCTTATGGAATTATTTTAAAAGTTATTTCTAGGATTTTAACTAGATCTTGAAGAAGGAATAAATATAAACCACAGCAGAGGATATGCCATGAATCCAGCAAACAATGCCCCAGGGTCAAAAATAACCCTAAGAGAAGAGGAAGCAACCCAAATGAGAAGCAAATATTTTTTTGTTATTCTTTACATGCTTTTTAAAAAGAAGACCACAGTTTAGTCTAGATGAAACATAAAGCATAACATTAGCTTACAAATTTCCTATGTATTATTGGAAAAGTATCAAACATTGATACTACCAGAAACATTCAAGCAAACCCATACGTTTCCAAATAAGTCTCAAGAAAGAGAAACCAAGCCACTCATTAAGAAGACCACCGTTCTGACACCAATCAAAATCCAACGCAGTTCATAGGGTGCTGAAGATCTGGGAGTGACTGCTATAAAAACTGGTAAAAAAGGGAAATTATTGTGTGTGGTAGTTTGTAAAGTTTCCAGTGCACAGTACAGCAGCAAGATCACTGGTGTGGGATTCCTCTTCCATGTCTGGTGAAGTAGTCGCTATCGACGCTGCACAATGTGTTGTCTTATCCCACTCAATTTTTTTCTCCCAATTTGAATAAGAATATTCTTGAAAAAGAGTTGAAAACACTAGCTCCCTATCCTCATGAGTTCTTTCTTCATTAGTGCTCCTTTGTTCAGAATCATTAGTGTTCTGAGTAGAGGTTGCCATCCCTAGAAAAAAATTTATTCTCAACCTTCCCAAAGTTACCCACCTTATCAGCTTCACTTTACAAAGAGTGACATGGCTTTGGGAAGTCGTTACTAAAGATAGTGACCATGGGGGCGGATCTGATACCTCAGTAAAACGCTTGAATGTGCAGGGTGCCGAGAACTGCTAGTTCCCATTGATGTTAACAGGATCTGAAAATGCTCAGAACCTTGCAGGATCTGGTGCTAAAATGAACATCCCCTGAAGTCCAACAGTCTCCTCCTCATTAGCAGAGCTAAGTCTATTAGTAAAAACCCACTAGCCTCTGTCAACCTCAATACCCGTCTGAGGACTCCGTTCCAAGGCCTGGCTCAACATTTTATTAGCAAATGTACAGCTGTCATTCCCTTCCAATCTGGCAGGTCAGTTCAGAACCTTTGCATTTTCACTTTCCATCCTGCTTTCCAAGGATTCAAATTTAAAATGCAGAGGCATGTTATCTTTCATCACCATATTCAATACAGTTTGCAGGGCATTAACCTTGGGTGTAAGTGTTTGGAATTGATCTGCTGGTTTCCAATTCCAGTGTGCAGATTCCCAAATTGTTGGTCCACAGAGACTAATTTGCCACCGAGATAATCCATTTGTCGCTGCAGGTTTTCAAATCAAGCCTCCAATTTTGGAGCCATAGACTGTGAATATCGTAGGACTTTTTCCATGATTATTAGTTACATCAATTTCAGAAGCTTCTTTGCATTGAGGGGCTGATAACATAGCCTCAGGGGGTGAGGAAGGGGCCATCTCTGGAGTCTCCTGGATCAGCTAATTGGAAATTAACGTCAAGGAAGGAATTCCCCGGACTCTCAGCCTGGGCAGCTTTTAAGCTTATGCCATTTAGGAGGCATATTTAAATATAAAGAAGGCAACATCACATAACCATGAATAATCTCAAGACATAAGTCCTCTCTCTGTTCGTGTTATGCGCTGCTCCAAACCACACATCTTAAAAGAGCAAAACTCCAAGAAACCATCACTGCCAATAACAGACCAGCCAGTCAGCCAGACCCATCTGCTAGCCTGCCTTCTTTGAAAGACGACTGAGCTGCCAACAGCCACAAGAAAACCAACTCCTGCCTCAGTGTGGGCAGTTCCCAAACCAGAGAGGTCACCGTGAGCACACTGACTCACGGAGTGTTCTGGGCAGCTGGAGCCTGGATCACAGTTGCATCGAAGGTCCTATATACATATTAAGGGCAGGATTTACCAATATGTTCTGGCTGCTTTGTGCTGCTACAGCCACCCATAAACTCAGCTTACCCAGCCAGGTAAGCCAAGCTTACAGCTGCTCTGTGTGACCAGAGTGGTGCAAACGTTGGAGCTCATCAGTGAATTTGTCCCAATGTGAGTTATTTATTTGTATGACAGTAGTGTGTAAAGGGCCCCGTTATACTGGAACATCCTCCCGCCTCACCCAAAGTCAGAGACAGGCACTGCCCCGAAGAGCCTGCAATCGAAATAGGCAAGAGAAAGGATGGGAGGAGAAAAAAGGCACAGAAAGGGGAAGCTACTTGCTCAGGGTCACGCAGCGGGTCACTGGCTGTGCTCCTGATTCCCAGTCCCACCCTAGTCTGTGCTGCATCCAGGGCCGGTGTGCCCACTAGGCGACCCTAGGCGGTCACCTAGGGTGCCGGGGGGCGCCTGGCCACGGCTGCCGCCTGCCGCCCACTTCCGCAGCTGAGCCGGGGAGGGCGCCTGGCCATGGCTGCCGCCCACCACCCAGCTTCGCGGCTGAGCCGGGGGGGGGCGGGACGGACGCTTCCGGGAGGGCACCGCAGGCGGGGGGAGGCTGCCAGGCGGGGGGCTGAGCTGCAGGGGGGGGCGGTATTAGCTGGGCGGGGGGGACGTATGGGGGGTGGATTGCCGTGGGGGGTGCATTGGCTGGGAGGGGGGCTGTGTTGGCTGGGGGGGGGCGCAGGGCCGGTGCAAGGAAGTTTCACCTAGGGCGTGATACTTCCTTACACCAGCCCTGGCTGCATCTCTAAGAGCTGCCTCAGCACCTGGCTAGAACCCTGCCATTCACCCCAACTTGCTCCCACTCTGCTAAGGAGAAGAGAGGCAAGTTTCCAGTTGTTTCTAATGCTCGTGCTGGCATCTGGGTTGCTGTGTTCTCAGTTTGTCAGCCTCAGAAAAGACACGCTGCACATGCTGATCAAATACCCTTTTATTTTGTTCTTCAATTCCCCCGGGCCCACAACAACTTTAAAAACTGTCCACCTTTGGAAGAGGCATTGATTAAAAATACTTCTTAACAATACAGCTATGGAGCTAATTTCCATTTGCTTCAATTATTCTTATTTTAATTTAAAGCAGTAGCTTCTTCATATCAAATTTCTGTCTCTTATAAAAAAACAAGTGCAGAGCAGATAATTAAACAAATATCACTGTCAATTCACTTACAGCATCCAGAATGCTGCATGCAGATGTGCGCAAAATCTGTGTATTCACTCGTCATAACTGCACATGCAAGTGATTAATTAGACATCTAAACGGCTATTTTTATGCACAACTACTGCAAATTAATGTGCACATACAGACATTTGCACACACTTTTGAAAAAACTGGCTCTAAATGTTGCACTTCTCAGCATTTATCACTTCAGCATGATTATTTCCAAATCACATCACAGACCTCATAGATATGTTGTTATCAATTCAATGTCTTAGAAATATTATAATGAACACTTAAGGCTGTTTGTAAAACCCTAATCAATTCAGTACTCTTGATATCTGTGTAATCATAACAAGTCATCATGGGATCACAAGGCTATTGCATTTCTCTTACTGTGCCCCCATGAAGGGGCCCTGGCTGGGGGCACTGCCATTTTGCTTTGCAAGCTTGTGCATCAGTTTCATTTATTTTTGCACATTCTCTATATTGGTTTCTCTCCCCTCCCCCCACTTTTTTTTCCAGACAATAATACAACACTATGATGCTTAGAGAACCAGAAAGAAAGGAGGGGAAATGTCAATATTATGTGCTCCTCTGGAATGTTTCAGTTGATGCAACCCACCTGGAGTTAGCAAAGTCTAAAGTTAGTAAAGGAACAGTCAGATGTGCTAAGGATGATGGCGTGCGGTGTCTGACTGTTCCTTTGTTTTTGATCAGAGAAATCAGGAGTGTGGGAGTGTCAACTCAAGCAACTGAGTTGTCAGAGTGATGAAAATCAGGGCTCCATGTAACTGATCAAATACTGAGGGCATTAAGAAGTTGATGGGCTTGTATCAGGAGGATATATAGAGAGGGGAAAAGCAGTATCTTCGAGACAGACTATAAGCTGGGGAAAAAAGAAAAAGGGGGAGGAAGCTAAGGAATACATGGGATAAGAAGCATCCAGATCCTACTGGGTTTCATTCCATGCATCTGATGAAGTGGGTTCTAACCCACGAAAGCTTATGCTGAAATAAATTTGTTAGTCTCTAAGGTGCCACAAGTATTTCTTTCTTTCTTATTTTCTTCTTCCAGATCCTACTGTGATGAGCATGGTATAAATGCTTAGAATGAGCGATAACTTAGGCCTGGTCCACATGAGGGGGGTGGGATCGAGCTAAGATACGCAACTTCAGCTACGTGAATACCGTAGCTGAACTCGAAGTATCTTAGATCGAATTACAAAGTACTTACTGCGGGTCCACGCGGCGCAGGCAGGCTCCCCCGTCGACTCCACTTACTCTTTGTGCCGAGCTGGAGTTCCGGAGTCGACGGGGAGCGCTTCTGGGATTGATTTATCGCGTCTACATGAGACACGATAAATCGATCCCAGAATATCGATCACTACCCGCCGAATCGGGCGGGTAGTGTGGACGTACCCTTCGTGTGTTTGGGCTGGAGCTCAAAGAACAAGCATTGACCCCTGTTTATATGGTGCCTTTCGTTCACGGATCTCATAGCGTTACATTCATAACTATTACATTTTAGGTTGATAGTGATTTCAGAGCATCATAATGAAGGAATCCAACATCTGCTGATCTCCATGCCTGCTGACAGTGCAGAGTATTAAACCAATATGGATAGTAGAGCTCTGAGCATTTCTGGGTGACAGACCCCAGCGGCAGTCACGCTTAGAGAGGAGCGAGATCTGAAATGGGGGGCTGGTTTTGTAATGACTCCTTTGGCTACAGTCAGAATCCAATCCATCATCTCCTGTCATCCCACGTATCACTCAAAATGGGCCATTTGCACCAGCCATACTGGGATGACATACATAAAATATGTTAGGACTCAACCGGAGATGCCTTGAGATCTTTGATGGAGAGCAAGGAACACTCTAACCCACAAGGTAAATAAGATGAAGAACAGCAGAAAAATCACCCCGACAGATGAGCAGATCTGAGAGATACGAAGAGGGCTCTGCTGGAGGGTGAGGCTCTGGTACTGGTTATATTTCCTGACACGAAGGGTGCTAAGGCCAACTCCAGTGTCACTTCTTGACAATCCTATACTCGTGGGACTGTCCAGCCTCTGTGAAGGGGTTTGGAGGAGGTAAGTACGTTGGGGAACAGAAGGATTGGGTTATTTAGGCTTGGAGGCAGGGGAAGAGCTTGTGTGGGCAAAAGGCGTAGAGCCAGGGTGGCAAAGGGTGGTATAATGGTTGGCACCGAACCTGGTCATCCCTGTTTATCTGGAGTTGTGGGCTTTGGTGGGGGGAGGAGTGGAAGAGTTGTGCAGCAGCATGGGGTATCTTGATTGTTTCCTTCCTGAAGCAACTCACCTCTGCATCAAGACAAATGGGAATAGCATTGGGTGCTCTGGAGTGACAGAAGTGGGGCCTTCAGTGGCCCAGACAGGCTGCACAGGACTTTTCTTTGTGCACCAGAAAGCCACTAGCCCTAGCGAGGTGCATGAGTAACAGCCACAGAGCCAGGGGAAGAGCCTACCATGTGCAATTCTGCTGGGGATCCACATTTCCTGAGAACTACACTTACAGGAACGCTGGCCCCAGGATGCTGAGTGCAGCACTTGGACAGTTTGCACCGGGAGAAGAATTCCCCAGAGAGCATGAACTGGGAACAGTGCCAAGACTAAAGATCCTGATGCAAATGGGCTTTTCTGAGCCTCCAACTGGCTGCGCCCGTATGACTGAAAAGTGACTTCCTTTGGCAGGCTGGAAGTATGGCCAAATCCCTATCCGAACCCAGATTTTCTGAAGTGAATGGATCATGCACTAAGCCACTGAGGGCCATCTCTGGGTCCCAAAGGAACTCCCTGTAATACTGTAGGGAAATTTAGCACTTACATCACACTTTTCATCTTCAAAGTGCATTACAAACATTACCTAGCTCCTGCTCACAAGAGCTCTGTTTGCAGATTCACGCTTGAGAAATACAGAGCATTCTCCCGCTTGGAACCTGCTGGTGAATATTAGGCTATTGACGGGAATGTTTACAGCAGAGAGACATGGAGCCCGTTGGTGTGGTTTGTCGTGTGATAGCACCTAAGTAGCCCAACCAAGGATCAGGGACCATTGTGCTAGATGATGTACACACACACTGAAAAAGAGAAAAAGAAAATAAAGCCATGCCTCAAAGAGCTTACAAGAGAAGTAGTTTTAAAACAGTTACTGAAAATTACTGCAGCTAGCTACAAACTTTATTCCTATGAGACTAGAAAGTAAAACAAAGCAAATCTGGCATATTCTGTCTGGAGGGTATGAAAGTTCTGGGCAACCTTCTTCTTGGACCTTCCCTTGAGGCCACTTTAATGAAGAGTTATCCAAGAGAACAGCCCGAGTGGGAAAGGAGCAAGATGACTGGACAGCCATGTCATTCCTGAGGGAATGTGAGAGTTGTGATTGGCTGAAATTCTTCTCTAGTCATATCATTTAAAAATTATCTTCATTACTGAAAATTCACCATGTATTGCAGCAACATCTCATTTGACCCATTAAGAGAGACACTGAATTAAACAAAAGCTAATTGCTATAACCCTGAGAAGTAATGCTGTAACCACGGTCCCTTCTGAAGAGTATGTGATGATACCTTCCATCACTCCCTTCCATGACATAAACACAAGTGTCCATGATCTCAGCTGCTTACGGCTTTCGAGCAGACCCTGCGGGCTGGAATATTAGTGCGGCCAAAAGCATTTCTTTGGATCGGACTTGGGAGGTTCCAAACACTTTCCTAGCTTCTCACAGCCTGGAGGAGCCCAATTCTGTTAAAAAGAGAGAGAGAGAAACATATAAAATCAGCCTCATGGAATTAAACTGTCAAGGTCTGGAAGAGGAGCCGGACAATGCGCCCTGAGCCACAACAGACCTATTTACATTTTTAGTACACAAAGCCACTCTTATTCTCATTGAAAAAGGAACCTTCACACGTGGCTGAAGCTAGCAGGGTCCGACTATCTACCCCCTTGGAACTTCATCCCTACAGTCCTCAGGCAAGCCCACAAATCCCTTTCCAGCAGATGGTTATGAAACTGCCTTCCACATTCCTTCAGTAACAGACACCTGCATTAGCCTCCCCTATGAGAGCTGCAGTCTGCAGGGGGCTGTGGTGACCCCTCTCTCCAGTAATGTGATGAGGGAGCAAATCTACATGCTTGGTGAAACCCCTCAAATTGCCCCTGATGCAGAAAGAGGCTGTAATTATTAGCAGTAAAGTATTTTGTAAAACTTCTTAAGGAACCAAGTACAAGGCAGCAGCCTCTGAAGGCTGAGGGTGAGAGAGAGAAGAATATTTGTGTTTTAATGAGCGTTTTGGGGGATTAGCCTATGAATTGATGAATTAGGAGGTGCTTAGATAATGACCACGCCAAAGCATGTGAACCAAGGCTATTCACCTCCCTTCTTTTCTTGCTTCTTGAATGATCTTGTCCCAGTGTGCAGGCGGCAGAGGATAAACATGGTCAGTGAGGAAACCCAGCTGACCCATGGGCGGGCGGGTGTGTGTGTGAGTATTTAAATGAGGAAAAACAAAATGAAATGTGGGATTGCAGTAAAATGTATACATTTAATCTAGTCATTTGCATTTGTTTAGCATCAGATTCCTTCAGGGAAAAGATTAATGCTATAAAAAATGCTGGAGCAGGTTTACATTCCACGTAACTAACAACAGATGGCAGTGATGCACCAGCAATTTCTGCGGGCTGCGAACAGGAAGGCAGAGGGATTTGATATGAGCGTGTCTCCTGAAATGAAGGGCTCCAGACAATTTAAGAACAATTAATTCTGCTTTCTAAATATGCTTCTCACTTTTAAAATACATAAGAACAAGGAAAACCCACTGAAAATTTCACAGGCTAAACATTCTGCTCAAGCAATATAGATCCAAACAAAGGGAATTTTCATCCTTTTGAAAAACTGGATTACATCTGCTTTAGACTCAAGATTTAAATCCATTCAGCTTTCATAGATCCATTCTTTAAACACCACGTCCTGAGACCCCTTCATGTGCCAAATCCCACATCCAACAAAACTGGAGTGAGTTTCTTCAAACCAGCCCATTGAAAGATCAGCTCAACAGGGGTTCCCTGCACACTGATGACAGGGAGTACTGGGGCACAAGAGAGTGGAGGATTTGCCACATCAGTGGTGCAGAGGTGCTAAAGTTGCAGCGCCTACTCCAGTCTCAGGACAGGAATAACAGCTACAAAGTGGTTGATCTGCTTTATTACATGGCCAAATAGGAAAGATTCCTCTTCCCAGTCCCCCAAGGGATCTCCAGTGTACAACCCAAGTAAATGGCACTAGGAACAGATATGGGGACCCACTACTAGGTACGTGCAGAAATTAGAGAACCTTTCAATCAATTTATCAAAGCCGGCAATATAATACCATTGCTGAGTGATGACAGTTATTAAAGCAAACGTGAAACAAACACAGCACAGAAGAACTGATTCAATTGCTTCCCCTGCACAACATCCAAGAAATGAAAATCCTAGAAATTAGAGATGGTAAAAACTTACTAAGTGACTCTATCCATCTCCTTACTAATGCGAGATTGTTCCCTATGTTCTATTCTGTAGCCACTGGAATTTGCTCTGGAAGATTATTTCACTGTCAGGAAGATTTTTCCTGCTATTCAACCTACAGCATTTTCCTTTTTTTCAGTTTCATCCCAGTATCCTAGACACACATCTTGGACTACACTAAATAATTCTCCCTCTTTGGGGTTTACATGCTTCCAATCTTGCACACGGCTCCGTGTCCTTCTCAATGTCCCAAACCATCAAGTTCAGAAGGAGCCCAGTAGAAATCAGGGACTTTTCGGCTGAAATGCCAAAGCACAACTATTAAACGTGCAGTTTCAAATACAATTTGAACAGAAAATTGGCACTACTCTCCATTTGCTGTGTTTAAGATCATGAAGACTTTGGAAAGACAGTTGTGGGGGGGAGGGCGCTTGGGGAGGCGGACCAAGATCAAAGATACCCAAACCCATTGAGAACTACGAGAGCCAGGTGCCAATCCCATTGCTCACAATGCAGCTGGATTTCTGAGATTTGTAGAGGGGATTAGGAAGGAGGAGAAGGCACTAGAGCAGTGGATCTATAAGGAAGGAAGTCACAGAGTTTATCACAGTGTGCTGGTAGACTTTCCAGGCCTAAGGCCACTCACTTTGTACTACGGCATTCCCCAGATAACCAATGGCTGTATCTTCAATGCCGTAGCCAGATAGCCCTTCAAAAGGACTGAATGACGTTTCTTCTCTAGCCCTCCTCAGTGTTAGGTGAGACTTTTAAGCTTTACGAAACACATTATAAGCCAAGGATGCTCACATTGATTTATGTTTTAATCCCTTACCATGACGGCCTTGTCACACACGTTTAGCTGTGGCTCCCCTGGCACCATGGTCTCCTTGTGCAGCTGGACTTGGGGGAATATTTGTTCCATAACTTTCTGGTACTCAGAGCTGGAAAAACTAGAACAATATGAAAAGCAACAGGAGTTATTAGACAGATACTACCCTGGTCTCTGGTTTGAGGTACGGTACGTTTAGGGGACATGAGTTTGTACAGCGTATGGGACTTAGGGCAATTGCTAAAATGCATTGGGAAACTGATGCCTGGTACGGATGCTCCGGGACGGTGCCTAGAGCACTACACAAGCACCTGGTAACACAGTGAAATAAGTAAATGAATAAATTGGGTAGGAATTCCTGAAGCACTGGAGTGTGTGGGGTGTCGAACGTCCATTGAATTTCAACCGGAATTGGGGGCCTCAGTGCTTTGGAACACCCCACCCATTTCCCCTATAACAAGGGAAACGACAGTACTTTGCATTTTGTTGCACCCCTGACCCAAGGATTTCATATTTTATTTACCAACATTGACTAATTCAGCCTCACAATCCCCCAGCGAGGTGGGCAAATATCACAAACCCCACTCCGCAAATGGGCAACCCAAGAGAGAACTCACGGGACACCGCCAGGGACAGAACCCAGAGTTCCCAACTCCCCAGCCCATGTTTAAACCACAAGAATGTTCTTCCTCAGCTGGCTGGCACCAACCTGTCACACTCATACATAGGACACTAGCCGAGCTTCTCCCATTGACCTTAATGAGGAGTTGGCAGCTTAAAACCTCCATGCAAAGAACTGTGAACCTATCTCCCTTGTATCAGAATTATTACTTCAGTAGGTATTGTTTAAGTGGCTTACACTCTATTTCACTGTGGTAATACTTCAAGTACTTCTAAAATGGAGGATTAATACCCAATGATCTCATTTTGCCCATATTAAGAGTCACTTAAGAAACAGAGAACGGCAAATTGCTTCTGGAGATAAAAGGGAAACAATGCAACGTGGTTCTGACCCCAGGCTCTCTTCGCTAACAGCCGGAGCTGGCCACCAGCCCCACACTCCAGCTAATTTCCTTCTCTGAAAAACAATCATATTTTGAAGCCCAGCAACGTGCCAACTGTTTCCAGTAAACCCTATAAATATCACATCTCCTGGGCAGCTTTCCAGAGAGAAACGGATTGTGGGGATGGGTCTGAGCTCTGCTGATAGAGAACGAAAGGGAATTGGGAATGACAAGCTCAAGCAAGCTAATCTGTCTCTCTCACACCTAGCTAGCTGTAGCCTGGATTAGAGAACAAATGTAGAGACTATCGCCAGGTCCAGCTGTAGGATTTGGTTGGACTACCAGGAGAGATTATTCTTGTGACGTTCCCATTCCATCACACTCTATCTCCTTTTTTCTCCATTTGCAGCAGGTTCTACAGTTCTATGTTACACCTGAGGCTACTCTGAAAACTGGGGGTCGACCAAACGTTTTTCAGGTCCCAAAGACCATCTCTGGCTGCCACTCTTGATAGAAGCATTCAAAGCAGCAGCCACATGGCCAGTGAGTTGAGACAACATTGCACCCAAATGGCACAATGGCCACATTGTATCTGGAGGTTCTCTGGTCACATTCAACACACAGGACTACCAGGATGACTGTTTGTTAAAAAAAGTTATTCAGCTGAGGCTGTTAGGCCTTAAAAGCTAGTCTATGTTGACATACAGGGAAGAGATCACAAAGAAGCGCCCGTGCACTGGCAGGAGACATCACAAAGGGAAGCTCACAAAGGCTGTGGCTGTAGTAAGAAAGGAGAGGTACAATGACTTACACAATAAATTGGGCACTGGAGCCCATTAAAATTGGATAGTTCTTTAAAGGGGGAATGTCGCCATGCTGCAAAGTTGAAAAGAGAGAACGCTTCTCAAGCCTAAATGCTACCGTGATTAGATCAGAAACCAAGATAGCTTGTGTACGTCACATGAAAATACATTGTAATAGCAACAGTGCTTTGTCCTTCTATTGCACCTTTCATCTATCGATCTCAAAGCGCTTTGAAAACCTTATTTAATCACACTTTGTATTAAGGTGCCATTTATAAATGGGTTAATAAATGATTAAAGATATTTTAATAAATGGTTAATTAATTGTTAGAGTCCAGCAGATCAATAGGTTGCTCAAAACCACCATACTTTTTACGGATGTGGTTATAATGATCTAAACCAGTGGCTCTCAAACTTTTTTACTGGTGACCCCTTTCACACAGCAAGCCTCCGAGTGCGACCCCCCTTATAAATTAAAAGCACTTTTTAACATATTTAACACCATTATAAATGCTGGAGGCAAAGTGGGGTTTGGGGTGGAGGCTGACAGCTCGCCACCCCCCCATATAATAACCTCGCAACCCCCTGAGGGGTCCCGACCCCCAGTTTGAGAACCCCTGATCTAAACACACATACTACTTATGTCTGTAACACATTTAACCCCTACTCATCATTTATTAACCTTTTATAAACAATTTATAAATGGAACTTTAAGCTTCACATCTTCTTTGTAAAATACCTGAGTTAAATGCTTCACCCTCCAAAAGTGCTTTTGGTATACAGAGCTCAAAATTAGCTGGAAAACCGAGCTGTAGCCTGGCTAACAGGTAACAATGTGTTGCTGTGATTTTGCTGCTTTTTGCTCCATACATGTGAAGGCTGTAGATGGTGAAACCCTCCTTTTTGTCATCATCCCAGCCACTGGGTTTGCCCACAGCTCTACTTCTCCCCAGCCATCTGTTACACGTGTGCATGGTGCCGAATAGAACGGAGAAGGCTAGTGTCATCTCCTTGCTCTGATCTGCACATGCAGGCCATTGCTTTTGTGTTCCTCACTAGTTCAGTAACCAGAGGAAATCTTGGCCCAACATCAGTTCCTGTGAACCCATTCCACTTTCCTTGACTGAACTGATCAGGAGCACCCCCCCCTTTATCTCTCTCTCTTGGGGTATTCGAACCACCCATCACTGTAGTACCTCAACAGGTAGGTCCTTTCAGTATTTGGCACAGACTGAACAATTTCTGTTTGAAGCAGCCTGGCTCAGACAATAGTTTCACCCCTGTAAAGCGAGTACAGTCTAAAACTTCCAGCCATGTCTAGGCTGTGTTTGAAAACATATGACCTAAAAGGTGTTAGTGAGAACAAGTTATGTACTGTACAGACATGTTCTTTAAAGTTACCCTGAGCCTCCACAAGTGTTTTAAAACACGCTGAATTGTGACAGCCTTACTCACCTGAAGTACTCTACTCCACAAGTCTGACTTCAGTGGGACTCCTCATGGTGCAGGCCAGAGTACTAGTCAATGTAAGGTTCTCTCAGTCTGGCCCTAAAATGTGTTAGCTATAACATGTTCTTAAAATATAACCTGTTTCTCATCTAGTCCTGTCCAAAGTGTGTGGGGGTATAGTGGGGGAATGCACTGGCCATGGGACTACTGGTCACTTTAAATTGGAGTCATGCCGTGAAATCATCGTTTGCTCCTTTGTGGTTATTATTTGAGTGCCAGTGTGGCTGGCCCTGTCAAAAACGGAGGAAGACAGAGCCTCTGCCCCACGGAGTTCACAACTTGCTCAGACCCGCAAGCTGACCTGTTCATATCTACAATATGCCTGCTGCTGATCCCACGCTCACGTGCCGTGCTTTTACAGAGCAGTATTTAGGGGCTGTATGTAGCAGGTTGCCACTGCCCAGTCTCATGGCAGAAGCATGTCTGGAGAAGGTGTTTGTAATAGGAGTGCCCAAGGTTAAGGGGGTAAATACTTCCTGGTAACCAATCTGAAATCTAACTGTGAACTGCTAACACAGCTAGGAATCTCTCTTACTCTTACGAGTCGCCCCATTGTCTTCAGTGGGAAAGGATCAGGCCCCAAGTGCAGAGTCTGCAGCATTTTCTATAAAAATGATATTATCTATCCAGGTGTTTGAATGTTACCGTCTGAGTGAAGGTTCAGACCTCTCTGCCTCCAGGGCATGCTGCATTTGTATTCTAGCTCAACAATCCAGCCGAAGGGAAGAGCTGGGAATAGCAGTAAAAGAAGAGAGAATGTGAGCAGGTGTTGTTGAGAGGAGTTTGCTAAAAGAGATCCCCCTGTGTACATGAAGTTATTCCATGCTTAGAATGAAAGAACAGAGTGGACAAAGTCCAGGGTTATTACACTAATTGACACTTTACCTCCAGGAAGTCTCTGGAGAGCCAATCAGGGCTGGATTGCAAGCACTAGGTCCCAGACACAGGTGTGCCCTGTGCTTAGTTCATTTAGAGTAATTGTGCTTTGGCAATCTGTTCTCATCTCCTCCCTCTCCAAACAAACCCATGCGTAAACTGCTCTGCTGTTCACCCCTCTCCCATGCCCTACTGTGAAATGAACATTTGGGGGAGGGGCTGGAGAGGTCTTTAATGTACTACTTTGATTAACAGAGTATCATTTTCATCTTAGAATCCTCACAGTCCTTCAGGTTTGCTACTAATTTTGAATTATATGAGAAGTTGAGAGACAATGTCTTTATCTCTCTCAGTACACATCAACCCGTAATACACAGTATACCCAAATGAGGCAGAACATTTCTAGCTAGCTTTGTTTTTGAGCTAGATCTTGGTTTTTAAATTATACCTTTTCCAGGTAATTAATATACAAGCAGACTCCAATACCTCTACCCTGGGAACCATAGGATTACCTTATTATTGAGAGAAATGTTACCAAATGGTCATAAGATAACAAGTATCAGTGGGGTAGCCGTGTTAGTCTGTATCCACAAAAACAATGAGGAGTCTGGTGGCATCTTAAAGACTAACAGATTTATTTGGACATAAGCTTCCGTGGGTAAAAAACTCACTGGTGCCACCAGATTCCTCGTGATAATATAACAAGCTTCATAGAAGTCTGATACCAAGCTATTTGATACCAGTGCTGAGGTTTACCAGACATATATGAAGGTAGTGGAACAACATAAAATCTGGTTAATAAAGTGGCTTCTATATTTTACTTCTTTCTCTATAGGAATTGGTTTAACAAAAATCCCTTTTTGTTTGTACTTATGAAATAATCACACCCAGACCCTGATGAGCTAATCTTATCTACTTCAGGTACCTTCTGGGTTTCCTATAGCGTCCACCACTGTAGTATCTAAGACTTAATCTTCTGCTATTATTCAGCCTTCCTTTGTTGCTGTTTTCCATTGTCAAGTTTATTCTCAATGTAAAATCTGTATTAGATGAGATGGAGACAACCCGTCTGGGCTCTGCTTCTCAGATGCAGCAAGTTGCACTGATTGGAAGGAGGCATGACGTAAAGGGAAATGGGAAGAGGGTTAGAATAAAAAACCAGCCCTGAGACCCATATTTTAATCATCTTTTAGTCTGGTAGCTTTTGGGGGCATTTTAATACAATTGCTCTTAAATCCTTTCGGCTCTTGCTGTGCAAAATGATCACACTCCTACAATGCTCCTGCTGATGCCACAGAAAGCCTACAAGGAGCTAGGTCTGAGTGACTGCCTCACACCTTTTCTCTCCAAGGCACTTACAATCAACAACCTTGTCCTTGATTTTTGTCTGAGGGTCTAGCTGGCTCTATGTAGGAGCAAGGCCTTCTGAATTCACAGCCTCATCTAGGGAGCACCTTTCCTGAGTATGTCAATCAGGTTCCTCTTGGTGGCTGGCTGTCTCCAGCAATCAACAAAAGGATTGTCCATCTGGTCCATTTAATCTCAGCCTATTTTTAACTGCTCTTTTTCTGGGGTTGAGTTTGTTTGTTTTTTTGACCATTGTTGTAGAGTAAATACAAAATTAGGGAATCAGAGTTAGCTTAAGTTTGGTTAAGGAAATATGTGCGTTGTAAAGAAAGGCCCTGGCTAGCAAGTAAAAGGAAGGCCTTGAAAGAAACAAGTTATAAGGCAAAAGAAATGAAGTAGGGAGGATGTCTGGTTCAAAAAAATAACTAATGAGATAAGGGCAGTTTCCAAAAAGAGGGTCTCTGACCAAGAGGGGTGACTGCAGATGGTTTTAAATAAGACCAAAAAATCTGTCTTAGAAGGAGCCAACATGGATACCAGCGTTATCTTAAAAAGGAAGACCAATGGGAACCTATGTGCAACAAAAAAGCTATTGGTCAGTGGGGAGCATGGGAAGAGAGAAAGAGGAGAGAACTTTGGGAGAAGAGATGTTGTAAATCTTATCTGGATTAAGACCGGAAATAAGGGTGAACTGTCTCAAACTGGTTTCAGTGTAGTAGCCGTGTTAGTCTGTGTCAGCAAAAAGAAAATAAGAAAGGAATATTGTGGCACCTTAGAGACTAACAAATTTATTTCAGCATAAGCTTTCGTGGACTACAGTCCACTTCGTCGGACGAATAGAATGTCTCAAACTGGTGGTTAATGAGAGTATTAAATTACCTAGGGCATCGTTTGTTTGTTGAAGGGGATTAAAAATGTTATGAATGTGAGGGTTCTTTGTCATGCTGGAGCAGGCCAGGAATAGACCGTTTTCCCTAGGTCTGGCCTGTTTGTAAGTATACTGATCACATGCTTATAAAATATTTTGTTACTGTATTGGGTGTTGTAATTGCTTATTCTTTAGGCTGTTGGATATGTTTAGAGCCATCGTATAAACTACCAGTTGGCCTTTGGACTTAATAAAGGAATGTATTGTTAAATGTGTTTGATGGTCTCCCATATTATCATCAATTCCAACAATTGTGTTTCCTTGGGTCTCAGCAGTCGGTACCGGACCCATTTACATCACTTTTGTTTAAATGCTAACTTTAGAATTTACAGTGTCCCTGAAGTATGCGCTGGCGCCATGATAGCTGCACACACTCATCAAATGCAGATTTTAAAGCACTATTGCTATTCAAATCTTTGCCATGGCGGTGGTGGGGAGTGGGGGAGGGAGAGAGAGAAGCCCTTGTACAAAGTGTCCAGTGGCAGCTCTGGAGATGGACATCTTATCTATCTACAACGTGGGTGACAGCGGACCGTATCCATTTAGACAGGGCCACTACTCCTAAATTCTACACAGAGTGCAGTAAGAAATGCTGCTGCAATAACACTGGATAAAAGGAAACTATAGGGAGGGCTGGACTGTGGCAGGTGTAGGCATGTATAACTGAGCTACAGTCCCGGCTGATTCAGGGTGAGGGTCTGGAGTTAGCCCTTCCTCCCAGTGGAAAGCAGAGGTAGCCCAGACATACCATCACCTTCCTTCCCATGTGGGAAAGGGAAGTAACTGTCCTACTGATTAGGTGTTACCAAGCATGGAAACACCAGATGAGCCCTAGATTGTTCAGAAGATGAGAAGGATAGCCCCCTCCTCCACACCTCCTACATCAATTTTCTGTCTTCAGAAGAGCTCAGCAAGCACATGTTAAACAGGGAACACCACAATCCTAGAACGAAAGGTGGGGGAAAGAGGCATGGGGGGATGTGGGAATCTGGTTAAGCAGTTTTATCCAAGGCCTGGAAAACAAGAGGTTCCTCGGTTGCAGAGTCCCCAGGATCACTGCATGACCTCAGACAAGTCACAGCCTCTTGCACCTCAGTCAAAACAGCTGTGAAACAGGGTAGAGCTAGACCCTCGCTGAAAACCAGATGTTGCCTCGGAGCTGAGCATTCCGGTATTCCAGGCTGGATTGTCTCTCTTTTTTCCATCGGAGCCCTTATTCCTGCTGTTTAGCTAAGTGCATTGTTTAACTGGGAGGATAGGTGGTGCTGCTGCTTTTACAGTTATGTTTGGGTCTTCTTATTACATTACTTGGTGGTGCTAAGTTTTGTTTTTGCTCCCAGGACCTATAACTGGGGATAGCAGGTCACTGCTGGGGGGTTCTCCTGTGTCATCTGCCAGTGGGCCTTTTCTTCCTCTGCCCTGTTTGGCTAATTTCATTTCCATACCTCATGTTGACTATTTCCCTTCCTCGGTCATCTGAGCATGGATGGCTTTACTCCAGAATGCACAGTCTGTGGTTAACAAATCTGACATGGTCCATCATCAGGAGTATTGACCTCCTGGCAGTGACAGAGATCTACTTGTCTCTGAGAATCTTATCACTCCTGTAGCGTTACAGACTAGGGTGGCACTATTCTCCACACTCTTCTACAATGGCTGGTTGGGCTGGAGGTGATGCACTATTGGTGTTTCTAGTTGTAGAGCCTTATTATAAGTTAGTGCCTGCCCTGTAACCTCATTTAGGTGCCATATGGCAGTTTCCCATTGCTGATTTTAAAAAGGCAGAAGTAGCTTATTTCCTACCGATTATTATTAGCAGTAGTAGCAATATTAACATATTACCTAGGAGGTACCCCTCGTCATGGAACAGGATCCCCTTGTCCGAGGAGCTGTACAAATAGAATTTGTGAGCGGTTTGCTGACTTTTCAGCCTTTTATTGTCCACTGTTTAATTATGGGCCACTTAAACAAAAATGATGGTGATTATTCACCTGATATTTCTGCCTTTGTTTCAATGCTGATTTGTGAGTCTTGATTTGAGGCAGCGGTTTCTTGTGGCCACTCACTTGTCTGGACATTGTCTGGACCTTTTTATTAGCTGACTTTGCCCTTTTCAGATAATTTCCATTCATGAGTTTGTTTCTTTTAATATTCCTTTTTGTGAAGCGTCACTCTCAGCTAAGAGGGTTACTCATCAAAATACTTGCAGGTGTTTATATAAGCCTTACTTAAGCAGAGGTTGATTTAATGGCTCACTGCACCACAGAGGTACCAGTGTCTGGATTACAGCGGGCAAGCCCACAGATGTACTTAGACAAGCTGTCCTCTACAGTCATATTTCTCTTCAGACCCCCCCCAGGCAGTGGGATGACTTGTTTGTTGCAAGAGGTGTTGCTGGAAGAACTCCAGGCATGTGCCTGACATGAGTGCTTCCTAGCAATCTTTCATTGTCTTGCTTGGTTGACACCAGGCAGCAGGTTTCTGTTGTCTTGACTGAGGCATCTAACCATACTTCTCAGCAACTTTTTCATAGTTTTAATGCTTTCCTCGGCACTCCTTCTCTTTGGGCTGCAGGTAATTTGCCAGTGCTCTCCCTCAATGCAGCCGCTGCTGTTTCCCTCTGGTTAGATGGCGAGGATCCAGCATAACTTTCCCTCTGATTATCCCCTGGGTAAAATTATACACCGGTTTTGCTCTTTTGCTCGTTCTGATGTTTCTGCCCTGACCTGTAAGGTCAGATTGGCTGCTCTTCTGTCAGATCCCTTCTCCTATCAGTCCCGTCAGGAGCTTCTTCCTCTCTTTTCTGGCCCTATAACTAGCATTGTTAATTCTTTGATGGTTTCTAGGATTTTTCATCAGCTTTAAATATGCTCTTGTAAACCCTGTTTTAAACACGTTCCTGTTGGATTCTGAAATCATCAGTAAATATCAGCCAATTTTGTGGATTCCATTTGTTTCCTCCATTCTGTCAACTATATTGTCTTAAATCAGAGGTCACTACCTCCCCAGGCCCAGAGTTTTAGTGGACTCCTAGTTTGGCAGATGAGATCAGATGGCAGTACTGACTGCCATTAATGACAAGCAACCGCTTTAGCTTTCTGTGCTGGCTTGTTAAGATATTGCACCTCTGGAGATTTATCCTGACAATTCCTTCAGAGTTTGACTCCAAACACCTTCTGTATTGCAGTTTGCATTGGGTTTATTGTATTTTATGCTGTGCTAAGTTTAGTTTGATATGTTGTTTGCTTGTGTTCTTAGTGAGTATCGTAAAGCATCTTAATATAGGCATGTGTGAATAAAGCTGAAGTATTTTTTCCCCACAATTGGTTCTGAAGGTGCTAGCAACAGATTATTTTAATCTCTCTAAAATGTTACTTGGATGCATCATATTCTTGGAAAGAACCATTCCCTGTATGGTACTTGTGGGATGTGCAATACTCGGAGAATCAACAAATTTAATAAAGGAAAAGACTTTTAAAATCACCTAGTCTAGTCTCGGATATATTCTGTAACAAAGACCTTCTACAGTTCCAGTGATTTTAAATTAAACTGAAGGACTAGGAATTGTGTCCTGAGAGGAGAATGAATATTGCTTGGACTTACAGAAATGCTTCTCCCCCACGTTGTCAGTGTTAGTATGATCTTATGTTTTAAAAAATAAACCCCCAGAGCTGCAAAAAACAACGTAAGACATAAATTAGTGTCTGTCCCTCAGCCTTCTTAGACATGATCATTAACATCTCAGATGACAAAGACACAAAACTGGTTCAATCCTTACCACACAAGAGCTAAGGAGATGCAGGTAATCAAGGTTCTTACTGGGACCAGTATGGAGTTAAATTACCCTTTTGGCAACAGAATGCTGGGTTTCCCTCTGAGGAGCATTAATGTAAGGACTCCCAATGGGCAAGCTGCCAAAGGGGATAATTAAACTAAATAAAAATACACACCAGCTACACCAGTAACATCCCCATAAATGAGGATAATTTAAGTACTACATAGGATAGGAGACCTACTTTCCATGATGTTTCCAATGTGACCAGAGACAAGAGAAGAGTAACATTACATGTTGCAGAAAGGAATATTCATTTACTAAAAATACCCTTTCCATTATGGTTTGCATATCAAATAACATCACTGCTTTCCATAATCATGTCATAATCTTACCATAAAATTCAATCAAGGCAACAGCTTGCATGTGTCCAGAAAGCAATGGAACCATATGAGAAATGACTACAGACGTATCACTGGAATTTAGTTCAATCCTCAAAACATGGATGTTGAAAGGAATGCTTAAACTATCAGGCAGCAGGTGCCCTGCAGACAGACACCTCCCAGTTAAGCCTCTCCAAAACACAGACCAACATAGCCAAGATAAGAGTTCTGATGATCTAATTTTTGGAATGGGGTGATTTCCACCTCCCACAAAAAACACAAGCCATTAAACCAAACCGGATATAGTCTCATCTGGAATCCCAATCCAGTAATGTAATTTTACTGAGCTCAATTTACAACGCAGCAGCAACTGCAAAGAATAAGATGTGATATGATTTGGTTTGTTCATTAGTGCTGAAATGCAATAGAAAGAGAGCAAATGCAATGCGATTCTGGAGAGTTTTATACACCGTGTAATGGACCTCTAGGGTGCTCATCTGGTATGAGAGAGAGAAGTGAAAATATTTTTTCTCCCCTTCTCTCTCTAGTGAAAACACTTAGCGGACAGTACAGGCTCAGTGCTGTTGAAAATAATGGAGTGAGTGCATCCACTCAATTATTTAAAATGGTTGAGTAATTGCAGCCCTGTCAGGTCAGAAAACATCTCTCTGTAAAAGCCACTGCACAAAACCATTTCTGTGCAGGTGGTCGTGGTGGCCCCAGTTTCCTCCTTCTTTACTTATACATTCTATAAATCAGCGCCAATGGGAATGGAAAAGAGAGCATATCCCAGTCCGCCGTCTGACTGTGCTAAAACCCCCATAACATTCTTCCTAATCAATGGAGAAGGGCGGAGCCCAGCCAGACTTTCGTAGGGGGGTTGTAATTAAACGGACAGGGCCAGATTCACTTTCTGGCTGGGTTAGCTGATATTGGCCTGCTAAACCCAGGGTTGAGTGTTCAATCCTTGAGGGGGCCATTTAGGGATCTGGGGCAACACTCTGTCAGGGGACAGTACTTGGTCCTGCTAGTGAAGGCAGGGGACTGGAATCAATGACCTTTCAAGGTTGTTCCAGTTCTAGGAGACTGGCATATCTCCATATTTAAAAAAAAAATCATTTGGGGCAGGAAGTCTGCTAGAAGTGCAGGTTGCAGGACACAGTTATGGGAGATTAAGAGGCCAGCACAATCCGAATAGTGGGCAGGGTGGGCAGAGAGTCCACCAGCTCAATTACTCTCCGAGGAAGCTCCCACAGGCTTGAAAGCTTCCCACTCACCATGACAGAATGCAGGGGAAGGCACAAACCCTCTCAGAATGTGCTGAGATGGGGAAGGGGAGGCTTGGCCCTGGAGAACAAGCGCAGACAGCAGACTAGCTTGGGTGCACACGTTCACTGATTTGCTATTCTGCAGCTACACTAGAGTCAGTCCTGTCCATGGGACACAAAAGGTAAGGGATGTTGGACATGGGACAAGAGCCACTAAACAGTCTAAATCAAGCTGGGACAGTGTCTGGCCAAACCATTTGAAAACTATATTTTGTTCTGTTCTCTATTTGTTAGTATAGAACGGTGGTCACCTGTTTAAGCTTTCTGAGGTGTAACACCTGATTTTCATACAGGTTTTAAGAAACAGCTAGCAAGTCTATTGATAAATATATAAAACAGACACCCCTTAGGTACTACCATATACCCAAGGTGATATCTATGCTGATGTAATCTTTGTACTACACCACCACTTGTTCCCCAAGAAATGTCTGTCTCCCTTCCACACATAGCTATATGATCATCGTGGATTCTGCTTTAACTGCTAGATTGGCACAATCGCCATATCTGTTGCATTCGATGCATTTGCCTGTTCACATCCCTCTTAGACAAAATAATCATCAATTAACAAAATACATACCATTAATAATGAATTAGTAAGACGGACAGCAAGACATGAAAACAATATAATGCTCACAATGACACGCTGACCATTTAATACAGCTTATTTTACCCCTATGAAACAGAACCTGAATAGCTGGAAGAGGAACTTTGTGTAAGCTTGAAAGCTTGTCTCTCTCACCAACAGACGTTGGTACAATAAAAAATATTACCTCGCCCACCTTGTCCAGCAATCAAAAGAGTCAGGTCAGTGAAATAATGGGACCAAATGCATCTGTAACAGGAGAGTAAATGCCAGATGAACTAAGCTTTATGTTAAAGTCACACTGTGCTTTCTGAAGATCTTCCTGCCACCTCACTTCCCAGCTCCTTCTGGACTAGATCATTTACAACATTGAACATTTCCATTTGTGTCTTTCTTGCTCACCTTATTGGATACTTTTCCCCAGGGTCCCTTCCCAAGTGGAAGAGCAGAGGCAGTTTGGTGTGTTCTTCCTGAGTATGGGTTGTTACTCCAGAAATGTTCTGCCCAGGACAGAAATCAACACCCTGCATTGGAGAGAATGAAGAGGGTCACTGGGAATGTGGGATGAGAGAATAGATTTGAGTTTATTATTTAATATCAGATGTAAATATGAACTCCTCAGCTCTCAAGACTTTGGCTGAGACCACTTTCCTCACTCTCCCGTTATTAACTGTGACAGTTGTTTTTTTAAAGAAGTTCTAACCCAGAGTTGATTCTGAGTCTGCAAAGTGGATTCCACTGTTATTTATGCTGGCGCGTCTACTGGAGCTGATATGGTGTAAAACTGGAGAGAGAACTGAAGCAGGACTCACATTTCTGTGCTATTAAAAAGCAGAAATCATCTCTATAAAATATTCATTAAAATGAAATGGTAAATGAAAGACAAAACGGGAGGTCATTTAATCATAACAACTCTGCACATGAAAAGCATCTCCTCTCTTTGATTATTGCAGTACAGAGCTGCATAGATGGGTTCTGATTGGCTGGTGACAATGATATAAAGGGGGAAAAAATCCAATAAAATTAAAGGGCATAATCCCAAGAGACAATGAGCACCCACAACTCCTGCTAGCTTCTATGGGAGATGCTAAACCTCAGTGTCTCTCTGAATCTGACCCAAAGCCATATTTCACTGAAGAAAGTTGTAAATTTTAATTTTTTTTAAAAAAAAGATGTTTGTCTTTCTGATTTACAATTTCTCAAAATCCTGGTATTAGGTTATTAACCTGGTAATGCTAAGTGGGCTGGAAGATCTGCATTAGGTCTGAAAAAACTCCAGTGCCCATCATTAGACTCCGTGGAAGCAAAAATCAGGATTTCCCCAGCAGTAGCGGTTGGTATGATGACCATAAGTATCTGGACATTCCAGTTGCTAACATCAATGGGTTAAGTCCTCAGCCAGCCAGCCCAGGGACACCCAGAGCTGTCTGTTCAGAAATCCAGAGCAGTTAGCTCTCTGCATCTGTGCATTTGTATGCTTTGCCAGGTTGTGTGTCTCCTGAACTCCAGCCAATTATTAGCCAGATGTCAACTCCCTAATAACTTAGAGCTTGGCCTACAGTCCTACGGGCTAACAGAACACTTTTAGCTCTGGGAATAGCAAAAAAATTTAAGTGCTAATTTCACTGAAGAGAAAATAAAGCAGGGGGCCCCATAGACTAGCAAGAACTAGCACCTAATGGACTTGTTAAACCTCACAGGTTTACAATTCCAGCTAACATGCTGCGCTATTTACAGTACTTCATAACGCCCTGAGACATGGACAGAGATCCAGAGAGAAGGTAAATGGTAATATTTAAATGGAGGGGGGGAAAGCAGTTGTACCATTTGCTTATAAAACAACAAACAAACTGAAAGGCTCTCCACAGATGTTAGGATTTGATTGGCAAACAATTTTCTAAAAATATCCTGTATGTTTTTAATGGACAGCTGGTCAGTGGAGCAGTTAATATTCTGCTTTTCAATAAAGCAAGAAGGTTAGAAACCCATGAAATCCCATTTAACTGCACAGGGCTATAGATTCCTGAATCAGTGGCTGGAAAAAATAAGAGAGTTGCTTGATAGGTTGTAGCAAGCAACTAATAATGGACTTTAAATGGATACAAAAATGATTGACCTTTTAACCTTCTCGTACCATAGACCTCAGAGACTGAATGAGGTTTTAATAGTGGAAAATAGATTTTAACTTAAAAAAGATACACAGAACAGTTAGTGGAAAGGTATCACAGCCCAGATATAACATACAAATTATAATTTGGATGCAAATCAAACAAGCTATTTAATTAAGAGCCTGCTAATTGATGCACTGCTCCTCTACTGCAAATGTTTTAGTTTGAGGGAAGAATTTATTCTCTTGAGCATTTGCTTCTACATTGCTCTGCTTATTTGAGAAGCAAATGGTGAAATGTAATTCTCATAATGAGGCGCTCCAGAACACGTTCCAGATTATAACCCCCAGATTCCTGAGAAATAAGGCTTCAACAAAGGTGTCTCAGAACCAACAAAAAGCTACCTGTCTCTCTAGCTTCAAAAGCCAATTCCCTCTTCAAATCTAATTTACTAGAGGGAAAAAGAAAACCCCTCAAACATAACACTCTGTGACATTGATAAATAACACCCTGAAAAAGTGGCTGAAACTACCATTTACATTCTAAGGCCTTTCAACTTTATCTCCACAAATAAAAAGTGAAACACCAATCATTTTTATGATGTTCTGTGTGACATCAAGATCCAGCTGTGGCCAGAGATGGCCTCAAAACTTTCCTACTTGCATATCAACTACTAAGTAAAAGAATATTCCTTCTCCAGATCCACTGAAGGCACTGCCCAGCATAACAACCACTAAATCAAAATACAATATCAACAGTTAAAAACGATCCTCTTAGAAGTCAAGGCCCTGAGATCCAATGGGAATGAGCCTGGCATAATAAATATCTAGGTAAGTGAAAGAGACAGAAAGAGGTAACAGCAAATGAGAGGATTCAGTACACACCAGAGGGATGGTAATAAATACGGAACCAACAGTGATCACTCTAAAAAAACCACCACCACCTGTTTGGGCACAAAGATCCATCGGCAGACATCTGAGTGCCAGACAGGACGTTATGGTACTGTACTGTGCTGGGATCCCTAATGGCAGGCGATGAACAAGGGCTGCTATCCATCAGGACAAGGTTCCTGGTCTCAAATGCTGCCAGGTCCTAGGCCATGAAGAGCTTTCAAAACCAATGACTGCCAATTTCAAAATTCAAGCCTCTACGTTACTGGCAGCCAATATACAGAATGCAGGCATGTGTAGCGTGCACACTTCCGCCTGGTTCATGAGTCAAGTTAGTCGGAGCCCCATTTGCCACTGAAAACCCCAGTATTGCAATAGAAACGGCACAGGCAGACCCTAAACGCTTGTGTGGCCCATCCACTTCACGGGTTCACTCACATCAATCTGACGGCAGGACTGAGGCTATAAAACACATTATAAATAACCTGTTGATAATCTATTATATATACACTATACCGTGTGTCAGAGAAGGATGACTGAGGGCACATCCATTGCCATTGTACAAGACAAGTGAGGAGGTCTGATGGCATCATACAGATTTTGCCAGAGCAATTAATATGTGCTGATGGGGGAAAAATGTTGGTTACATACAATGCATCAAACCCCAATTTCCCATTAAAATGGACATTTCTGAGCCTCCTCTTGATAGAACCCTATTGCTGAAAACTGACATTATCTGAGACACCAGCAGTATCACAGTTTATATTCTGCAGGAAAATCACTTTATTATTTAAATATCATAACGGTAATGCTGCCTCTCCCTACATTTTGTAAATTCAATGCTCTTTCCAGTTCTTGAGAAGGAAACTACACAATATCCTCTATGAACAAACTGAAAGTCTAGGATGCCCTGTCTGCATTGCTTCCCTTTTCCAGAGCAAAGAATTTTTAATCAATTCTGCTTGAGATTTGGGAAGAATTTTCAGGAACAAACAATCCACACATTGCACATCTGGACGGTGCCTCTGGTGTCTTGGGAAACATGCAGATTAAGGTTGTGTATGCTGCTTGGGGGGGAGTGGGAAGTGAGATGCAGACTGTCCCTAGATCTTCCTTTACCAGGATGAAAGGAATTACTACGTTTCATTCCTGCCTCACAGAAGGTTCTTCTGCCTTCTCTGCACAAGCTGGAGTGAGGGCTGATGAAGCAGACATGACTGGTGAAGAACGAGACTGTTCTTTCTAGATATTTGTACTGGTGACGATTGTTAGGGAATTTGAAATCATGTCACTGTTTCAGAATGATTTCTCATTCTCTGGCAAATCAGACATTCCTTTTGAAAAAGGACAAGCCGAAACTAAGAGCTTTGCAGGCTTTACTGTTATATACAGTAGGCCTGATCCTCAGTTGGTGTAAATCAACATCCTTCCACTGAAATCAGTGGAGATTTGATCTATAGCAGATGCGTATCTGGCCCAGCGTTTTTGCTGAGTTCCAGATGGCCAGCTTCACTTAAAAATGAAATTCACACAGGAGAAGAATGAAGAATCCCTTTTAGGGAAGCGAGTTGATCCAATTCCTGCCCTCCCCACAACAAAACCAAAACCATCATTAGACTTATTATATTGTTTCCTTAAACATTTTCGTTACGAGAGCCCGTTACTAACAATGTGCTTTTAACTGGCTATTGATTCCCTGCACAATTCTAATATACTTTACTCTGCACCTTATCTGAGGTGAGATGTTCATTTACAATAAACAGTGACCTCGCAAAGAAGAAAGGTAATTGCTTGTATTTAAACAAAGTCTCTGATCTTTTTCCGCACACTTATAAAAACACGAGGGACATGTCTACAGCTAGTCACAGTTCTGTACCTTGTTAGAAACAGCCAACTAAAAGAGCATCAGATTACTTGCAAATAGCAACCCGAAGCATGTTTGCTAGTAAACCAAGTGGACCAGATCTCCTGGACAGGGAGGATGTTTTGTACCTGTGCACAGTGAAGAGAAACGTCACTGAATTACATTGAGTTCCTCGTATAAAAAATAAAAATAAACCTTTCCTTCAGACAGGACCAGTGGACTGTTAAGGGGGCAGGAGTGTCTGCACCTCCAGCCCCACTGCAAGACCCTCAGCAAGAACTACTGAATGTTGATTATACGGCTCGTGACTCAATTTCCAGAGCAAATGGCCCACAGATGCTATGTCAATAATGACATGAGACAAATACACCGGTTCGCCATTTGGGGCTCCTAGCCAAGCGATGGAATCAGCACTTGTGTTAATGTGAGCCCTCTGGCGATCCAGCTCCCTGGCACTATCCCAGAGTGTTCTGAATTTACAAGTGACTGTGGATGATGATAGTGGCACAACAAACACTGGACTGTCTCCTTGTCAATGTTTCCCCATTCCAGTGCTCAAAACACAAAATGAATATTAATATTAGGAAAAAAACAGCTTGTTTGAGGCAGGTATCCGCCACACTGCAGCAATCTGCTGTTTCTTCTTGTCCTTGCCACAGCACTGGAAAGCAGTGATTCTCACTCGTGGCAGTTCTCAGCAAAAAGCCTTCAGCATTGGAACTCAGAGTGACCGAACACCTGAAAATGCTGGTGCTGGTTTCTCTTGGCAGCCGCTTCAGCCCTGCTGGACAAAAATCGCTTCTAATGTGTTAACCGTCTGGAAGGGAGCGGAGAAAAGGGGCAAATCGAAAAGTCTCCATCGGCTCTCAAGCAGAAGCGATCGATAGCTAGCTCATATGCTCAGAGGACCACAATCAAATGTCATTATTTGTGAGGTTCTACTTGACTTCACATCCCCCCTCACAGAAAAGGCTTTATCGATTCCTTCATGTTGATGAGAAGGGCAATCAGAACAGACCGCAGCACAAATAACCCCTTTGGCATTTTACAGTGAAACAATAGGGTGTGTTTGTGTGTACACACACACACATACATACACACACACCCTTTATGAAAAACCACTGAAAACTACTAACAAGATACTAAGCTGACAGCAGAGAGGCTGAAGTTTATCAGCCACAATCCACTAAACCAAAGGGCTTTAAAAAAAATATTTTTGCAAAGATCCATTTAAGGTCAATTCAGCAGTGCTACCGAAGAGCTACGCTCTGTTGGAGTGATCTCAGGACTAAGCAGAGGCGAGAGCTTTAACCTCCTGGTAGCTCAAGTTCTTGCCACCTCTAATGAAGCACTAAAATCGGGATTTTGGAAGGAATCTAATTACTCCTCTCAAAACAAAACAAAAGGCAAGTAGATTCTTCAAGAATCCACAATTTCCCCTTTTATTCCCCTCCACCCGGCCTTGCATAAAGAGGACCTGTCCTCCCAAGGACAAATGCAGCTCCCTCCCTCTAAGCCCTTCAGCATTGCTCCTGATCAGCTGGGCAGGGCAGCAGGAGAGCAATGCAGAGCGTGAGGTGTATGTATTTTAGAGTGGGTAGAGTACCTTTGCCTGTCCTCCAGGATCTGCCTCTTTCCACTGACCTCTTCTGGGCTAAATTCAGTGGTGACAAACAGTGGTATGTGATACACTACCACTTGTGTGTCTATCTTGTATCTGTTTGGCATTCCGTGGTTGTGCCAAAGACATGTAACTTAAATGCCACAGGGATGGCAGGGGAATGCAGCAGGAAAAGCAACTAAAAGAAGGCTGTAAGGCAAAGTGGTGGGGTGCGTGGGGGGGCTGCTCTAGCTTACAGTTGAATTGGTTTCCCAGCTACATCTCCCTTTCTGCCCCCTTTCCCTGTAAATTACATTTGTTCAGCACAACCAGTGAATGCCAGTTGGGTGCGATTCCTGGATTCCAAAGCCAGAAGAGACCACTGTGATCATCTAGTCAGCTCTCCTGCATAACGCAGGCCCTGGGACTTCCCTGAATTCGTTCTGGTTGGAACTACAGCACGTACTTTAGACAAACATCCAAATCTTGATGGTGGAGAGTCCACCACTGCCCTTGGTAAGTTGTTCCAATGGTTAACTACCCTCCCTGGTCAATATTTGTGCTTTACTTCTAGTCTAAATTTGTCTAGCTTCAATTTCCAGCCAACTACCCAACCTGACCGGTGACCTAGATCCCTGACCAATTTGCACTGGATGTGTAATGCACACTGCTGTGTTAATTACGACTGGATCTGGCTGGAAGAGCAAGGTTGCCAATGACGATCGGGCGGTGGAAGAGCCTACGCTCTGACAGCCATAAGCACCAAAGCAAAGGACAGTACGGGCCAGATCCTCGGCAGGACTAAAGCAGCATAGCTGCACTGGTTTCAATGGAGCTCTTTTGACTTACCGCAGCTGAAAATCTGGCCCTTTGCCTTCCAGGTGAACCCAGTTCCAGGTTTCTGCCACCCCACTGCAGACTGTACTGCCTGTGCTCTCACAGCTTCTTTTTAAACTCCAGGGTTCAATAATGAAGTATGTTTCCTGTGAAATCATTTATTTACTGACTCTCCAATGAAGTCTGAGGCTACAGAATTCTTAAACTTCTCCTTGTCTCCTTTTTTTTCAGTCCAAAACCAAATCTAACTCTGGAATAGAATACATATTCAATCTCAAATGATTTACAAATATAAATATATTCTCAGTAAATTCACTTATCTCTGTCCTATTCATCAGCTCCTGGATGTTAGACAATTCAAACTGCATAACCATGAACCACTTGTAAATCACAAAGGCTTTTTATTGTACAAAGATGGCAACTAGGTAAATATTCCTCATGTGAGCGTCACATGTAATTTACAAGCAGGAGTGGTGTGTGCCATCAAGTCCTTAGTCTCACTTATTTCCACTGAGTGGGTTTATATTTCTTTCCCTTATGCTATTCAAGGGAGTCGCCGTTCATGAATATAAGTTATCTAAATAATCAAGTAGAAATAGCAGGGAAGATAACACCAAATAGTCCTACAGTGCTAAGAAATAGATTACAACGATTTATGGGAGGAATCGGATTAGAAAATACTGGCTTTGGAGGATAAAAAAAACAAAAAACCAACACATTTCATCTTTGTGACGGATGACATGAATTTGAATCCCAAACTAGAATGCAGATGATGGGTACCAGTTAAAGCATGTTAATGTCATGAGAGTTTAATAAGGCAAAGAGACTATAAAGCAGTGGACTGCTGGCATGGGATCTTTGCAATGTAAATATTCCAAGTGACATGGGGAGAAGCATGCACAACCGAGTTATCTCCTGGGGTTAGCTGCCTGTAACCGTCTCCTCTGTGCTCCATTTTACACATACTTTATTACTTAGCTGCCTAATGCTGCAATCAAGCAAGTAGCTTTCCAGGTGAGAGGCTAAAATTCCTAAACTTGCACAAATTCTTCTTAACCAAGCCTGACGGTGAAAAGCCTGGAGGTGTTCAGAAGACACCCAGAAGGATAACGATGTGATGTTTTCCAATCCTAACATCAACTGGATTCTGGTTTGCTCAGTGGCATTTGCAGGTTTAAAAATCTTAAAACAACAGCACACCAAGCATGAATTAAATATAGCGCAAGTTGTCTGCATTTCGGTGTGGCGGGATTCGTTTGAAATTGATCGATGTTGGTAAATGTCAATTTCAGCTGACACTAAAATCAACACAAAAAAGCATCTGTCAGTAATGGTATGAGTGCAACCTGCCCCTCCCCCCCGCATGTTCACATACGGGGATCCAATGTCACTGGCCTTTTGGCAGCGCAGTCCTGGGAGTGAGCGGGCAGGGCCATGACAGCAGAGAGCTTCCTGCGTGGTGACACTGGATCCCCGCAGGAGCAAGGTGTGGGGGAGGCTGCGGTCCTAGCAGGAGAGCACAGGTGCTGGAACCAGAGATGCTGGGGGGGCTGTTGCACCCCCTGGTTTGAAGTGGTTTCCATCATACGCAGGGTTTACAGTTTGGTTCAATGGCTCTCAGCACCCCCACTGTACACATTGTTCCAGCTCCCCTGCAGGGCAGAGCAGAGACTCCCAGCCAGGCCTGTGAGGGATGAGTCCCCAGCTGTGGAGGAGGTCACCCTCCTGCTGAAAGGCTCCTGTTCAGGGACAAAACCATTCAGTAGCGGGGTGGCCTGCGCTGTGGCTGGGGGCTTTCCTGAACCAGGGGCCCGTACCATCCTGGCTAAGGGTTTCCGCTCTGCCCTCCCAGGATTGCAGCCTTCTCCATGCCGTGCACGTGCAGGGATCGGGTGTCACCAGCCTGTGACCACACAGGGCGTCCTCTGCAGCTCCGCTGTCACGGCCCCACTCACTCACCCACCCGCCAGGTGCGTGGGAGCTGTCCCCAGGCAGGAACTGTTCAGCAGTGGGGTGGCCTCCCCTGCAGCCAGGGGCTCATCCTCCTCTGTGTAGTCCTGGCCAAGTGGTCTCTGCTCCAGGTCAGGACTGCAACCTCCCTTGCACCCGTGTTTTGGGCCCCTCAGTGGCACAGGGAGCCCTCTACAGCCCTGCCCCAACCCTACCCACCACTTAATATCATGCAACAGTCAAAATGTAAAATTAAAAATTGATATTAATAATTGAAATTAAAGAAAAAAATGGAATTCTGACAAGACTATCTATATTTAGTAATTTTCCACTCTGTCAATTAACAAGGGGCTTTCAAGAGCAAATGGAGGTTTGGCTGAAACGTGAAACAATGAAGCAACTTTACAAAAGTAACAAAACACTAAATTATTTGTAAAGTAAACCTCTTGAAAATAAACAGAGAGTTGTTTTGACAGACCTGGCCAACCCCAGGCCTGTTTAAATGGTTGCAACTCCAATAAAGATGATGGAACTGTACCAGCTTTCACCAGATCTGATTTTGGCCCCATCATCTTTAGGAGTGAAAGGCTTCCAAGTTCAAAGGGCGTCTAATACATCTCCACATCTGACTCAGATAATCAGGTAGCGAGCCAGTAAGGAGACCTCACCATTAGACAAGGTAAAAACTTGCCTTATTAGCCAAAAGTCCCAGCGGCTTGGCAAGGCAAACTCATCTTTTCTGTCGACAATCAAGATTTCTAATGTCACACAAGTGTACATTAAAGTCCACTTGCAATGAAGCCAGCAAGCAAAACTGGCCCCTCCTACTCTGCCAAGATAACTCCAACCACAATATAAATATTACTGCTAACAAAGCAGTAACAGCAAGGAGGAACTGTATAGCGGTCATGTATAACAAGCTTGCAAAAAAGAAAACAAAAATCAGAACTGTAAAAATATTCTGCATTCCGACATATTGATTTATTTATTTTAAACTCGTGAGGGTTGTAATTAATGTCTGGAGGACATGAGAGGAATCTGAACAAATTTCAGCCCCAGCTTCCTCTGCATGTTGTTAATGGCTATTCTGTCCACTAATGTGCTCCAATTTTACCCACATCAACCACATGTGATACAAGCTGCAGGAAAGCAAGTGAGTTTTTAATCATCTCTCTGATGTACAGCATAATTACTGACTTTAATTAGCCAGTAGTTAAACAACGACTTAGAAAGAAAGAAATATTCCTTAATTACACAACTGCCACTGCTCACAGTGGGAGAGCCTTTGAAATGAGTAACCAGTCTCCATTATCACAGCTACACACATCTTCAGACCTGTACAGACAGGTTTAGATCAGTGGAGGTATTTATTTTTTCTGGACTAGGTGTGTAAGTGTGTATATGTGTTTATATTACATTGGAGAGCAGTTACTCACATCTGACATTGTCTTCTGTACACATGGGAAGTGCACACCTGTGCACGTGCGTATCCTTTTCCAGTGTCCCCACTCGCAGCGAAAATCTTCCCCACACTTTCCATGTCACTTGAAAGAGCCGAGCTTTATTGACATACAAGTGTCAATCTATTGCATCATCCCCCTCAGAAAGGGTTAACAATGGCGTAAAGTATGCAATGCATTTTTGGGGCCAACTTTCCTTCCCAGTCGGTAAGTCTCTTTGGCGCCATATAAAATTGCGACTTTGAGCCTTACAGTCTTTCTAGATACAAAGTTTACAGCCATGAATGTAAATAATTCCCTTGATGCTGCCTCTACCCCCCACCCCGTCGCCCTGAGTATACAAACTACATGCTTGTTTTCACATCCACAAATGCCAGCAGCACTTTGTTCTGCACCTGTGAATCCCTGAGGACCTACCATACATAACGAATAGTAATAATCTTACAAACAACCCCCTGTACCACCAGCCTGCTGTTGAAATTGCTGAGAGCTGTGCCATAGCACGTTTACATCACTTTTAAGGGCATAATCAGCATGGCACAATTGTGAGCTGCCTTTTGTGAAATGCCCCAGAGTTTATTACCCAAGTTTGGAACAAGAAAGATACAAAATCAGAAAAACAGCAAGAGCGTGTACCTTATAACAAAGTGACGATCAGCCGAGAGAGTTCAAAAATGTGCTAAGTCTTAGAATGTCTGGGCATGCTTTTGGAGGAGATGAAACACATGTGCTCTGTTTTCAGCGACTGCTGTTCTTTGCACAGTACAGCTGCTGACGGCTGTGCTTCCTTCCCTCTCCAGGCATTGCTTAGCAAAACAGCCTCTGTATTCATTTAAATAGCGAGGGGCATTGAATTCCTCATATCAGACACTGGATCCACATCAACAATTTTATGCAACACTCCAAATGGTGTGACATATAAGCTTCGTAAGAATTGATCAAGAAAAGATGCTTAACGTCGGAGTATATTAGATGCTAAAAAAAAACCAACCACCCCAACATCCAAAACAACCCAAGAGGACAATTTCCTGTTATTGCCCTGGAATGACATTGACTTCAACATGAAGGTGCTGAAATACTAGTCTCCTTCCTCCTTTCACTTTTTACTACAGATCCCGCAGTAATTACACATCAATGTCTCCAATAAAAGGCTGCTTTAAAATAGAGCGCAGGGACATGCCAATGATTTCAAATTCCCCTTTAATGGGATTTTTTCCCCCCATGAGGAAAATGTCACTTGATGCAACTGGGAATGGGGAAAATAAACTAAACGAGGGGGGTTTGTTTTCTGTTACCTGACTGAACTGCTCCCAGGAGTTGCTCCAGGTCCAGTAGTGAGCCTTGTAAAGCCCAAGTCTTACCGCCATCATCTCGTTGCCACGGTAATAGAATATCGGCCTGACAGGGAAGCAGAAGGGGGAGGGGAAGTGCAGCTGCATGAGAAATGCAATGTGCCCAAACAAGCGCTTGGGCAGGCACACTGATAAGGGAGACAAACACTTTAATGGAGTCTGACTTCCGATTCAGCTATCAGTCAGGAACAGGCGGCCTTCTAATAGTCTCCACTGCAAGGTTTTCAATTAACATTTTTTAAAGTGTTCATCAAGTTGAGAGCTCACATTGCGCAAGAATGAAACATTATACAACTGGGCTGCCAGTGATTGTTAATCCTTGAACTATCAGCCCCTGTAATTTTCTATAGAGCGTGACGATTTAACCACCAAATGTCTCAGAAGAGTGGGGTGTGTGATGGGGATTCACAGAACATGTGATGCTTGGTCTCCTGTTTATGGCTGGGGACAGCGAGAGAGCACCAGACTACCAGCTGTTACTGTCACACAGGCTGATTAGCCAGAGAAGGGGGAAAACGGCATTAAAGGCGCATTCGGCTTTCCAGTGCCGTCTGAGAATGCACCCAAATCACAAATGCTAGCACTTCCAACAAGCTTTATATTCCACCCCCATCAATTTCTCAAAAAGCCTTCCCTTGAATTGGCCTAATGTAATTCTGGATGCTGCCTTTTCTCAAACGCCCGTGGTTCTCAAATTAGGGAGCACACAGGGGATATATTTGGAAAATATAGTCCATTCAGACCAGTTAATGGCCTGTGCCCCCCTTTCAAAAAATGTTGTGGTGAGCTCAGCACTGTGCCCCCTCTTCCCTTTGGTTTCACCGACAAAGCACTCTGTTGCTCTTGGAATGGAAGGTAAAACCGGATCACCCAATTTCTACAGAACTGAAGCATCTATAGAGGGCAGACTCTGTTGGCAGAGTTCCTCATGCAAGGACATCCCGCTTGGTCAGCTTTTTCCAGTAGTTATAGGCTGCTACATGAAGTCAGAAAGTTGGTCATCATCAGTTCCGAATCTGCACCTTTGGTTTGGACTCAGAATTCCTATTTTGCAAGAATGGTCCGGTTCTCTGGTGCCACCTTGAAGACTGTATCTTTACGGTAAGAGAAGGTTAAAAATCTCCCTGACCGAAGCACAGGAGTGGTCTTAGATCCCTACAGTCTCCACCACTCCTTGCACAAACAATGAGTCTTCTACTCTTTGTATTTATGAGGAGCTTGTGAACAAAGGGAAAAACTCAGCTTAGCAAACAGGGCCTATTCCTTTTGGTCCACTCTGTATGCACCAAGAGCTCCTAAGGGATAATGGGAGTGAGGGGGGTTGCAAGAATGCAGAACTGGGTCCAAAATGTACACACTAGTGAAAGAAAAGGATGCACTCATCCTGTTCTCGCTCACCCAGAATACTCATTCCGCAGACAACTTTCTTTAATTGGGGGTGTTTGTATAAGGTCTTTTGTTTTAAAAAACAATCTTTTCCGTCCCCAAATCATCTTTACTGTTCCTGCTTTCTTAGCCAAAAAGGATGTTAAAACCTAACCCACCGGAAAAAAATATGAATGGAGTTTTTGGCTTTGGAAGACCTGACCTGGTTCACCTTGTGCATTGAAGTGACAATTGTTGTAGCAAGTGGCAGAGTAATAAACTGCTCGCCTCTCCAATGAAAAAACTCTTATGTCAATAAAGAACCTCTTCAACCTTAAAGAAATAAAGTAATGCTAACTGCAAACATTTCACAGCACTCACAGATCCAGTAACGCCCTAAATTAGACATTAGGTGAATCACCTGCAGTGCTATGTAGGTGCTTTCTGCCCTAATGGGCACAAAAATAGCTTTACTGACCTAGGGTTCAAGGTCAACACAGAAGAGAACACAGATGAATCCTGCAAGCATCCCTGTGCCTTTTTTCATGCTCTCCCCTATTGATGGAACATCCTCACTAATTTGATTTGTCAGGCTGCTTCCCTCTGCTCAGTTAAACCATTCCTGGAAATACTTCCCAGTTCTACATTGCCCAGGAAAGGAAGTCAAGAATGTTCACGGTCTAATCTTGTCTTGTTTTAACACCCAGCCCATCCCCACTCCCTGCTGCTCATTATCCCAGCTCTTCAAGTCAAGTCTAAAATGTGGGCCGAACCGTGAAAAAGGATCCACACAAGCAGACCCAGAGAAGTGGGGTTTCAATGAAGTCCCTTTCCAGGATCAAGGCCTTTAACTGTATGCTCTTTGAGGCAGTGGCTGTGTTCTGTGAAGGACCCAGACACTCTTGGTTGCGACACAGTAATAAATAATTAAGCCTCCTTTCCCTAACCATGTTAGAGTTCATGGAATTTATCCTCACGGTCACTTTATGCTGTTTCAGGGATCTGTGCTAACCCCTGGACAACTGAATATGCCCATGGAATCCATTTCATGGCAATATGCTCAGTTTCAAGGAATCCCACCTCGCTAGCTCCAGCACATCATTAGCACAGAAAGTAAATCTCTGTTGCTCACCCCAATTCAGCCATCCGGAACTCAAAGTGCACCAGGCCAATTTCTAAAGCAATAATAATTTTTAAGCAGGGATTTTTACAATAACCAAATGAGTTCTGCCCCCCTCCAATAACCACGAGGGAGGAGCTCCGTGCTCATAACTAACCTGTCAATTAGCTTGCCCTGCAGGATGGCAGGAGAAAGGTCAATGCCGTCAATATGTCTGTCACAGGGAGGCTGCAATCCCGCTAGGGAGAGGCTGGTGGTGAAGAGATCCATCACGTTACCCAGCTGATGACTCACCTGAAATCGACAAGACAACCAAGAGCATTTGCACAGACTTTCCATACAAATTCAAGCAGACGAGGCTGCCTGCCTCTCTGCTACAAAAGAGCTGCTTTCAGTCCCATTCCTTTTTTGCATCTCTCAGAATTTCCCACTTGGGGCTTGATCCTGCTCACATCAGAGTCACATGCAAAGTCCCCATTAGTGTCTAGAGGGCTGAATCAGGCCCTTCCTCCTTTCATGGTTTTTATGGAACTTTTTTTTTTAAACCTTTCCCTTTATTTCACCCACTTTCCATTCATTCATTCATACTTTGTGGCGCTTAGGGGCCCCCTGGTGTGCATAGGCAAATTATTACTCATTTTGAGATTGAAAAATCAGTATTCCATACAAAGTTCCCCTTGATTTATTCCATCCATTGGCCCCCTCTGGAGCCCTGCACTGCCAGGGGTGAGCTCCCAGCAAGTACAGAAGTGGGTGGATGGGAAGTGATCTTCAGGGCCCAATGATCTCATCTGCAAACAGTTTTCAACAATTCTAGAATGGTGAATCTGGAACACTTTAGAGGATTTTTATCAGGGAGGAAAAACCAACATTTTTTTGGCTTTAGTGGTTTTTTAAGAGGTTTTTAATTTTAACTGGTAGCCATATTTATAATTCCTTCGGTCTTAATTATTCCTGTTTTATAAATAAGCATCCCACACAATATTTGTTTCCACCGATTACCTTCTGATTTTCTCACACACACCCCTGCTATCTTTCTGTGTTATGCTACGACGTTAGGAGACTATCATCTGCCTTGCGATGGGGAATTAACCGACATTACACAAAGTTGAGGCAGATATCTTCAGTCAAGTGAGAGAGCATGAGCGCTCTGCGCTAAGATGCATCAGTACCAGATGTGACACAACAGAACCTTCCCAGGCATACCGCAAACTCGGAAACAAGGAGCCATGTGACACAATTCAATATACTTACACAGCGGAGAAAAACCATTTTCCATCCAAGGCAGATTTGCATGTTCTACCAATATACCGAGGATACCAATATATCTGTCATAACATCATGACCATCAAAGCCTGTCTTATCCATGAATCTTTCTGCTAATACAGAATGGATCTCCATTTACTAAGCTGGCACTAAAAGAGTATTTAAATCACCTGGATCGGACTTCAGCTGTCGTTAAGACTGCGCTGATCACAACACGTCTGCCATTCTTCTCGCACTCTTGCCTTTCTTCTCCACGTTCGTCCAAAACGTTTAACGATGTCATCTTCCCATCTGCTTGGAGGCCGACCGGGGGGTCTTTTCTGTTCTCGCGGGTACCACTCAGCAATGATTGCGGTCCACCTGTTATCCGTGAGCCGTGCTGTGTGGCCCGCCCATCGCATCTTGTTATGTCTGCTTTCCACGACAATATCTTTCACACCGCTGCGTTCTCTGATGATTTCATTTGGTATACGATCCAGAAGGGAGATTCCCAACATAGCTCGTTCCATTGCCCTTTCAGCTACCAACAGCAGTTGCTCTTCTCTCTTCGTCAGTGCCCACGTTTCACTGCCATACAGCATGGCTGGCAGCACTGCTGAATTGAAAATATTTGTACATGTGGTCTTGTCAATTTTTCCTTTGAGGACGTCCTTGATGGAATTAAACGCACACCATCCTGCCCGAATCCTTCGCGAGAGTTCTCCATTCAGGTCTTGGCTCATATTAACTTCTTGGCCCAAATATATGTACTGTTCCACTTCTTCGATGTCTTCTCCTGTTACCGTTATTCGGGCTTTTCGTAAGACGTCTGATCGCATATATTTCGTTTTGCAGCGGTTCATTTTCAGGCCGACCTGACTACTTTTCTTGTCGAGTCTTCGTACCATGCTCTGCAGTTGGTTGGTGCTTTCGGCAATTAGTACAATGTCGTCTGCAAATCTGAGATGAGATGATCTCTCTCCATTTATGCTGACACCACTCCTCCAATTGATCTTGTTCATAACCATTTCGAGGCAGGCGGTGAATAGTTTCAGTGAAATTGTATCTCCTTGCTTTACGCCTTTCTCGATTGGGATGCGGAGGAGAGTTTCAAGGAGAGTAATGTCTGTTGTACATCCAGTATTCGCTTCCTTCAACAAACTAATGTACTGCGTGTTAATGCCCTGCTCTGCGAGCGCATTTAATATTGCATTAAACTCAATGCTATCGAAGGCCTTTTCATAGTCGACAAAAGCAACAGCGGGAGTTTGTATTCCCTCACTCTTTCTAGGAGCTGGCTAAGGGTAAATATATGGTTGATTGTACTGAAATTTCTTCGAAACCCTGCCTGCTCTCTCGGCTGTTGTTCATCCAGACTCTGCGAAAGTCGATTCGTTATCACCTTTGTAAAGAGCTTGTAGATGTGAGAGAGCAGGCATATAGGGCGGTAGTTCTTGAGATTTTCTCGATCACCCTTCTTGTGCAGCAAGATGGTATTCGACTCCTTCCAGCTTGATGGTATTTTCCTTCTTCAAGATATCGACTGAATCTTAAAGTGAGGGCCTTCCAAAGTTTTTTGCCTCCTGCATAAATCATTTCTGACGTTATTCCATCCTTGCCTGGAGCTTTTCCCTTCTTCATCTGGTGTAGTGCGCTTCGGACTTCGCTGACGATTATTGGGGGGACGCGTTCTTCTGACTCTTCGAGGGTTGGGAGGGGGACGTTGATTCTTGATTTGAACAGTTCTGTATAGAAGTCCTTGCAGACCTCCTCCATCCCTGCTCTGTCGATTACTGTCTCTCCACCCTTGTTCTTCAATGCTGTTACGCTCAATCTATACTGCGTCAATTCCCGCTTGCATGTCCTGAGGCTCTTGCGTGATTCAGCTGTTTTAAGGAGCTTTTCTTTCCGGAAGTTCTTGAAGTCATCCTTCAGTTTTCGCTGTATAAGCTTGCACAGAATGGAGTACTCGAGGTTGTTATCCGAGCTCCTTTTCATGTTTCTCCGCTTCTCCAACAAGCTTTTCATCGAGATTCTTCCCTTCGCCTTCTTCAGCTTTTTAATTTCAGCTGCTTTTATGCAACATCTCAACTTGTCAGCAAAGATACTATAGTCCTCATCACACTTTTCCATCTGGCTCCAGTCAAACCCAGAAATCGCTTTTTTCAGCTTTGCTTCATCGAATGTCTTCGGCTGCTGTTTCCTGTTTGTCATCTGTAACGCCTTCTTTTCCACCGCTTCGTCGAAAATCAACTTCGCTCTAAGCAGGCGACGGTTACTGCCGGTGTTGAATGGCTGCACCACAGACACGTCTTGAACGATGCGCCTTTTATTGACTAAAATATAGTCGATTTCATTCTTACTCTTCTCGTTTAAATACTGGAGCAAAATATGATACAAGAGGAAGTCTGCAAAGTATCACCTCAGTTGTTTTAGATTCTTCAGCCTTATTAAGGGGAACAAACCTTTCTCTGAATGGCTAAACCTCTTGCTCTAAGTGGCTAGATGGCCAATAGGTTGAAAAAGTGAACATCTAAGGATTTAAGCGGGGAATTAAAAGGTATTTCTGAAAATTACCGTATTTTCCTCTTTCCAAAAACAACAGGCTGCATGCTGTGCTTGCACCGGTGGGACGGATTAAGTGCTGAACATTGCAATGTCACTCTGCTGGATTACAGTAATTTCAATTCTTAACCATTTGAATGCATCACAAAACACTGACAGGAGCATTTAATACTGAGGTAGGATATAGGCAACGCTTCCCCTGTTCCAATGCAGGAGAAACAGAATGCAAAGCAGCAAGCATAGACGGGGGGCTGACCCTGGAAACCCTTATTTATGAAAATAGCCTTTAGTCAGTAGGGAATCTGACTGAAATTAGTGGGATTACTGGCATGGGAAAGATTGTGTGGGATCAGGCCCATAGTTTGATTCAGAGCTTTTGCTGCACGGAGGTACTTTGGAAGAGGCTAGGATCAGCCTGGTTTTGTGAGCAGTAAGGGATGGGAAGGGGTTAAATCACAGGATCTGAAATATTAAACAGTCCTCCATATGAGGAACACAAGAGGCAGGTATGTACACGAACTCTTCTAAAGCTTCATCTCCTCATTGGGAGGAGAGGATGGAGGGAAGCTGCTTGCAACTTTCTCTGCTACACAACCTCGGAGAAGGAACTGGAACAGTCCCATTTTACAGTGAATCTGGACGTACTGTTTTAGTTTTATAATGTGCACTGGTACTGGGAGCTCCATATTTTCTCCCTTCAAAACAAAACAAACCTACGTGCACTGTACCGAATTCTGGAGTCCCTACCCAGGCAAACCTCCCATTGCCTTCCACCCCCACAACGAAGTCAGACACCAATGGGACTGCGGCTCAGTGCAAATACATAATGGCTACACACATGCTCCCTGTTCCTTTGCAACAATGACAGACGTGCGTTTTTATTGCTGATTCAAACACTAACAAAAATGCTCTTGTGTAGCTCTCAGACACAGAGATCTGGGGAGGGGTCAGGCCCCACTGACCCCATTCTGATGGGTGCTAGTATGTTGCTGCTCTTGCTCCTTACACTCTACTGCAGGGTTGGGCAACCTGGGGCTCCGGAGCCACATGCGGCTCCTCAGAAGTTAATATGCGGCTCCCTGGACAGGCACCGACTCCGGGGCTGGAGCTACAGGCGCCAACTTTCCAATGTGCCGGGGGGTGCTCACTGCTCAACCCCTGGCTTTGCCACAGGCTCTGCCCCTACTCCCCCCCTTCCCGCCCCCTCCCCTGTCGTGCCCCTGCTCCTCCTCCCCTCCCCCAGCCTCCTGCATGCCACAAAACAGCTGAATGGGAGGTGGGGGGAGGGCTGCCGGTGGGTAGGAGGCACTGGGAGCGGAGGGGGAGCTAATGGGGGGCTGCTGACGTATTATTATGGCTCTTTGGCAATGTACATTGGTAAATTCGGGCTCCTTCTCAGGCTCAGGGTGGCTGCCCCTGCTCTACTGTCTCCACACTGCTCCCTTTGGGTACGCCTACACGGCAAAAACCAAAAATAAATAAAAGAAGACCCACAGCCGTGTGTCTCAGAGCAAACTGACGTAGGCTCACGCTACAGGGCTGAAAATAGCAGTGCGGACATTCCTGCTTGGGTTGGAGTCCGGGCTCTAAGACCCATCCCCTTCAGCGAGCTAGCATGAGTGTCTACTAGGGCTGGGAGGCAGTGTAGACATACCCTTAGATTGTCGGCTCCTTAGAGCAAGGCTCTTCCTTGTGTGTGTGCTTTGTAAAGGGCTGTGCACACGTTAAGAGTGCACAGACATTAATAACAATGTTATCCTCCTTCAAAGAGGCTATCACAGCCGTTCCTGACAAAGGTGGACAACTTCACACACCATGAGGTGCTGAGTGTCTCGTATGCTTGCCCCCTGCTATTTACCCTTTGCACGTCGCAGGCATTGTGAGGTTGGAGAAATGCCATGTGAAGGATTTGAGAGATTAATAAAGGGGATATTTGGCACATGATATAGTTATTAACGTGCCTGCTCTCCATGTATTCCTGCTGCGGCAGGAATGAACAAGACAGCTAGCATGTAAGACTTTTTGTAATTAGGCCTTTCACAGTCTATAAGGCAAATCCAAAAAAAATCACTTTTCATATTGCCACTCAGTCCTGTCACCTACATCTTTTGGCTAACAGACAGCAAGAACCAATAGCCAAACTGAGACGTGAGCCTCTAGTACACTGTGACAGTCCTATGGGGCCACCACTGACTTCTTGTACCGGCCTTTATTAAACATAACCAGATGTAGATGACTCCCTTTAATCATCCAATTACATTTCTGGTCTCAGACAACATTCTTCCGTGAAGCAGAGAAAACGTCTTAAGGAAATTAAACGCCAGTGCCACAGCCACTTGGATTTATCTGTGCTTGGCAGCACCGCGAAGAGAGAAAAAAAATAAAAAAAGGTTAATATTTATAAAAACTTTGAAGTATTTTCAGAGATTTTTTTTTTAAATTACCATTTTCTCCTGTCAACAGCACTCCCATTCTAGTTGCCTCTTCCATCTTTTCTTAAGAAAAGAAATATAAAAATCCAGAGAGAGTAACAGCCCAGAGAAAATAAATAACATATAAAAGAAGAGCGAGATCAGATATTCCTCGTATCAGTGAGGAACAGCTGGCATTACGCACGTAAGAAGGGCGCTCCCCCCCCTTTTTTTAAATAAACTCTCAGCGAACACATAACGTCTTTAAGAAAATGAAATCCTTTTGCTGTGGGCCAGGTTGCGGGAAGAAATAGTCACCACTGCTGTTATCAGCGCTTTCAAGCTTTAACTCTGAATCAAAGGCGACAATTAATAAAGTCGCCCCCGCCAGGAAAGGAAAGGAGAAAAGCTAAATATTTGAAACTGGGTGAACAAATGTCAGGGTGTTTTTAAATAAAATCCTTTTACAGTTATCACAGCGAGCAGACCTGATATCCCTGTCTAATTCAATTTCAATTTGCGCCCCATGGGAGATAGTGAAGAAAAGGTTGCAATGCTGTCTTTGGGTTGATATGTTCTTTTCTCCTTCAGGGAGCAGGAACTGGGGAGCGAAGGGGAGGAGGCACACAGAAAGAGAGAAGGAGGAGGATTCAAATACCAGCAGAATATGAATTTCTTTCAGCTGGATCCTTCCAGAAGGCAGATGTGATGCAGGGAATGTTTAAATGTTGACTTGTTATGAATTCACCTGGAAAATGGAGCGGAGGAGGAAGCTACAGAAAGGGCGCTTGTGTGTGAATAAACGTGCCAAAACATGGGGCCAAAAGGAATTGAATTTTGATGCCAACACCAGCAGCAGCCTCCTGTGGCATGACCCCCACCCAGCCCCAAACTGGTTACCTATAGCGCTACTGATGTTCCTATTAGAATTGTCCACTTTATAATTTCTACTCAACATTCCTTTTATTTGAAATAAAAAAAATACACCCACTAAAAAAAAAAAAAGCTACAGGTCAGTAAGATTGTCAGCATAAGAACATAATGGCCATACTGGGTCAGACCAATAGTTCATCTAGCCCAGTATCCTGTCCTCTGACAGTGGCCAATGCCAGGTGCTTCAGAGACAATGTACAGAACTGGCAATTATTGAGTGATCCATCTGATATTGTTCATGCCCAGCTTCTGTCAATCAGAGGCTAGGGACACTCAGAACATGTATTTGCATCCCTGATCATGTTGGCTAATAGCTATTGATGGATCTATCCTCCATGAACTTACCTAATTCTTTTTTGAACTCTGTTATAGTTCTGGCCTTCACAATATCCCCTGGCAAAGAGTTCCACAGGTTGACTGTGCATTGTGTGAAGAAATACTTCCCTATGTTTCTCTTAAACCTGCTGCCTATTAATTTCATTGGGTGATCCCTCTTATGTAAAGGCGTAAATAATACTTCCTTATTCATTTGCTCCACAGCAGTCATGATTTTATAGACCTCTGTCATATCCCCTCTTAGTCATCTCTTTTCCAAGCTGAAAAGTCCAAGTCCTTTTAATCTCTCCTCATACAGAAGCGGTTCCATATCCCTCATTTTTGTTGCACTTCTCTGTACTTTTTCCAATTCTAATATAGTATTTTTGAGATGGGGCGACCACAATTGCATGCAGTACTGAAGGTGTGGGCGTACCATGGATTTATATAGTGGCATTATGATGTTTTCTGTCTTATTATCTATCCCTTTCTTAATGGTTCCTAACATTGTTAGCTTTTTTGACTGCTGCTGCACACTGAGCGCATGTTTTCAGAGAACTATCAACAATGACTCCAAGATCTTTTCTTGACTGGTAACAGCTAATTTATATACCATCATTTTGTATGTATAGTCAGGATTATGTTTTCCAATGTGCATTACTCTGCATTTATCAAATTGCTGACCACCACCAAGGAGACATGACCCTCCCAGAGAATGACTTTAACTCCAGTAGTTTGGCTGGGCTGCGTGAATGAATGGTGCAGGCAACAGGATAGGGACATTTTCAACAGCAGGTTACTGCTTTGAACGTGGCCTCGGTCAACAGTAACAAAAAGTTGGCACCACCTGACAGATGTTTGGTTATCTCTATGAGACAGTTTGTGGGTTCACTCCAATTCCTGGTGGATTTGTGTCCATAGTAAAAACCACCAGCATTATTACTAGCAGGCAAAGCTCCCGACTGATTTAGCAGAGAATTCAACGACGACATGGGCACTAACACTGAATTAATCCCTGACTCCTCCCTCCTGGTCAGGTTGGGAAGGTAAAAGCTTTGCATTGCCATTGCTTGGCAGTCGTTGTTCTGTAGATACAGCAAAGACCTCAGCTTCTTTCTCTATCAATTTTGAGGATTAAGAGTAATGTGACATTTCTTGCAGCCGCTCCGACTAAGTGGAACATGGGCTAATTATTTTGGATTTACAATAAAACATATGAAGTCCGTAACTTCAACATACGATATGTAAAATAGGCAAAAAACTGTAGAAGGGAGCTCTCCACCTACTATGTCTAGAAAAGGCAATTGTTGAGAAATAACTATGCATTATAAAAACTATACATGCGTCTGTAACACTAGAAGGCAATGGCAGAGTTGCACGAGCCAAAAACCTGAAGCAATGCTGTACTTCTCACCTGAGGACAGTGCTGCTGTGGGCATCAGACTGCAGGAGCCTTGATTGCAAGAATACAAGCATAGAAGAGCTATCAATAGCTGTTATTATGTATTTATTTACAGATATCACCCATGCTAGCACATACACAACACAGAATGAAGCAGCACATTATGAACCATAGGTTTGAAAAGCAGTCTAAGCTCAATGGGAATTGTGGGAGCACAACTCCTCTCAGGACCAACCTCTATATGTGTAACCATTTGGTGGCCAGTTTCCTGAAATGGGGCCAAATCAAGCAAGGAGTTAAGTGCATGCCTAAAGTTAAGCATATACTTAAGTGTTATTAAAGTCAATGAAGGCAGATCCGTCAATGGAGCTATGACAATTTACACCATCTGAGAAACTGACTAATAAGACAACTTAAGCACATGCTTAAAGTTAATCACATACATAACAGCTTTTCTAAATAGAGGTAGCTTGCCAAACTGGGGCCTTTGTGTGTGTACCCATGGTAGTATGGCACCTCCTTTGGGTGTGTCAATGTCTTAACCGTACATAAATGGTTGATCATACAAATTTAGGTTAAACTTTCAGCTGTTTCTAAAGCAGCAATCAATTCACCACAAACTACCACACTGAGCTCCAATCTGGGGCAAACATTTCTTACCATCACATAAAATAGCTAGCTACACTGCACGTACAAGATTACTGTTGTTAAGTTATTGCTAAAAAAAAAATTCCTTGCCTTTGTTCCTAATTATACCTTAGAGTTATTTTTTCCATATCTAATGTACCTGTCTCCATTTATGATGGTTGTTTACTTTTGGCACTTTACTCACTTTGCACATATAAAACAAAATAGTCAGTTTCAATTTCATGTTCTCATGCGCTAGTTCAAGGTTACTTATGCTTGGCTTGCAAGGACTTCATGGGAATGTTTAAATTCAAACAATAAACTGTTTTCATTTCAAATTTTAAAGAATCATAAAAACATTCCTATTAGGTTTTGTAAAACCTTTAAAAATGATAAACTCAAACCGCCCTTGTGCTCCAAATTTTAGGCCAAATCTGACAGTGGGCCTCTAAATATGCTCTATAAATTATCTTTATCCGATGTAATGGATTTACAACATTGAAAAGGATTGTAAATTAGAAAAATAAATGTTTTATAAATATTTTGCGATCTTGGGCACAGTGTCGAGGTGATGAAGTATCACTTCTTTCTGAATAAAAGACATCTACAAAGGGGAGGGAATGCATATTATTTAACAGGAATCCTGCCTCCTGGAGAGTTGATTAGATCTTTCTTTAATGAGTATTGGGACAATTTCTTGCACATGCTGGTATTGCCACCTGAGGATTATTTTAGAACGAGCATCATTTTAATCTCTGTAAAGGCAGGAAATAGCAACATTCTGGTACACAGATCTCCCTCCCTGAGTGAAACTGCTATTTAGCCACAAAAAACAGGAATGTCAGGTTTAAAATCACTTGATGCTGCTGCAGGACACACACAATATGTCCAGAAAGCATGTTCCTCCACTGTAGCAGGACACAAAGTAACAGAAATGTCCTTCCATTTGATCACATCGATAATCGACTAAAAATGCTGGGGATACAGAGGTATGATCCAACAAAAGTGAAGGGGTTAAACAGACCAGGAAAACAAAAGGTATCTGCTGGCTAAAATCAGACCCTTAGTGTTCCTAAAAAATCCAATCATGTGCATTCACAGTATAAGACTGAAATAATGTAATTAACAGATCTTATTATATACATCAACCAATTCTTTATTTAATCAGATCCCAGGCTTTCACACAGTGATTCCATTGAGAATGTGCTCAAAGCCCTGAACCAAAGACCACTGAAGCCAATGGGACTCCTTCTATTGACTTTAATTGGCATTGGATTGGGCCTAAAATTGCTAGGCCAGATACTTACGTGTCCTGCAGGTATCTGGCCTGGCCACCAAGCAATAGCTGGCTCCCTCATCCCACCTTCAAAAGTGGTTTGTTTACCACACAGAAAGCGACCATTGCTACCTCCTAGAGGAAAGAAAATTGATAAACACTATGATGTTTTTCCTGTGGATGCTTGTGAAGGTCTTTTCAGCAGGGGAGAAACTGACTGATTAGTAGACTAGATAGGGAGTGCTATCAAGTGCACAAAGGAAACAAACAAAAACATTTTTTTGCTAACTTCTTTCATTTATAGGAATCTTAAATGTTTCTTGTAGTGAAGGAGGTAAATATTGATCGCACGTTGAACATGAGTTAACAATGGGACAAAGGTGCAAAAAAGGCCAATATCATTCTGGCGTGTATTAATAGGAGTGTCGGATCTAAGATATGGGCAGTAACTGTCTTGCTCTACTCGGTACTGGTGAGGCCTCAGCTGGAGTCCTGTGTCCAGTTCTGGGTGCTGCACTTTTAGAAAGACCTGGACGGAAACCGTATCATTGGAGGTTTTTAAGAACAGGTTAGACAAACACGTGTCAGGGATGGTCTAGATCAGTGGTCTCCAACCTTTTTACACCTGTAGCGGGACAGTCACCCCGCTCCAGACCAGAAAGGGTTAAAAGCCAGCTCTTGGAGAGGGCTGGGGCTAAGAGCCAACAAGGAGAAGAGGTAGGCTGATTAGGAGACAGCTGGCCCTTTTGGCCCTATAAAAGGGCTGTGAGCCAGGAGCTGGGTCAGTCTCTCTCTAGCTTTGGAGAGAGATGGATCTAGCTGCCTGAAGGAGTAAAGGGTACTATGGACAGAGCAGTGCTGGGGGAAGGGGCAGGCTGAGCTGGGGAGCTCAGGCCTGGCGAGGCCTAGAGAGGTACTGGGCTGCAGGGAAAGGCAGCAGGTCCAAACCCCCCTTGCCAATGATGAGTGGTTTACAGACTGCAGTCTGCCCCAGTGAGCAGAGGTTAGATGATGACTGGCAGTAGCCCCTGAGGCAAGGTGGGGATAGAGGGTTGGGGGTTCCCTGGGGAGGGGAGACCCAGAGTAAGGGAGTACTGCTGGGGGCAGAACCCTGAGAAAAAGGGGTACCGGGGTCCAGGAGGGACATGGGGCCTGAGACAGGTGAGCTACTGGCCAGCAGAGGGCGCTCCAAGGCTGGAAAAGAGCTAATTCCCAGGACGACCAGCAGGAGGTGCCACACCAGATCACTTTTTGAATTTAAGGGCAACCCAGGATCTTCCCCAAGGTCCCGCCCCTTCCCCAAAGCCCCGCCCTGCTCACTCCATCCCCCTCTGTCGCTTGCTCTCCCGCACCCTCACTCACTTTCACTGGGCTGGAGCAGGAGGTTGCAGTTCGGGAGAGGGGGTGGGCTCTGGGCTAGGGCTGAGGTGTTTGCAGTGTGGGAGGGGGCTCCGGGCTGAGCCTGGGGCAAGGGGTTGGGGTGCAGGAGGGGGTGAGCGGGTGTAAGCTCTGGGAGGGAGTTTGGGTACAGGAAGGGGCTCTGGGCTGGGGCAGAGTATTGGGGTGCAAGAGGGGGTACAGGGTACTGGCTCTGGGCAGCGGATCAGGGCTGGGGTAGGGGGTGTGGGTATGGGGTGCAGGATGGCGTATGGGGTGCTAGCTCCAGGAGGGGGTTCAGGTGTAAGCTCCAGCTGGGCAGCACTTACCTTGGGTGGCTCCTGGTTGGCGGTGCAGCGGGGCTAAGGCAGGCTCCTTACCTGCCCCGGCCCTGTGCTGCTCCCTGAAGGGGCAAACGCGCCCCTGCGGCCCCTGGAGGGGGGAACGTGGCTCCGTGCGCTGCCCCTCTCTACAGGCACCACCCCTGCAGCTCCCATTGGCCATAGTTCCCCGTTCCCGGCCAATGGGAGCTGCGGGGACAGTGCTTGCAGGCAGGAGCAGCGTGCAGACACCCCTGCCCCCTCTCCTCCCCCGGGACTGCGGGGGCGTGCTGGCTGCTTCTGAGAGTGGCGTGGGGCCAGGGCAGGCAGGGAGCCTGCCTTGGCAGCAGCCCCGCTGCACCCCCGGAGATCGCGATCGACTGGGAGAGTCTCCAGGATCGACCAGTCGATCGCAAACGATTGGTTGGTGACCCTGGTCTAGGTAAACTTGGTGCTGCCTCTGAACAGGTGGGTGGGCTAAATGACCTCTCGAGGTCCCTTCCGGTCCTACATTTCTATGATTCAATGAACATTTTCAGATTGAAAGGCCACACAGATTCAGTGGCTCAACTAAGGTTAGAACTTAGGAGCCTCCCATCTTGCGGCCTGATAATCACAAGACTACCTGACCTCCAAATGGCGGGGAAGAAGGGGGAGGGGAAATAAAATCAATCTGCTCAAGGATACAAGATTGAAAACAAGAGAAAAACTGAAGTGCAGCAAAGCTGCCCATGGCAGGGACTGTTTATTCTCCTTGATATCGTTTCATAGAGCTAAAGACACTGGGACGCCTGGATCTTTTATAATGATCCAGAAAACTCAGATATGAATTTGATAATGGCCCTCTAATTTGTCTTCCTAATTAACTAGTACAGGGGACTTAGCAGTTCCCTGTATATGTCACTTCTGCACACCAAGTCCCAACAACAGATTAAGAGAGAATGTGGGAGCAAAAATACAGTTGGTAGGCAGCCAATGTACTGCTTTTAAGAGTAAAATAAAAAAATATACCCATCAGCACTGGGGCACAGTACAAAATGCACATGTGCTTGTCTAAATAGGAGTGTGCCCAGGTGAGCAACTAACACAAGCAGGGACTGGAGGCAGAACTCTAGCGCTGAACACTACTGTACTTCAAGGCTTCTCTTATATGGGACCAAACCAAAAGCACCAGTATCTTTGTCTTCAAACTCAGACTGTTTGGATTTGGATCCGAGCTTCATAGCTTGAGGCCCAGCTCTGTTCATTAGACACTTACCTTGTTTAGGTGCTGAAATAAGAGCAGCTCCATTATCAGATGTGAAAAACACAAAAGTGTTCTCACTGATGCCCAGGTTTTGAAGGGACTTTAGGATTTTCCCAATGCTGTCATCAATTTCTCGCACTGCATCACCATACCTGAGACAGTAGAGATTGTAAAGGAGGAGAAATCGTTTAAACCAGGTAGTCTTACAGAACATAAAGCACTCCATTAAAGCCCACAAGAATACTGAATTAATTGTGCTGAAGAGGGAAATAATTCACCTACTCATCAGGTACCATAATAGAAGTTTACCAGTGTCACTTTATAACTTATGCCTCTTTTATCTGCCGAAAGCAGCCTCTCTTGGATATTCAGACTCTCCAATTTGCTCAGATCTGAGCATTCTTGGACAGAGACCAGCAACTGAGATAAATGAAGCCAAGTATAAGCAGAGGCCACTTTTGCCATGAGCTGAGGCTAATCAAGTAATTGTGTTTATAGATGCTAGTTTGAAATTGTGATCTTAAAAGCAAGATCCATTATATCTATAGAGCTATCCTTCCCCCACTGTAAATTGCATTTTCCATGATGTGGAGCCTGTTTGCTGTTCTGATTTACAGGCTTTTAAACCAGGCTCTAATCAAACTATGTCAACAGACTAACAAAAGCACCCATTCCACAGAACAGCATTTCATTACTCACACGGTGGGCCAGGGAGCTTACATTTCACCCCCATTTGTGTCACATGATCTTTATTTTGGCTTACAACAAATATATTAAAGATCAAACTAGACAGTCTTTTTGGAAAAAACCAACAACAAAAAACCGAAAGGAAATTCCATGCTAGCTAGTATGTGTATTTACACATGCACACACACACACACACTTTTAACAAGTGATCTATGTTACTTCAGTCCAATAAATATTGCTGTGGTTTTCTACTATCACAGTAGGGAGCATAAATCAAATGAAAGGTGACTTACAACCCTCTCTGGCTCGTGCCCAAGAAATGTTTAGAGGCATAAACAGGAGCATGAGTGGCATCAATAGCCCAGTAGAGAAAGAATGGCTGTTGACTGGACTGCTGCCTGCTAATAAAGTCGAGAGCTTCCTGTAAATGACAACAGAAATTAATGTTAACAGGATCATCCTCTGCCACCTGAAACTCTCAACCAAAAGCAACAAAAAAGGGCTGTGGGTTATAAAGCTGTATGAAAATGTATAATACCTGTAAGTAGATCTGAGTTAAGTTCGCTTCCCCTGTCTTCAGATCAATTTTGAAATCTTCATAATATCTTAAAATAAAGCAGAACCAGGGGGAAAAAATCAATACCCGTGGAACACAGAACAAAAGGGCTGTTCCTCCCTATTACTTATATGGGCAGGTCATTGTTGTTATTCAACAAAAGGGCAGAGACTCACAACTTATGTAACCAGCCATTTCTCTTCAGAAACTGAAAAGAAGTGAATTATGGTTTTTTTTACGTTAGGAGAGAACAGTGAAATTACAAGGCCAGAGGCAATGGTGGGATGACATGAGGAACACATATAAAGGGTTACCACAATCGGGGAGGGGAGATATAAAAATGCCTTCAGTGAGGGAATGGAATCAGTTGCCAAAAGAAGCACAGCTGGATGAGCACCTCTGGGAGATGGTTTAGAGCAGCAACGGCCTATTTGTGGTCCATGAGCACATTTTGGCAACATGCAGATTGTTTTTGCCTCTCTTGCCTGCCACAACCCCTGGCGGCCAACGTTCATCCTTGAAGTTAGCTGCATTGCTTGTGAGAAATGCCTGGTGCAATACCTGCTTTGAATATATGAACACTCTGGCATGTAAGGGAATTTTGGGCACCCCCTTGTCCCTTTCTTAAGTGCGCTGGCCTTTGAAGCCTTTCTGACTTGAGCACCATAGCATTACATCATTAAAAAGCAAGATGCCAGATAAAAGCCCAGCACTAAAGCAACTGGGCTTTAAGTTCATCTTTTGAGGTCGGGATGAGGATGCCAGGATCCCAGCAGGGAACAGCTGAGGAGTTCAGACTAAAATTTAGTACAGATCTAGTGCTTATAATCTTCAAGGTGCTTTAAAAACATTAACAACCCCATACAAGTAGGGCACTATTAATGTTCCCATTTTACAGATGGGAAAACTGAGACACAATATGAGAGCCAGGCTTAGAACTCAGGAATTCGTTTCTTAGCCCTGTGCTTTAACCACTGGATCGTGCATCTCCCTCAATAAGCAGATAAGTCCAGGAGTGGGAAAGGAGGCTGGAAGATCTAGCAGGCGTTGCCCAGACACAAATATTCTGAATATCTCTGGCTGCCAAGATCCTCCTTCATAAATACCTTCCTGCTCCAATGATAAGTGTCCCATCTTGACTTGCTCTTTCAGCTGCAAAAATCCTCCTACTCCAAGTGACAAATGCTCTAAACCTAACACCCCCTTCCCAGAGATGCCAAAATCCTCTTGCACTCTTTCCTATAAGAAATCCTCCTCACTTTGGCTTATCATGATTGCAAACAGTCACCTGGACCTTACACTGCTCACAGTCAGCCATCTCTGTTCTAGAGACAAAAGTCCTGGGCAAACAGAATGGGGGTGGGGAGGGAGAGGAAATACATCCCCTTCAGTGGGTCCCTTTCCCACTTTAACAATTCTAGGATTGCCAATTCACTACATGTGGCAGCTCTGTGGCATGTGCTGAAAACACCGGGTGGTACATTTCAGATGATATTTGAACCAGTTCATCACTGACATTTCCTTCGCTCATGTCCAGTAACTCTTGGCATGGTGTGAGGTTTCTGGAGATTGCTGACCATCCAACCAAGCCATGGTGTTACTGCTGTGTCTGATCCAGGAGTATCTGCCTGCCTCTCCTAACTGAAGACAGCTTGCTGATTGAATGCTTGTCTTTTAGTAGACCACAAGTCAGCTGAGTAAGACCACAGCCGTTGGTAACTTCCAAAATATTTTTTTTAAATGAGCCGTGGAGCAAACAGCTGAATTACCTGCCAATCATTTCCCTGTCCCTATAAACAGGGATGTTTGGGGTGGCTTTGTTATCGTAAGGTCCAAAATGGCAATTAGGGGATCCAAACCATTCATCAAATCCATGCTTCAAGGGGTGGAATTGGGGTCTGTGACCCAGATGCCTAGGAACAAAAGCCACAAAGAGGTCAGGAGTCCATTGCAAAGGAGTAAATAGTAATCTTATCAGAACGATGTAGAAAGAACCATCTTTCAATGACGCTAAAGGAAAATTTCAGTGATTAGTTACAGTACTTTAGATAGCCAAATATATAATGACTAGACAAAAACGTGCATTCAAAGGAGATTATAGAAATCCCTGCCACTGTTCCAGTAGCTCCATTAAGTCAATGTCCAACTTCTCTTCTCTCTAAACATGTTGATTATCTGTGATGATGGTGCCTTGGGTAGAGCTGCCCAGAACACACAGCAAAAATTCATATAATAATTAATTTAGGGCTTAAGTCTCATTTATACCAAGGCTCTTCTACACCAGTAAATTGTGTAAAGGGGCCACAGTGTATTTAATTTACAATTACATTCACTTTAAGGCCCTTTATGCTGCCAGGGTGGTGTAAAGGGGCTTTAGTGTAAATGACAATGAGGCCCTTAGAATGTACATATGAAAGACAGAGACACACACACACACAAGCTTCTGTTAATAGCTTTGTCCTGGATATGCAATTTAAACTTTCCTTCTTTAGCTTCAGGCTACTGCTCCTTTCCTTCCACATCTTCTGGAACTGTGAATAACTCACTTCCTTCGTTTGTGAAAGTATTTATAGATGGTCATTCTCTCGCTGTCTCAACTGGAGAAATTTCTAGCTGAACGTGCATGTGTCACTTCAGTCTTCCCTCATACGTCTTTGTCTTTAACCCATGGATCATTTCTGTTGCCCTCTTTTGTATTGTCTCTAAAATTTGGGGACCAGAAGTGCACTCATTGGACTAAATTTGTCCCTGGTGTAAACCCAATAAGATCAATGGAATTACACCAGAGACTAATTTAGCCTCACAATTCCTGATCCAGTTACACACTGGCTGTGTAAATTAGAACCACAAATCTCCCTGGTTTTACATGTGGAATCCCCACCTATATGGGCACGCACACACACACACACACAACAAAAATACCCCTAGCTATCTTCACACTGACTAGGGGCATGGAAAATCTGATATGCAGATTTTAAAAAGTGGGATAGCTTACAAAGGAGGGGAGTAAGAAGGAATATGAAAAAAGCATACAAAATCAATCAATGAATTAATTAATTAAATGGGGGTAGAGAGGTGGTAGAAGGTCCCACTACTCACCCACCTGTCTCTCTAATATCCTGGGACCAACATGGCTATAACAACACTGCAAATAATATTCAGAGTTGTAATAGCAAATACTTAAGAGAGGGTTAAAAGAGATATAAAACCTCATGTTTAAGGCTTAAACCAGTCGCTAACCAATAGGGGTTACGATGAAACTTTAATGGGGTCAGATTATCTCACATCTGCCAGCTGCAATTTCCAGTACCCTTCTCTGAAGCAGCTGATGTACAGCAATTCTTAGGTTCACAATGACACTGCATTGTGAGTTCATATTTACTTTGCTTTTTATTATCACTAGAAGGTTTTCCAGACTCGCTGCTTTCCAGATAACTGTCTGGAACCAATATGTATTTGTGCTGCTTATTTCCTTTCCCTAGCTGTATGAATTTGCATTTATTAGCACTAAATGCATCTCATTGCATTCAGCCTACTGATCCGATTTTTCCTGGCCACTTTGTTGTTTGGATTTGGGCTAATAAATAATTCACTGTCTTGGATTAGTTTACTTTCCTTCCAATTTCTGTGCTGCTGGAAAATTTGGTCACAGATGAATCTATACCTTTCTTTATATTGTTAATATTGTTAAATAATATGGATTCCATAACTGACTACCTTAATACTGGTCCCCACTTGAAGGTTGTATTATTAACAATTACTCTGTTTGTTAAACATGTTATATCAAGTTGGTATTTATGCCGTTTTGAAGTTTATTATTTATGCATTTATTTATTACATAGTACTACTATGGATTGTGAATTACCTATGGAGACCTAGAAACCCAATGGGACTCAATCACATCACACAAGTTCTTTTATTGAAATTCAGATGTTCTATGCCCGCTGGCTTCTCTTCAATTACTACAATAGTAATCCCATCAAAGAAGCCTATTGTATTTGTTTGGCAGCTCTTCAGCTTTTCCCTCCTACCCTGCACAGGAACCACAGTTCCATTTAGTTGCCAGGTACCTCTCCTAACTGCCATGATTTATTGAAGATTAGGTTAACAAGTTCTGATGTTTCCTTTGCTAAGATCTAGGTCTGCACCCATAAAAGTCAATGGAGTTTTGTCAGTAACTTCAATGAGAACAGGATCAAGCCCTTAGTCCTTTTAAAATTCTTGGGAGGTAGTTCACTCAGATCTTTGGTCAATACTCTTTCACTGTCTGTTTATTTACCCTTTGCTCTGCTAGATTAGGCCATCACTCTTCTCTGTAGCTGTGTCTAATATCAGCATGTTTCCTTCATGTGACTGTATCTTCATTTCTATCCTAACGTTCTGCTGCTCAAAAAAAAAAAAGGCCTCCAGAGTTTACAAGTCAGACTTATCTGCAGAGGATCAATGATATACAGCAGGGGCCAAAGACAAAAAATTGTAGAGGGCAAGGGACATGCTCTGCAATTTCTGATGAAAATAAGTACAATGTGGTGCTGAATGAAAGCACAAAGGGTTGAGGTTTTGGGGCCTTTTTTTTTTTGCTATATCGATCTATAAAACAATAGCACGCTATTCAGAAATTAATCACAGCAGGTGGGAAGATCCTGCCCAGATTTGAAAAGACAGATGTTTGAGCTTCAAAAGAGGTTTTGTCAAACTCTGGTTCTCCCAGTCTCTCCACATTACTAAACCACACACACACACACACACACACAAACAAGAAATCTCAAGACAAGTTTACCATTTGCCAATGATCTTACTGACATATCCTGCCTTCTTCAGCAATTCTGGAAGCAGCAGCTCAGAACCTGGGATTCCCCCTACTATTTCCTGTGGCGTATAGGCTGTATAAAACAAGAACATGTTTTTTAACTCATCACTAAGGGTAGCAAGCACGTCATGAAAGCTAATGGACACTCATCCCTAGAAGCTTATTTGACCGGACCAAAAATTAGGCCAGCTCAATGGTCCAACAATACTGTAGCACAGGATTCAAATTCTCTAGCCCACCAGGTCTGGGAACAAGCTGACTCGCTGCCCCAGGGAAGGGAGCCCTTCACACATGCAGCCTTTGTTGGCTGGAGGGTGGGGGTGGCTGTAAGGAGAGCAAATTGGGGCCGTTTGGTTTATACTTTTGCCAAACTGCCTGAAGTTATCTACAATTACTGCATTTCTATAAATCAAAGGATTAATTAAAGGACAAATGGACTTGCTCAAAGTGCACTGGCTGATCCAACATAGTGTCTCCAATATTTTGTAGTTGAGAACACAGGGCACAGGAACAACCGTCAGTGAGTTAGGAGATACCCAAGTTCTCCCACTGATGGATAGCATGAACCAATACATAGCTGTAAGTGCGTGCCCAGAATGTGTGGTCTCATAAAGCACCTGTAATTTTAGAACTAGACACCAATTAGATCAACCCCAAAACATTCTGAGCATGTACGTTCCTTCATGAGTACTGGAGGAGAGCTCTCCTGGCAGGCAGCACCGTGTTATGGAACTGTCCTTGTTTAACTGGCTGGGAAAGGTTGACTTCTGTAAGACTGTATGATAGGGTGTTTGCCCCACAGGTTTAACTTGAACCCGTTCAAAATAGCCAATTAACCTTACAGGACAGGCTGCATCAGGAGGAGAGGCAGGGACTACTACGGCCGAATATCTGATGAAGCCCTGCTGGGGGAGGAGCTGGGATAGGCTTATAAAGAGAGGAAGTTGGTGGGAGGAGAAGGGCTGCAGGGGGAGCTCTGCAGTCACTCCCTAGAGAGGAGAGCAGTTGGTCAGAGATGAGGAGGTGGCCTAGGGGAGAGTAAGCCCTGGGATCCTGCCTTAGAATACAGACTCTGGCAAGAACCCAAGGGAGGGGTGAAATAGGCACAGGGAGCAGAGGGGGGCCAGAAGATAGGGAAGAAAGGCAGGAAAGAACCCATGGAACTGGCAACAAGGTTGGAGCTGGAGCAGACGATGGTTGCTGGGCATCGAGTCCCTGGGCTGGAATGCTGAGCAGCGGGCAGGCCTGGATTCCCCTACTGGCCACTGGAAAAGTGGCACTGACTGGCCAGTGGATCAAAAGACTGCCTGAGACACAAAGAGGGGGCAACCTGAGCGCAGAGAGAGAGAGAGAGAGAGAGACCATGGGGTGAGCAACTGAAGGAGCGGGTGTTAAGACTGGTCAAGAGCTAATCCCCAGATGAACTACCAGGAGGCGCCGCAGCAGAGAGTAGTAAACTCCATGACAGACTGAATTTTAAACAGCTTGTTCTTAACCTAGGATGTTAACACCACATCCCATGTCACTTTTCTTCTTTCACTCAATGTTAATTAGCCCACCCAAGGAAACAACATCTCAGCCAGCAGAAGCAAACAGATTAACATCTTAACTTAGGTCTCTTTGCTTAATGTGAACATTTGGCGATGTCCTTCCTTTCCAGCATCACGTGTAAGAAGCAGTAGACTTCACACCTGTTCTTATCAACTGCTGTGGAGCTACATGCCAATCTCTTGTTGTCACTCTGAAAATACACCTCCTGGAAAACCCACGCAGGGAGAGCACAGAGCCAAACGCCAATATTCAGCCATGCCTGCTGCCAAGCAAAAAGGCAAGGAATAAAGGAAGAAAAGGCATTTCTAGGAGAAGCAGCACTGATGTTCTCACCATTTCTGGCATGTGCATTCGTGGTGTAGAACCCATTCCTGATGGGGAGACGGCCCGTCAACAACGCTGCCCGTGCTGCAGATAAAACAATCAAAACAAAGAAAGCATGAATAGGGTGTCTTATTTGCTTTATACAAATTCTCTGCTTTAGAGGTCATGTTTTGGCTGATGACAGCATGATGACTGGAGATCGTAGGGAATTTCTGCTTAGCTGATATGAGTAATAATCAACCCAAAGGCTCCTAAAGTGATGGACATACTTGGCCAGATTCTGATAGCAGCCACACTAGCATAAATCCAAAGTGAAACCACTGATGTTAATGGACTTATTCCAGTTCTACTGAGATTGGAATCTGGCCCTTGTGTGCAGAAAGCCGTTTACCCACTATTGAAACGTGACCACCTCCAGGTAGGAAATGCAGCAGCCATTCTGTCCAAGTAACTTTACACAGAATTTCTGGGGTGAGTATGTGGGAGACACATCTTAATCTAGCTCAGATAAATCAGTTATTCGCTACATTTACATTCACTATCTTGCCTTGGCAAAACCATTTTATCTACTTCTACAATGAACAAAGGCAATATATCCAGCTCTAGCATGATAGAGATCAAGGCTCTGATTCAGGAAAGTACTTAAGCAGATGTTTAACTTTAAGCATTTGCTTAAATCCCACTGAAGTCAATGGGACTTAAGTAGGTGTTTTAGTGCTTTCCTGAATGGGGATGGACTTAAACATGGTTAAATGTTTTCCTGAGCGGAGGCCCCAGAAAGTCTTTGGGTCTCCTTTATACTTTAGCTGTCAGCTGGCAATCAGACTTGAAGAACCAGAAACAGTGACAAAGATGTAAAATCTACATGGGACTCAAAATGGCTTTGTCCCTTTCCCCCTCTCTAAATCTCTTAGTGGCAAACAATGACAACAATGGGCCGGAACGTGTAGTTGCGCCACGCATGAAAGTCCCAAAGTCAATGGAAGTTCTGCCTATAGAACAGAATCAAGCCCATTGTGTGTTTCCTTCCTGTTGGATTTGTCCAACAAAGATTTAGATACTGTTTTGTCTGATTGCCCCAAAGAGGGAAGAGATGAAATAATTCAGCTGCAGAGGCCTGAAGGCTAAAACAGAATTTAAAAAATCCTTTAAATGAAGTGTTTTGATGACTAAAATACTGTTTTGTATGAACAGAAGATTGTAGTTTTTCCTCAAGAAAAAAATAAAAAGGAAGCAAAATGCAAGATGAAAGCTCCAAAACCTAACACTGCCTTAAGGGTAATCACTGGTTTGGTTGCTAGTTTATGTAAGATGCTGGCAAACATCCAATCTTCTCAGAAAGTGGCAATTTTACATGGTAGTTTAAAGCTGAAGTTTACTTACATGGAGAGCACAGAGGGTTAGCAGTGTAGAAATTTGGGAAAAGCATCCCTTCTGAAGCCATCTGGTCCAAGTTAGGGGTTTCTTTAGAGGGCTCTCCAAACACTCCCAAATCACCCCAACCCATCTGCAGAAAGACCATACCAAAAAGACATAAAAGTAATTTTAGCTTTCTATAAATTACTGTACTACCTTCTGGACCAGAGTAGCATTTTTATTTGTATAAGCTCTTCTATAGTGCTCATCACTATAATATCTGAACACTTCACACACACGATTTGAATTTATCCTCACAACCCTTCTGTGAAGTAGGAAAGTATTACTGTCGCTATTTACAGATCGGAACAGACGGACAGAGAGAGATTAAGTGACTTGCCCAAGGTGGCAAAAGAAATCTATTGCAAAACTGGGAACAGAACCCAAATCTCTTCAGTCTCAGTCCAGCGTCTTAATGATAAAATTATCCACTGCAGGCCTACATTTCCAAATACTGGATATATGTAATCAGAAATGCACAGTCAAGATCTAAGTACAAAAGTAGGGTTGCACAATAACTGAGGGCAGTGAGAGGTAGTTTAAAAGCGAAGCTCAGGAGAGAAGTGCACCATTATCATATCATTTCTCTCTGCCAGTTTGCCAGATGATGGCCTTACCATAGTGTAGCCACACATCTTTGTCCTAAGCCAATGTGACCACACAGCTCCCGCTCAGGAGCCCCTTTTGTGCAAAAAAGGGAGCTCTAGAAAATTACCAACCCATCTGGCTAATTTCAATACTGAAAAATAATACTGAAGCAAACGTAATGAGCCATTAGGCACTATGCCTGCATAAAGATTATACTCTGCCTTAAATATTCCAAAGCTTTCTTTACTACAGTCACGTATCAGGTGGGCAAAAGAAATACAGAGGACATAATACATCTAGGCCTTGGGAAAGCTTTCAATGCAGTCCCACTTGAGAGTCTAATAGAGACATCAGAACGATGCAGTTTGGAAAAGAATACTGCAGAAAAGATACAAAGCTGGCTGATGGATCGTGAGCAGAAAGCAATGAAATGGTACAACATAAAACCAAGAAGAGGAATTAAGAAGAGTTCCAAAGGGGTCAGTGTTGAGTTCTGTATTGTTCAATATCTTCACCAGTGATAAGGAAGGAGAAAAGAATAGTACAGTGATCAAATTCACTGACAACGGAGGAGGCATAGATACTTCAGAAAGAACAGAGAAATAGGCAAAAGCCCAAGGGAAGGTATTATTTTTATTACTGTAGCACCCCGAAGCTCCAGTCAGGGCTTGTGCTCCATTATGCTTGTTGCTGTACAAAGATATATGGAGAGATTAACCCTGTCCCAAAGGGCTTTAAATATAGAAAAAAATTAAAGGTCACTTGGGAGAAAATGATCCTGAATACGAAATGGGAAACGTAGGTGGGCAGCTACAGCAAGTTATCACAAGGCGGGCAGGTAGGTGATAGCTGTGAGTTGGCACATCACCTCTGTCCCATACACACCCTCAATTAGCTTTCTGAGAAGCTCAAAACTACATACAACACATTCCTGCCAAGAAAGAATCCAAAGAAATAAATGCAGATCTTCAAAAAGAAGCAACTTGAGGGGACACTGCCGACTTCAAAATCCTATGTTGTAAACAAATACATTTATTTAACTATGTTACTAACACCATCATAGATGGTTAAAGGCAAATAATTTTAAGACTAATTCATCTGTGATTATTTTTGCTCTTTATTTAATTTGTTGTTCTTTGCATTTTTCTCAGTATGGGCACTGAAAATTAATGAAGTCAGCTTTCTTCTTATTGTTTGTTTCATTTTGAAGCTCTTAGTGGTGCAACATTTGGATTTTAACTAGGGTTATCGATTAATTGCAGTTAACTCACCCGATTAACTCAAAAAAATTAATCATGATTAAAAAAATTAATCGCGATTAATCGCAGTTTTGAAATTTATTAAATACTGTATTTTGGATTTTTTCTACATTTTCATATATATTGTATTCTGCGTTGTAATTGAAATCAAAGTGTATATTATTTTTGATTACAAATATCTGCACTGTAAAAATGATAAACAAAAAATACAAGTACTGTAGTGCAATCTTTTTGTCTGAAAGTGCAACTTACAAATATACATTTTTTTTGTTACATAACTGCACTCAAAAACAAAACAATGTAAAACTTCAGAGCCTACAAGTCCACTCAGTCCTACTTCTTGTTCTGCCCTCTTCTTATTTACAATGTCACCAGAAAGTGAGAACAGGCATTTGCATGGCACTTTTGTAGCCGGCATTGCAAGGTATTTACATGCCAGATATGTCAAACATTCGTATGCCCCTTCATACTTCGACCACCATTCCTGAGGATGTGCTTCTATGCCGACGACACTCGTTAAAAAAATAATGCGTTAATTAAATGTGTGACTGAACTCCTTGGGGGAGAACTGTATGTCCCCTACTGTTTTACCCGCATTCTGCCATGTATTTCATGTTATAGCAGTCTCGGATGATGATCCAGCACATGTTGTTCATTTTAAGAACACTTTCACTGCAAATTTGACAAAATGCAAAGAAGATACCAATGTGAAATTTCTAAAGATAGCTACAGCACTCAACTCAAGGTTTAAGAATTTAAAATGCCTTCCAAAATCTGAGAAGGACGAGGTGTGGAGCATGCTTTCAGAAGTCTTAAAAGAGCAACACTCCGATGTGGAAACTACAGAACCCGAACCTCCAAAAAAGAAAATCAGCCTTCTGCTGGTGGCATCTGACTCAGATAATGAAAATGAACATGAGTCGGTCCGCACTACTTTGGATTGTTATCGAGCAGAACCAGTCATCAGCATGGACGCATGTCCCCTGGAATGGTGGTTGAAGCATGAAGGGACATATGAATCTTTAGTGCATCTGGCACGTAAATATCTTGGAACACTGGCTACAACAGTGCCATGAGAACGCCTGTTCTCACTTTCAGGTGACATTGTAAACAAGAAGCTGGCAGCATTATCTCCTGCAAATGTAACCAAACTTGTTTGTCTGAGCGATTGACTGAACAAGAAGTAGGACTGAGTGGACTTGCAGGCTCTAAAATTTTACATTGTTTTATTTTTGAATGCAGGTATTTTTGTACATAATTCTACATTTGTAAGTTCAACTTTCATGATCAAGAGATTGCACTACAGTACTTGTATTAGGAGCACTGAAAAATACTATTTCTTTTGTTTTTTTACAGTGCAAATACTAGTAATCAAAAATAAATATAAAGTGAGCACTGTATACTTTGCATTCCGTGTTGTAATTGAAATCAATATATTTGAAAATGTAGAAAACATCAAAAATATTTAAATAAATGGTATTCTATTATTGTTCAACAGTGCAATTAATCGCACAATACATTTTTTTAATTGCGATTAATTTTTTTAATCACTTGACAGCCCTAATTTTAACCAGTTTCTGAAAGTGTGCTGAACATGGTTTGTCCTTGTCTACACTTGCAGCTGCACTCTGTCCTGCACTGGTTCAACCACACCCATTGCTGACACCAATGGATAGTTTTGTAGCATAGACAAGGCTTTGGGGACAATGACTCTTCAAAAGGGGAAGCCACTTATTTCAGGAGGTTAAGGGAGGACTAAGAAGAAGTAATACCCTGAAAAATTCAAGTTAGAAATTCAGAAACATTTTCCAACAGTGTGATCAGTTAGTCAACAGAATAATTTTCCAAAGGCAGCAGCTGAATCACAGTAACTAGGGGTGTCTATGACTAGACTACTAGAAAAAACATATAGGTGCTTAGCTCCTGATCCCACAAAGACTTACACGCATGCTTAACTTTATGCAACTGAGCAGTCCCATTTGTCTTCAATAAGACTATTAACGGGTGGGAAGTTAAATGCATGCATACTTTTTTTGCAAGATAGGAGCCCTAGTGACTATGTTTACACTGCAATTAGAAACCTGTGGCTGGCCCATGCCAGCTGTGGGGTTTGAGCCAAGGGGCTGTTTAACTGTGATCTAGACGTTTGGGCTCAGGCTGAAGCCTGGACTGCACGATGGGAGGGTCCCAGAGGGCCGGCGCCTGAACCTCTAAATCGCAATTAAACAGCCCCGTAACCCAAACCCTGCGAGCCTGAGACAGCTGGCATGGGCCAGCCGCGGGTGTCTAGTTGCAGTGTAGACGTACCCAGCGTAGACTGGGGCAATAACGCACTAATGCAAACACAGATGTTAGAGTATTCAGGGCCCAGGTACTCCTCTCCACCTCTTTACAACTTTTACACAAAATCTGGAAAGGGCTTGAAGGGGAACATCAGAGCATTCCAATTTTCAGAATACAAGTGAAGATTTTTAATCTGCTAAAGAAACAATGACTGGTATCAGATCATTTGATTCAAATAGTTAACCCAAATTCCAAGATCACTCCCCAAACACTGCCATTAAACAAATACCACTGTAAGCAATTTTTAATATTTATCATGCGTAAGCTGTTCTAAGGGTGAATAATGACCCGATTATGCATATTATTCCACGTGGGCAGACCCCTGTGCTCGCACAGAGCCCTGTTGACTTCAATGGTTTTGGTTCAGCGGTGCGGCCACATGGAGTAGTTTGCAAGACTGAGGCCTTGCAAACCCAATCTTTAAGCATCCTTTCCCCCCCACCCCCAATTCTGGCCTTCGTGCATATTACTGTGTCCCATTGATTATCCTCATTCCACCAAGTTTCTGTGATGCCTATTATATCAATATCCTCATTAAATACAAGGCACTCTAGTTCACCCATCTTATTATTTAGACTTTTAGCATTGGTATATAAGCATTTTTAAAACTTGTCACTTTTTAGCTGTCACCCATTACATGATGACAGGTTTCAGAGGGGTCGCCGTGCTAGACTGTATCAGCAAACACAACGAGGAATACTTGTGGAACCTTAGAGACTAACACATTTATTTGGGCATAAGCTTTCGTGGGCTATAACCCACTTCATCAGATGCATGGAGTGGAAAATACAGTAGGCAGGTATAAAAATACAGCACACACGAAAAGATGGGAGTTGCCTTACCAAGTGTGGGGGTCAGTGTTAATGAGGCCAATTCAATCAGGGTGGAAATGGCCCATTCCCAACTGTTGACAAGAAGGGGTGAATATCAACAGAGGGAAAATTATTTTTTGTAGTGCTACCAAGGCCAATTCAATTAGGGTGGATGTGGCCCATTCCCAACAGTTGAAAAGAAGGGGTGAGTTTCAACAGAGAGAAAATTATTTTTTGTAGTAACCCAGCCACTCCCAGTCTTTATTCAGGCCTAATTTGATGGTGTCAAGTTTGCAAATTAATTCCAGTTCTGCAGTTTCTCGTTGAAGTCTGGTTTTGAAGTTTTTTTGTTGAAGAATAGCCACTTTTTAAGTCTGTTATTGAGTGTCCAGGGAGATTGGAGTGCTCTCCTACTGGTTTTTGAATGTTACAATTCTTGATGTCTGATTTGTGTCCTTTTATTATTTTGCGTAGAGACTGTCCGGTTTAGCCAATGTACATGGCAGAGGGACATTGCTGGCAATTGAGTGAGACTTTCTTTCATTTAACTGTTTCTCATCAGATCCTACCTGTATTTTATCTTCCATTCTCTCCTCCTTATTAGGACACAGAGAATCTCCATTAGGCGATCCTCCCCTAAGGGATGTCTCTGTCCGAACCACATACTTGTCCGCACCTGTTGGCTTTCCCCCAGCTCTTAGTTTAAAAGCTGCTCTACGACCTTTTTAATTTTAAGCGCCAGCAATCTGGTTCCTATTTGGTTTAGGTGGAGCCCATCCTTCCTGCATAGGCGCCCCCTTTCCCAAATGTTTCCCCAGCTCCTAATAAATCTAAACCCCTCCGCCCTACATCATCGTCTCATCCACGCAGCTAGGTGACAACCCCCTTCCAAGCCTCCACCGCCCCCCAGTGAACCCCCCACTGTGAAACCACCCCCAGCCTCCACCACCCCCGCTGACCAGCCCCCCACCTACACCCAGTGAAACCCCCCAGCCTCCACCACCCCCGCTGACCAGCCCCCCACCTCCGCTCCCAGTGAAACCCCCCAGCCTCCACCACCCCCGCTGACCAGCCCCCCACCTACACCCAGTGAAACCCCCCAGCCTCCACCACCCCCGCTGACCAGCCCCCCACCTACACCCCCAGTGAAACCCCCCCAGCCGCCTCCACCACCCCCGCTGACAAACTCCCCAGCCTCCACCACCCCAGGTGACCAGCCCCCTCCAGCGACACCCCCTCAGCTTCCCCCCCTCCGACTCCTCCCAGCCCCCCGGTGACAAAGTGCCCCTCCCCCGCTCACTCACATCGTCCATGAGCAGGATGAGGAGATTGGGGGGCCCGCTGCGCTCGGCGCCCCCCGCGCTCAGGGCCCAGCACAGGCACAGGGGCAGCAGCAGGCGCTTCTCCATGGCAACCGACGCCACTTCCTGCCCGCTGGGAGCGGGACCGGGTCACGTGAGCCCGTCTCACCGGGGAGTCACATGACCTGAGTCCCGCGCGCCGAGGGGAGGAGGAGGAAGCGGCCGCCGGATCACGTGATAGGGGAGGGGCGCCGGCGTCCAAGATGGCGGTGTGCATCGCCGTGATCGCCAAGGAGGTAGGGGCGGGGCGCGCTGCGGCCAGGGCTGGGAGAGGGGACAGGAGTAATAGTGCGGGCAGGAGCAGTAGAACTAAGGTGGGTCATGGGGCTGGGCAGGGGGCGGGAGCAATAGGGGTGGTGGAGGCGCTGGGCTGGGAGAGGGGACAGGAGTAATAGGGTGGGGGGCCATGGGGGCAGGAGCAGTAGAAGGTGGGTCATGGGGCTGGGCAGGGCGGTGGGAGCAGTAGGCGTGGAGGGCGAGTTGGGGGCAGGAGTAATAGGGTGGGGGGTCATTGGGGTAGGAGCAGTAGAGGTGGGTCATGGGGGCTGGGCTGGGAGATGGGGGAGGAGGCAGGAGCAGTGGGGAAGCGGGCTGGGTTGGGGCAGGAGGACTGATTTGAGAAGGTCAGGAGCGGTAGGAAAGTAGTGGTACTGGGTTGAGGGGAGGAGCTTGTTTAGAGGCTGGCATAGGAGTTGGTGGAGCAGTGGTTGGGAAGCCCCAGGTTTCTGTTGCTCTGTGGGAGCCCTTTATGGATTTCCTTCCAGGAAGGATGATTCTGATAAGATGACCAAATGAGCTGGGGACAGTCTCACCTAGGGGGATGGATGGATGGATCACTTGCTACCTTTGTGTTATGAGACAATGTAAACCTGGCAATAGTCCTCCTCTAAAGACTGTTAATAGTAGAAAATAAAGCTAGATCTGCTGTATAAATACATGTTGTGATATACAAGTGTAGACCAGGGGCATTCTGTGATCTCTTTAAATAGAATCTGTGGTTAAAAATAGCTAGTTTTTAAATAATAGCAGTTTGCATCCTCCGAGCACTACACTTTCATTTTCTAATCTATTTGGGCACAGAATAGGTAGCCCCAGTTAGCACAATTTGTCGTCCTCCTTTCTAGAACTATCCCCTGTACATCCGAAGCATCCCAACAGAAAATGAACTGAAATTCCATTATACAGTGCACACTTCCCTGGATGTTGTGGATGAAAAGATCTCTGCCATGGGGAAGGCCCTTGTGGATCAGAGAGAGCTCTATCTGGGACTTCTGTACCCAACCGAAGACTACAAAGTGTATCTTTAATGCCTGGCAGGTGTGCTCTATAGGGCCTGTTCCTACAATCTGTCCTTATTCGGTCAGAACTCCCACTGATTTCTCTAAGGAAGGAATGCGGGGTTAGGTTTTAAAAGTATCTGTCTTTCAGTTCTAGAATTTACCATTGTTTTCATTTGACATTGCAGCTGTCAATCCTGTGTTGTGAAATAACCACTGTGCAGCTTGATTTTTAATGGGCAAGTGTGCTGTGGATTATTATGCATATATCTCCTAGAGTTTGGTACTTTCATTTGACCAATATAAGAGAGAGAGAGTGCTTAAAGGGATACTGTCAATTGACATGCTGTGAAAACCAGTGTTTTGGAAACTTAAGACCAGTAGAAACGTTTCCTCCATTAAAGAAAAAAAAACAGCAATAATGAAAACAGTTGCTTTTTAAACTGTTTGGAACACCAACACTGCAGCAAAAAAAAAACCTAGCAATGAAACCTTTAAATGGACAAGCATCCCTTTTGCTGGCCGTTGTAACGAGGTTGATACAAGGAATGTAAATAGCCAATGACTGTTGCAAAAGGTGAAGATTAGAAGGGGTCAGAGCCTTGGCTGGTGTGAATCAGTAATTCCACTGACTTCAGTGGAACTATGCTGATATACAGCAGCTGAGCATCTGGTCCTGTATTTTTAAATTTATTTTTTAGAAACCCTTCACTTCAAATGATTTTATACCACAGTATCTGTGATCATTAAGTGGGTATTGGCATCTAACATTCAGCCTCCATACAGCTGAGCAATGCAAGGATGGGTTTAGATATTCTTAGCTTGGCCCCAGTCCTGCAAGCTGCTCTGCACAGGCAACCACTGTGGCTTTTTGAAGGCACTGTGGCAACATGCATTGGTCTATTCACACAGAGCAGTTATTTCACAACACAGGATTTGCTGCTGCAGTGTCAAATAGAAGCCCTAGTCCTAAGGGTTGTTTAGCTGTGGTGTTGTCTGAATAGTATCAGTTCAGTTTATTCTTGGCCCTGTCTCTTAGGGCAGGTCTACACTAGAAGCTCTACATCGATGCAACTGCTGTAGCATGTCTGGTGAAGATGCTGCATGCCAATGGGAGAGCGCTCCCCTGTCGGTATAATTACTCTACCTCTGCGAGAGGCAAAAACTATGTCAGCGGGAGAGCTTAGTGCTAGTGTAGACAGTGCGTAGGTCAATCTAACTTGTGTCACTCAGGGAGGGTGTCTTTTCACACATCTGAACAGCACACATTAGATCGACTTAAGCAGTAGTGCCCTGCCCTTCCTGTCCAATGAGGAAGTTTAGTGCATCCGAAGCTAGCTATGGTTTGATCAGTTTTCACAGTTTATAAATACAGTATCTAGTTCTTCACTTAGCTAAAATTATGACAACTTGTCTGTGACTGAGGCAGAGGAATTGGACCCCCTCTGGTAATGCTGCTGAAGGTGGTAAGACTGCAGAAGCTTTCTCAGATACAAAGCTGGTATTTCAGGACTGCAGCTATACCGGATAGTTATGAGACTATCTTTTAACATTTCTGTGGCTGGCCTTCTGCTTCCCTTTTAATCACATGGATTGAAATGTCCTTACTTTCTGACTAACGTAACTGACAGCGGATATCCACGTCTTCATAATCCTGCTGCTAACTTTGAAGATTCTATATTATAACATTGCTGTTGAGTGATCACTGAGTTTGTGGTATTAGCTACCCGAATGGACATGGCTGCAAAGAATAATCAGAATTCTTGGATGAAGGGGAGTTCTTGAGAGCCAAAGAAATTATCATCAAAATGACTGATGATTGAAGGCCACTTATGCAATTACTGAACAGTAATACATGCCTTGTGAGGCAGGCAAGGTAGCTGCTGTCTAAAACCACAATCTGTCATAACTCATTCTAGTTATAAATCTTTATACAAACAACCCTCTCTATGCTCGTGAGGCTAGGTCATTATTATCATCCTTTCAGAAATAGTTAACACTAAGGTAGAAAATAAATCCAATTTTTAGGACCCAGTCCCTTGCTTATCTCATCTAGACATGGATTATATGGTGACCAGTTTGAGTGTGACAGCCACTTGTAAATTTTTCTTTTGACTGTACTCAGGTCTTATTTTAGTTGCTTTTCCAGGCACTTGTGTGTCAAAAATGTTCCTTAATCAGCAGCACAGATATGGCTACGTGACAAATTCCAAGGTGAAGTTTGTTATGGTGGTGGATTCTTCAAACACAGCACTTCGAGACAATGAGATCCGCAGCGTAAGTGCAGGAAATCAGAATGCAACTTGCCAGATCAGTATTTTTGCTCCTTCCACTTATTCATAAAATGCTGAGAAGCCAAGAAACAAACACCCCCCCACACACACACACACCCACCCAAACAGTAATTTTCTAGGTTTTAATTAAAAACAAACCATGATCTTTTTTCAGATGTTCCGAAAGCTGCATAATTCATACACAGATGTAATGTGCAACCCCTTTTATAACCCTGGGGACTGCATTCATTCCAGGTGAGTGAGCTGCTTCCACTAATCCTTTTGATTTTGTTGCCTTTCTGGGACATGCAGAGCTATTAGGATTTAGCTCTTAAGATTGTAACTTCTGTTGGTGATCAGTTTAAAGCTGGGAGCTGCAATCTCCTTTCCAAAAACATGCAGCTGTACTCTCTTTGGACTACTTCTACATAATAGAAAATTTACCATTCCACCGTCCTCATTAGAGGCTACATTTAACTGTCTCCCACACGCTTCACAGTCATTAGTAGCTCTATGAACTAATATTAGAAATGCTGACTCAGGAACCTGAGGTTACTTTAAAAAAGTTACCAATGGATCTCACTTAAATATTTTTTATTGAAACATGGTGGATAATACTTTGTCAACAGCCTTGTCCACTGGACACCTCTAAATAGGCAAGCTGTAGCTCTCCAAAATTCAGCCTCTAAAGGAGTAAGGATGAGGAGACTGTTTCCAAAATGCATAATTCCCCAAAACAGTGGACAGGACAGTGCCCATCTTTTCATATTCAAAATCTTCGTGGGACCAATGAGTGTTTTCCCTCCCCCATTGCATATGCAAAAGCAGATTCTATATTCCTGCCACTAAAATGACTGTAGTCTACTGACAGGGCAAGAGCCACGCTTACTTCAGTTTTATTAGAAGGGAAGTAGTTTTTTCGTGAAACGCAGTGCACCCATGGTAAGGAATGAAATATTAACTTCTATTTAAGCATTTTTAATGGTATGTCTTACCTACTAACTGAAGAGCTTCTTTGTATAAGAGAGATCTCAGTGTGGTGGACTGTCTTCTCTTCCTTCTCTAGGGCCTTTGATAATATGGTGACCTCCATGATGATGCAGGTGTGCTGAAGCTCCAGCCATTCTCTTCGTATTTGAGAACATTCTCTATTGTACAGAAGTGTCTATGAAGCTGTGTGTATATATAGTCTTTTTGAACTTGTTCTGTGTAAAATAAACCTATTGCTGTTTGGATCGCTCTGCTTGTGTTCTTGTGGCCAGTCACACTATGGAGAGTGGCACAACTTGCTTAGCAGAATATAGGCTTTGCTTTTAGCTAGTATGCAAAAGTATGGAAGGGTCTCTTGTGCCTAAATAAAGACAAAAGTAGTGAGTTATTGATCACTGTCCATGGCCGATCTTAGTAAAGCACAGGGCTGTATGTTAAATTGCACATACCGTTGTCTGTCCAAATTGCCTGCAGCGTTGAGAAGGTTTGTGGGGTGTGCAACCTTGAGATGCCTCTGTGAAAATCTGTCCCTACTTTATGCTTGAAATAGCAGTGTCTGGTGCAGTATGATTAGAGAACAGCAGCCAGCTCAGCGGTTAAGCAAAATCGACATCTAATGCAGACTGTGAATGGCCCATTTAGGTTGACCCCACTCGTGGGAGAGTTGAAATGAACTTTACTGCTCCGATCAGGACCGGGCCCACCTCTTCTTCCTAGAGCATTGTGCAATAAGGCTGCTGTATGCAATTGTTAAATCCAGTCAGAAGAGGATCTGCTGGCTTTAACAGCTGCAGTTCAGGCAGAATCTGGACCAGCCTTTTGTGCTCATTGCCCCTCAACACTGGGTTCCCTGTGCCACAGCATGCTGTTCTTTCCTGACAATGTTTTAAACTAAATCAAGTCTGGCTCCCTCGTCGTTTCCTCATTGTGGAGCTTCCAGGTCAGTGAGGTGGGCACATACCATAACTATCCAAGCAAAAAAAAACAACCACTTACTTATTAGAAAGAGGCAAGAGCAGCTTAGTAGAACAGGGCCCAGCACTGGATACTCACCCCCGCAAGCACCATAAGTAGCTGCACCCTTCACATCACACCTGGCTTCATTTTACCCAAGGCAGATTGCCAAGGTCACATGAGATGGCTGGGGCAGAGCCAGTAATTGGACCCCAATCTCCAGCAACCCCATCCAGTGCCTTCACCTAATGCCCTCCTTCATGGCGGAGAGTGCTAGGCGATCCACATGGCATTAAGTATGGGTAGCGCGCAAGAGTTTACTCAAGCCCCACATTGGTATTTAGTGCTTGCAAACCCGCCTGAAATTTGACCCGTAGTTGCAAACGCCCAGTCTGTGGTTCTACAGCAGCTCTGGAGGATGAGGGTTTTTAGCCACATTCAACTGAAGTGTTTAGTGGTTGATGTTACAAAGGGGGCTACTGACCCTCTACTTTTTGTCTCATCTTCACTTATCTCCAGCAGCTTGGCATTCCTTCACACTAGACTGGGGCATTAAAACAGCCTATGCAGGTACCTAGGCTGTGTTCTTTGCTCTCCCATCTGCATTTCAACAGCCCCAGAGGCATATATGCTGCTTTAATCAAAATAATCTGGACATAACTAATTCCACTTTAAGATCAAAGCCCAAGAAGGTGGAGTTGCAGTCCCATGGTAGCAGAAAAATAGTCACACCGAGGACAGAGATAATAGTGTGCATTGTATTTCCAGTTCCAACTTGTCATTGTATCAGTCTAAGCCCATTGTATTGATCACATGTAAATCTTGTTGCATTGTGCATGAACATACAGATACCCGAGTGGCTGGCAGAGGGGACCTTAACATAACGATCCTGTTTTGGCCAGAAGAGAAATGGTGTGTGAGTGAATTCTCTGTTCATTTTCTAGACTACATTGAGGATTGCACACTAACCCCACTACTAACATCCATTAACAGCTAACATCCATTAGTCTCCTCTTTTCTTCCCTTGGAATAGGTGAAAGGTTGAAGTAAAAATACAGACCTGCCAAAGGCAGTAGACATTTGAACAAATTAAGGTGAATTCTTAAATGGAAATCAGATTAGAAGTATATGCACCAAAACAAAGGACTGTACCTATCTCAACAAGGCCTATCCTACCCACGGGATGAAAGGTTTTGCAAGCTATTAATAGAACAGGCTTACCAGTACAGGTACACTAGATGGGGGACCAATCCCAAGGCTGGATGGTAGTAGTAAATTCAGGGAATCTAGCACAAGTGCTCATACCATGCCAGTGTAACCACCATAAGAATACAACATGGATAGGTTGCCCTTGTTATAAAGGATTCTAGATTCAAAGATTCCAAGGCCAGAAGGGACCGTTGTGATCATCCAATCTCACCTCCTGTACACCCCAGGCTATAGGACTTCCCCAAAATCATGCCTAGAGCAGATCTTTTAGAAAAACATCTCATCTTGATTTAAAAACAGTCAGTTATGGAGAATCTATCACAACCCTTGGTATGTTGTTCCAAAGGTTAATTACTCACTGTTAAATTTACCCCTTATTTCCAGTCTGAAGTTGTCTAGCTTCAACTTCCAGCCATGGGATGGTGTTACACCTTTCTCTGATAGACTGAAGAGCCCATTATTAAATATTTGTTCCCCGTAGGTACCTATAGACTGTAATCAAGGCACCCCTTAATGTTCTCTTTGTTAAGCTAAATAGATTGAGCTCCTTGAGTCTGTCACTATAAGGCAGGTTTTCTAATCCTTTAATCATTCTTGTGGCTCTTCTACAACCCCCTCCAATTTATCAACGTCCATTTTTCTGATGTGTTGCGATAGCGACATTACGGCAGCATTATGTACGGATCATCTCTCACTGCAAATGCTGCCAAGATGTCCGGACATGGTGGTGTGACTCCCTTGAGAACAAGTCCTCCTTTCTAACCACCTCCTCGCTAGGGCTGCGGGATCCTCCTCTCCCTGGCCCTTTCTGAATGCTGGGATGATGGAGAAGGCAGGAGCCTCTTCCTTTCTACGCCACTATTTCTTCTCTTGGCTTCTTGGAAGGACAGAGGCTCTGGCCGCTCCTAGCCATTTGCTCACTGCTCTCCAAGCTGTTTGGCAACACAACGGGTGCTTCTGTGACCACAGCAAGACACATTCAAATCTCAAGAGTCCAGGAGACAGTGACTCAAGGAAACAGAGACTCAAGGAAACAGAGTGAACACCGGAGCTGCACTGGATGTACAGTCTAAACTTCCCCTGAAAACTCAGCATCAACACCTGGCTGGTTTTCCTAATCTTCCCCCAACTCTCGTTCCTTGGGAAGTGGAGAAATTCCTGGGTTTCTCTATCTTTTCCATACTCCAAGCACTTCCTAAGGCAGCCAGCTCTGGAAGTGCCATAAAATCATTACACATGCTGCAGGGACAATCCTGCACTGGTCCTTGGGATGGGGAAGATGTGAGCTACTAGAGGTTTTCCTTCCCTGACTTCAGAGCAGCCAATCCTCACTGAGGAGAGGGAGAAGGGAGGGACAGAAAGCACAGATGTAGGATGTTATGTGCCACATTTGTCCCCAGTATAAGTCCACTGAACACCAGGATGCATGTGGGAAACTGTTCAAAACCAAACACTCTAGTTAAATCACTGAGAAATTACAGAGAATGATACATGACATTCAGAAGGGTTTCAAGTGCTGGCTTGCGTGCCATTCTTGTGGTCTGACCGTGAGGCATCATGACTATGTCTCTGACAACCAGAGAGAATAGCTCTGCTTGGAAAGCCAGGAAAATCCGCAGGTCCCTTGTTTGAGAAAGCTCTGACAATGGTCTAACTACAAGTAACAGTTAGCTTTCCAGGACAGAGCTGCAGCAAATGAAGACCTTCACCTAACACATGCTAACCTGGAAGACCTCGCTTACTCCAACCGCTGGAAATTCACTTGGCTCCTGACTATGGGCCAATTCACCATGTCAGTGGATATGGGCCTATATTATGGTGTTCTCTAATAAATATCATCTTGTTGCAGTAGGTGTGATTTTTTTCTGTGGTCTAAGAGCCTTCTAAAGGCAACTAGCTCCGTGCAAAGACAGGTCTGCTGCTTTTTCTGCACTTTCATTGTGGAAGAAACTTTTTTTAGACAGCAGGATCGTTTATTTTTTAAAAAAAGATATCTGACGATTAAACAGCACCTTCTCACAAACAGAACTTGATCAGAGAAATCTGCTCAGCTTAATCAATACATTTCATCAGTAATAACTTAAGTGTCAAACACTTCACTCTCCCATTCTCCAGCTCCCCTCCCACCCAAACAAGTCACACCTGTACCTTATTATTTTGATAAACTTTTACACATAAAAAGGTGAGTTAAATCTTTCCACTTGCCAAGACCAGTACTCAGTGTTTCCTTTTCAACCATGGTCATTAAAAGGTCACTGCCAGGTACTTTAGACCCAAAAAATAAGTTTTGTAAAAAAGAGTTCTAGGGCTTACAAGATCTACCAACAGAAATGACTTTAAAAAAAAAAATCAATGGGAAAGGTTTGGATTGCCCCTTTAAAATTTGCAACCCAAACTTTGGGCTGGTTCAGGAGAACCAGAAAGTGAAGCAACAGTCTCTCTATGCTCCATGCTAGATAAAGTGCAAATAGTAAACATGTGAAGAGTTAGATTTTTGAAATTCAATGATCCAAGGTGCTGACAGGGAGGGAAATCTGTTTCTAAAACAGGTTTCTTATCCTGATAGCATCCCTTCAACTGTCCCAAAAGCTGCTTTAAGGGTTAGTAATTGCATCAGTTGTAGCTGGGGAAAAGGGAATCCTGACTAAAGGTCCTGACAGGTTAGTGCTGGAATTCTAATAAAATGTATTTAAATGTAGAACTTTATACAGCAACATTGTTCGCTGGGTTTCTTAACCATGGTTTTCTTTTTTAACCAAAAACATTTTCCTTTAAAAATAGGAGCAAGTTTAGCGCTCATGAAAGTGAGGCGAATTGCAGGGGCTTGGACCGCACAATGCAGACAGGTGCTGTGTAGGAATTCCCACACAAAATCCCTTCCATGGACTTCCACCCTGGCTGGCAACAGCCCCTGCTATTTCAGCCTAGCACTGACCTCCAAACTGTGGTCACTGGGAGAGGAAGAAATAGAGCCTAGGCTTAGACCCACAAAACTCACACTTGTCACTAGAGACTGGATTCAAACTCTGCCCATCAGAAGTGAAACCGAGTGCCTGGACTTGCATCACTGCTACAGAACAAGATCAGGGGAGAGAATGGGTTTGCAGGTAGTCAGGTCTTGTGTAACCCCAGACATTAAAGAAAACACACGAATGTTTAAAGAGAACCCAGGTTGGGGATGCCTTTTCTTCCAGGAGATTTCCAGGGCTGAATCCTGCTCTTAGATACAGAAGAGTAGGAGCACACTGAGAAAGTCAAAACACAGTTATGCTCACTCCTCTACCCCAGAGCAGAATCAGGACCACACACTTAGGGGGACAAAGTCCTAATGAGTTATTTTAATTCAATGGAAAAAGTTTGGATTTCCCCTGCAAAATTTAGCTAAGACCCTAATGAGGTTTTTACAGTTAAGTTAAAAAAAATAAGGCCAGATCTGAATTTAAGCGGTGTCCCAGAATCGTACCCCCGCTCTTCTAGAGAGTAGAAGAGATCCCACTTTCCTTGGAGGGTCTTGAAGACCTGCCTGTGCTAAAGAGACGTCAGCGTCCACAGGACAAGCTGAAGAAGTGAGTCACAGAGAGCAAAGTGGAAGCATCTGTTTCTCCAGTCTGGCAGCAGGAGGGGTTTAGACCTCTCACAGTGGCAGCAGCGGGTGGAGCAGAGAGACGCTCTTGACAGCTGTGGCCCAGCTGAGGTACAGCTGACTGTTTTGGAACCAGAACATCCTGCAGCTCACTTCTCCTAGAGGGATTGTTTTCCCATGCTCCCCTCTATCCCCATCGCGCCAACATAGCCCTGTCTGCTCTGCACGGTCCTCCAGAAGCACCCACCCACATCCCTGCTAGATTGGTGCCAGAGGGCCAAATCTGGCTTATATGGAGACTTAAAACGCAGCCCTGTCCTCCAGTTTCTCCAGGATGTGGACAAAGCTGATCATCTGGTGAACTCTCTTCCTAGTCACTGTCAAGAGCGCTCAGTGTATGCCTGGAGATCAGCTGTTCTTCTAGCTAGGAGAATATTGGGTTCAACAAGAAGGATTTGACATTGTAACCAAACTCGGGGCAAGTCTCTGGCTCCTGGAAAGTGCCAGCGTGGCTCCGGCATTGAGTGTGGTGGGCACCTAGCTGTGCTAGGGGTAGCATGGATCCGTTCTCCCTCATAACTCACCCCCATAACTGCGCAACATGCAACTGCACTGTTCCATCCAGGCAAAAAGATTAAAATCGTCCACACGTCTCTTTGCTCGGGTAGCTTCTCTTTAAACCCCTCTCCCATCGCCCACGTTTCAATCCAGCCCTGTTGGAGTCTCCAGCGTCATCCCATCCTTCGGCCTAGTAGGGAGAGTACCACGGCGATAACCTGCCACGACCCCTAGACAAGAACAAAAGCAGGATCAGAAAGCACAGGCCGGCACAGGCAACGGTCTTAGGTGAGCGATTTAGTCAGTTACCGAATCAAAACCGTGTCCGCTCTTCAGCGTGGGAGAGACCGGCCATTCGAGATGGCCTGGCTGCCCTAGGCCTCACCCAGACGAACGAGCGGCATTCCGGGTCCTCAGTACAGCCCAGAGAGAGCTCTTATCTCCTTGCTCCCAAGCGGCTTCAGAGCGTAATAGCCCGTTCCGCCCGGTGACAGCACCGCACGAGACTGACTCGTTCAATTGCCGGTCTCTCGTCAGCGGGGCGTATGGGGCTTGATGGACTCAGCATCCATTTTCGAGGCAGCGGTGAGTGGCTCGGAAGGGAGCCCCCATCCACGCCTGGGCTGGGCTGGAAGGATGCTGGAGTGAGCGGAATGTACCAATAACTTCAAACTGCAGGGCCACAGAGCCATTATCTAGCACCCTGTGTCTTCAAAGTGCCATGCAAGCCTCTTGTTAGCACCACCCCGCCAGGAGACGGAGGCACAGACGGGGAGGTGACCGGCCAGATCTGAGTAGAACCCAGGAGTAGCCAATTCCTCCGGCTGCGTTCAACTAGACCACGCTGCCTGCTTTCACTGAGGAATTCCCTACGCCCAGGGGATAAATCCCACTCTTCACAGTGAGGCTATAAAGCAGAGCAAGCAGTATCTAGCAATGGGAGCACTTTCATGCGGAAGCAGGAAGCCCAGGCCTGGGCTGGAGAATCGGGCCCAGTGCTCATCCCAGTGTGCCCTGAAGCCAGCCAGGCTTGGGTGGCCGAGGTGGCAGGACATTCACAGGTACTGCACGCCCTGGGCAGCCGTCTCCCACGAGAGTCACTGCTCATCTCAGTCCCTTTCAATTGCAGGAGAGCTGCAGCCCGCGGGCCCTGCCAGGGTGCCCGTGTTCACATCTGTGTGCGGCTCCCAGCCTCCCGCTTGCCATGCGAACACATGGGTGATGTTAACAGCATGTGACTGCCCGTGGGACCAGGACAGGAATATGCTTCTAGTGCAGGCTTCTCTCTGAAGCAACATCCTCAAGCCCTTAGGAGACGATTCCTGAAGGAACGCCCGCCCCCCCATCTCTGACCCCACAGGGAACACTACTCTGGTTTGACTGGGGGGAGCCAGAAGTATCAAGGCTCGTGTTGATTAACCCCCTGCTCCCCTTCCCCTAGCAAGTCCGGTCTGTATCTTGCACTCTGTCCCTTGCATACCCCTGCCTCCTCTTCTAAATGGGGCCGCTTCCATGGACTGACAATTGGAGCAACTTCAAAGTCCAAGTGGAAACCCACCCCAGACCAAGGAAAGGGATTACTGCAGAACAAACCCGGGCAGCAGCCAGCCATTCAAACAAGGAGTTCATGACAATGGAGAGGCAGCATGGGCTTATGCAATAGACCTTTCTCTCCCAAGTTTTCCCGCCGAGGGGAGGACTCGCATATAGCTGGCAGTTACCTGGTCCGAGCAGGACCAGGCAGGCTGCCCGGAGACTGAAGCGCCAGCAGCCAGTCTGCCGTAGCACTCACACCGTTCGGAGCACTGCAGGTGGCCATGGAGGAAAGCTCAGAGAAGAGTCTAGTGCAGACACAGGGAGTGGGCAGCTTTGGGGCAGGTGTCTACACCTTGGTTTGCTCCTTTTGGAAAACAGGGATAAATGCTCCCCCGTCCCATCCCCTGCTCCCTGGTAGGTGGAGGGGCTCTGCTGGTGTTTGCCCAGGGCTTTAGCCATGGCAAGGGCTAGGTGAGTGCTTTGTGATGCTCCCAGCATCCCAGAGCTTCTGGAGTGCTGATCACTGGTCTGATAGGGACAGCTATGCTTGGGACACCCAATGACCAGGGGAAATGCCCCTCTCGTGCCAATTGCAAAGCTGATTTTGCTAGCACAGCGACAGGCCTGGAGACATCCCGCACCAAACCCCTGCCGGGCAGGAGAGCACATGGGATTCTCCATTCTACCGCCGACCTCCCATCAGCAGGGAACGTCCCCGCTCACCTGTACACTCTCCCTCGGGGTCTTGATCTCAGCGCTCCATAGACAGTCGCCCTTTGAGACAGGCCCCCCCTGCTTGGAAAACGGCCCCTCGAGCCCCCACGGTCAGTTGTGCTGATACCTGGCATGTTGGTCCTCTTGGGCAGCACCTGAGACAAGTCAGAGATCAAGGAGGGGCCAGGACCCCTGCCCCAACACGTCCCTCGCAAACCGCTCGTCTCCCACTCGAATCAGAGACGGCGCGTCCCGGGGGCTTGGTGAACCAACTGCAGCAGCCTCCCAGCCCGCTATGGCAGGGAGCAGAGTGTGAAGGTGGCCGGGAGTTCTACATTTCCCAGGCTATAGACAATGGCATCGAATGGCTGGAGCTGGCCTCTCATCCCGAGGGGAAGGCCTGTTGCCAGGCAGGGGGCAGCATCTCCGAGGAGGGAGGCAGGACGCAAGACCGATGAAACCCACAGCAAAGAAGCTGGAGCCAGGCAGGAGCAGCTCAGACCCTGACCCAGGCCTGCAGGCATAGACTCAGGAGTGGGAGGCCTCCTTTTCAGCGCCCAGCGTCACCCGAACCACGTACAAACATCTGTAGCCCAATGACGTATCTCTAGCCCAGCCTGTGGTCCGGGTGCTGACCCCCGGGAAGCAAAGTGTGTTTGGCAGGAAGGCGAATCCCGCCCTAAGTTCTTGGCACTAGTCACTCCTGCCTCGCAGCTGTCGGGCCCGGCCTCCTTACCTTGATGACCCGGCCTCTGAACAGGCTCTCGTCCAGCTCCACCGCTGCCTTCACAGAGCTCTGGTCTTCGAACTCAATGTATGCATACCTGGAAAGGGAAAGGAAGACAGCGTCCTCTTTGCACTGCAGCATCTGCTCAGGGAGGCCACGACACGGTAGCCCCCGGCAGGTGGCCAGGTAACATCGCCGTCCGCTGCTCAGCATGGCGAGTCTGTCCTGCCACTCTAAAGGCTTTTCCGTCAGAGAACCGACGAGGCAGCTCTCCAGACAGCGCTGAGAGGATGGAGGGCAGCAGACCACACGAGACCCTGCTGCACCGTGGCTGGCACTGGAGCCATGCCCATCGACGGGTGCAATCGACCATTAAACAATTTTTAGCGCACTACGGTTGCCAGCGCTCTTTCCCTGGGCTGGGATTTCTCACATCCTGCTAAGCCATGCTCTAGACTAGCCGCCTCGGCAGCAGACAGCCCCGTGCACCAATCTGAAACCGAGCGAGCTCCCACCTTGCATTTCAGTGCAGCTCTCGCTAGACAGATGCTATTGAGTGCAGACTGCGACGGGGACTGGGCCTGGAGCAGAGTTGTAGAACATGGTTAGAGCTGGGAAAAGCACCTGGAACTAAGCCTCCCAAGGGATTTTGAATCAAGGAAAATTCTCCAGCTTCAATGACCAGGGAAATCATGCAATAGCTCTGAATCCCTAGCAGTCTCGGGCTCTGGTACTGCAATTGAGGACACTGGATTGGACTCCTGGGCCTGCACAGAGCCCCACTGAAGTCAATGGGGATCTGCACGGGCAGTGAATTCCACCCACGCTCCCAGTGCAGGACTAGCGCCTTCACTTGCAGGCTATCCAGGGCAGAGGCCAACTTTATGGGTGTCCCATAGCACCGAGCATGTTGTCAGCACGTTCAGAATAAATCCTGACTCTCTAATGCAGGGAGACAGCCAGCCCATGACTCTGCTACACGAGAGGAGAGAAGCAGCAGCCAAGTTAGTTATAGAGAGACAAATATACACCTCTGTGTTATAGAGGGGGGTGTTTACATGTAGGCGGCTAACATTTATTCTGCTGACAGTGCTGGAGTATGTATGCTCGCGGGGAGGGATAGCTCAGTGGTTTGAGCATTGGCCTGCTAAACCCAGGGTTGTGAGTTCAATCCTTGAGGGGGACATTTGGGGATCTGGGCAAAAATTGGGAATTGGTCCTGCTTTGAGCAGGGGGTTGGACTAGATGACCTCCTAAGGTCCCTTCCAACCCTGAGATTCTATGATTCTATGAACTAGCTGGAGAGGCTGTCAGAAGAGCTCATCTCTCCTCCTGAGGGCAATGGGCTATGCACCGAGACAATACTGAGCGCATTAAGCCATGACCTGGCCCGGAATATGATGGATCTTATGCAATATCCCATTTAATTACTTTGTTCCTTATTGGAGTGTACTCATGAAAACGCACAGACCAGCACTCTTGTACAGAATAGAATCAGACTAGAATCTCAGGGTTGGAAGGGACCTCAGGAAGTATCTAGTCCAACCCCCTGCTCAAAGCAGGACCAATCCCCAACTAGATCATCCTAGCCAGGGCTTTGTCAAGCCTGACCTTAAAAACCTCTAAGGAAGGAGATTCCACCACCTCCTTAGGTAACACATTCCAGTGCTTCACCACCCCCCCAGTGAAAAAGTTTTTCCTAATATCCAACCTAAACCTCCCCCACTGCAACTCGAAACCATTGCTCCTACGCACAATCACACCCAACTTGGCCTCGCTTACGCTAAATCTGAACAGGTGTATGTGGCAGATTGGACACGTGCCGCGTTTTGCGCAATATATCTATATTTTTCAGTCACTTAAAAATACCTAACCTCCCCGGGTGATATATTTAGGACACACGTCACGTCGTGCAGTGCTGCTGCCACGCCAACAGAGGAAGCACATGGTAAGAGCCCAATTGCCAGAGCCATGCTGACACCATTCATTAAATCAGCGAAGTGTCGAAAGTTCAGACACGTTCTCCCCAGCGCCTTTCATCCCAGCTTGTGCCAGATGGAAGGAGCACATCAGCAAAGACAAATGATATTGACAAGTTTCCAGACAGGGTTTCAAACATCAGTAAGAGTAAAGCACTGGGCTTCGGACTTAGCCTCCAAAACCAGATGCGCCAGGTCTGCAGAAGAACTCTCTGCACCCAGGGTGAACAGCAACAGGGGAAGAGGACAATGAAACAAATCTTAAAACCCAGCCCAAAGCAATGCTGGTCCTACGGCTGTTTTCCCTGCAGATGCTGGGAGTCAGAGAGCCAACGTTTCTGCAGAGATCTGACGACCCCAGCTAAAGACAGGAGAAGAAATAGGAATGGCCGCCTCCCTAGTTAATGGGACTCAGGGAAAGGAATTTCTAGAGCAAAGATATGAGGATCATGCGTCGTGTTCTCAGAACATATTCCCCATCCCACCCCAAACTGCCACAATCCAAGGGTCCCTAGAGCACAGCACTGACCCTTTGGGATGTCCGGAGAATTTATCACAGAGGATGGTCACTCGGTTGATCTGCCCACAGCTATTGAAATGGGACTCCAGCTCTTCTGCTGTTCCACCGTAGTCCACCTGCAAAGACATCCCTATTCCATCCAGGTGCCACCAAGGGCACACCCCCATGTCCTGCCAGCCAGCCCCAGAATGTCATTTGCAATGGCTCAGCCTTCCACCAGCTCAAATTATTCAGGGCTGCCACCGAGCACTAAACAGTGATAATGAATCATGTTGATTTAGGAGGTGCCCCAGGCCTCGCTATTCTACGGGGAACCTCACCAATGGCCCCAACCAGTGAATTTGCCCCATGTGCTGGGCACATGTTGGAAGCTGGTTCAATGCCCACTCACGGCAGTTGGTAGATTTTAAGCCCATGTCGAGGAGCTCCTGTCTGGAGCACATCAGAACGTGAGATTTGCCTCTCGTGCATCTTTGCCTCTGGATTCAGTGCTCTTATGGAGTATGTTATGCAGAGCGAGGCTAACGCCACAGAACCCTTCCTGTGAAAGTTTGCACCAAGCAAGAAGTGAATCGACTCGGGCTGCACTCATCAGCTTTTGGCCTTGTCCTCCACAAGGAGTCTCAGGAAGACGCTCGCTCGCACAGGGGTGACGCTGGCTCTGTCCCGATTTTTCACACTTGCTGACTGGTCACCCTATCACTGCACTGGGGTGACTCTCAGCCAGAAAGAATCAGACATTCCACCTGGAATCCTGAATCTAAGCCATGCCCATCCGGTCAGGGAACAGAAACCATACCATGCGGCCTAGCTAGACCCAAGCAAAGCCACCTGTGTTTTTAAATATCCACACGTGAGCCCCAGACCCAGGGTTAATGGTGGAAATTATCAAGCAGATAAGTTTGAAATAAGGTCAAGACAGCGGCTCTCACCCTTTTCCCTCATGGGAGGGGATGCTAAACACATCCAGTAACATGTCGCTCATCCCGCACTGCTCCTAGGGGAGGGCTGGGGCAGACAGTCTTGGGACACATCCCACCCCCCCAGGCCATTAGCACAAGGAGCAGCAGCTGTGCTGAGCTCTCTGCCCTGGGATCATCACCGAAGGGGGGGCGGGGGTCTCATTGTGGTTTTCGACCTCTCCCACTTACATTGCCCACGTAGATGGATCTCTGATCAGCCTCGATTTTCTCCTCTGCTGTCCTAGGAAAGGGGATACCTGCGGAGACAAGGATTCCTTTGAAGGTGCAGAAAGAGCGACCGGGGGGGGGGGGGCAGTGGGGTTTCTGGCCAAGTGAGGTTGGTGCTGATGGGAGGGTGACGCTGACAGCCCTAGAGACTGAATTACTAGCCCCGCAGCCCTTCGGCGCGAGTGGTCTCCTCAGAGGTGAAAGACCAGGTGTCTATTCTCAGGACCTGCTTCCGCCACACATCACCCCCCTGCCACTTCTGTCTTGAGCGCCCCCAATCCTGCCAACGCGCCTCAGTCCCGATCCAAAGCCCCCCTCCCCCCGTTCCACTCCAGGGCCTCTCTCATCATGGCAAACCGTGCAGTGGGCGTTACGGACAAACTAGGCTGAGGCCACCGAACTCATTTCACGTGTGACAGCCGTATCTGAACCACGATCTCCAGAGGTGAGAGCCGAGTGTGTCGACACCCTGCTAGGCCCAAGCCTTGGTTGAGGGAACCAGCCCTCTGTGTTTATTCTCTTCCTCATTTGGGGTCTGTCCCCTGTTGGGAAGGGGGAGCGTTACCCCAAACATGCCACATTGTGTCCTTAGAGCAGGTCATCACCAGAGAGGCATTGAGGCCATTGAGAATCGGTGAGGGGTATTTTACAAGGACCTGCCAGACAAGCTCAGACCTGTAACCCATCCAGCCTACCTCTTGGAGTGGCCTGACCTTCGGAGAAAGGCATAGACCCCACACAATGAAACAGCCAGCCCCGGGGGAAGTATCTCCCTGGCCACAGCAGCTGTTCGTGCCCCTAGAGCTGCCTTGGCATAGCAGGAATGGCCAGATAATAGAACTTCAACCCTGGAAAGCGCCCGGCGCTTGTGCCAAGCCAGCAGCTCTGGCACCAACGCCCCCTTCAAAGAGCTCTGCACTCACTCCCCAAGCCTCAACGCCCCAGGGACGAGAGCTGTATCCAGGGCTGACTGAGGTTAAGTGACTTGCCCAAGGCCAGGCTCAGGGCAGAATCGGTTGCAGAACTGGGGACAGAACCCATACGCCCTCACACTGAAGCCCATGCTCAGTGTCCTAAGCCATGTGCAGTGGTCCTTCATCCACTCTCACACAGCAGACACCGCACCCCCGCCCGCCCCCATTCTCCCACTGCCTCCCTGCCAATTGCGCCTTCGGAGGCAGACTAGGCCGGGGAGCTTTTGACACGGTCACTATCCACCCCTCTGGCTAATGGGGATATGGCACTGGCTGTCCCTTGAGGCCTCAAACACGGCAGCATTTGACCCTGCGGTAGGAAATCCTGTCCCATGCGCCTCCCAGGTGCAGCGAAACCCTCAGCTTAACACCCCCCCCTCGGGCGCCAACCCCTCCCCGGGGAGCTGCAGCTCCGTACCTGCCTGCGATCTCCGGATGAGGTGGTTCTTGGCCTCAGCCTGCAGCTCCTTGAGCCGCTCGTCCTCCTCCTCCATCTCCCGGACTTTGGCCTTGATGGCTTCCAGTTCCTGAGCACCAAGCCCAAGAGGCCAAGCACGTGAGAACCCAGTGCAGGGAGGGGCAGCTGTGCAAGAGGAGACCCCAGGGGCAAGTCCCATTTCCTCCCACCCAGCATCTGTCTGGTCTGCTCAGCGTCAGCCTGACAGGGCAGGGCCTGCTCGGGGCAGGAGGGCGGGGGGGGCGGAGAGAACAGCACTGGGGTAGCACGGGAGACCTGGAAATGTACAACTGGCTACAAAGAGAAATGAGAGATCAGTTGAGTTGCACTAACCAAGCCAAGTACCCAGCACTAATGGTGCAAGTTACACCCCCTGGGGGGTGAGCGCGACGAGCGCAGCTTTGCCGCTCAGGGGCCAGGACACTTGGCTAGGGTGACCAGATGTCCTGATTTTATAGGGACAGTCCCGATTTTGGGGGCTTTTTCTTATATAGGGTCCTATTACTCCCCACCCCCTGCCCCGATTTTTCACACTTTTCACCCTATACTTGGATCATATTTTACTCTTAACTTTAAGACATTTCTGTGCGGTTGAGTCTCTTTCCCAGGGTTATTTATGTCCCCCTCCCCCCTCCAGTCTGGTCGCTGGCTCACACCTCCCAGGAGGTGCGTTTTGGAGTGGCCCTACCCGCCGCCAGCCAGGGCTCCACCCAGTCTCACATTTGTTGCCTTAAGAAAGAGCGTGACGTCATCCGGGGTTCGATAGTTATCAAGAGTAGGAACAAACCTGGTTTATTGCTAGCCTGGCAGCAGCACCCAGACGCACCATCAGCCCTGCCCTAAAGAGCTTACGCCCTGGGCTCCGTCTTCACTGCGGCGTTAGCCTGGCCCTTAGCCAGGTGCTGCCCCTGCCCTCCCGCCCACACAGCGTTCTCTCACCCGAGCGCGGTGGCACGTTCCTCAGGGGCTGGCTGGCCTGGCTGCACTAGTCTAGAGCTCGGGTGTGGCTTTCACTCGACCCGGTCGGCCACATGCTTTGCAGTGAGGACACAGGCTAGATCCTGCCGTGAAGATGTCCTCCAATGCCTTCCCGCACTTCCCCCACATTGCGCCCAGAGGCCAAGTTCCCTCCGAGTTCACTGGGAACGAAGCAGAGCGGCCCAGCAGCACAAAGCACCAAGGGACCAGACATCCTAACGACACCCCCCCGAAGAGCCCAGCATCTGCAAGCCTGCAGCAATTTGGGTAGGGCTTTGCAGTCTGGCTGCTCACGCCTGGCCAGGCTAAGCCGAGCGCGCTGTGCAGCCAGGACACAGACAAAAGGTACGTCTGCCCCGCGAGCAGCAATTCAAAACCGGGTGTATTTGTAACGCGGGTTAAAACAACAGCGAAGACACCGCAACTCTTTTCAACTGGGTTTAGCTGCGCAAGTTCGACCCCCAGATGCCTCACAGGCTTCAACTGGAGCGGGTTGAACCCGAGTTCAAGCAGAGTTGCCGTGTCTTCCCTGCGACCAGCTAAGGGAGGTGAGGTAACCCGAGTTAAACACACCCTATTTTGCAGCAGCAGTGAAGAGTGACTTACCCAAGGTCACCAGGCCGGCCAGTGACAGAGCCAGGACCCGAACCCAGGTGTCCCAAGTCCTCCCTTGTCCAGTGGCCCATCCACCAGCCCATGCTTTTGTAAAGCATCAAGGGGATGAAATTAGTGCCACAAAACCGCATTCAGCCGAGCAATGAATCACACTGCTCCCGAGGCTCGAGGGAAAGATGGAGCAGAACTGCACCCTGCACCACCACGGGAAAGCGGGGGGGGGGTGGTCTCCCCGCTTGCCCCAGGGCAGGTCCCCAGAAAGACCAACGTCAGTGCTCGCAGCTCAGCGCTCTAGCCACGCACTCACCGGGTCCAGCACACCCAGCTCCTCCGCACTGTCCCCCTCCAGCGGGCTCAGGTCGGAGTCTTCGTCCGCGGCCTTCTGCCGAGCCGCCATCTCGGCCACGGCCCAGGAGGAATCCACCCTTGCCAGCGACGGTGGTGGGTCCTGCCACCAGGCCCCGGAGGGGTCCAGAAAGAGGGGGCTTTGTGGGAACGGCGACAGGAACAGAGAGAGGTTTCAAATGACCTTTGAGCCGCTAGAGACGCTGGGTTCCGCTGAGATGCTGAAGCACTTTCCATGGTTTTGCCCCCGCTCCCTCCCCATACACATTCACAAAGTCACCTCATTGTCCTACTCTAAACCCCTCCTCTGCCACGATCCCGACACAAAACTCAGCCATGGCGTGCCGAGAGCACAGCCAGCCCCTCATGCTGATCAGCACGGTCATCGTTTTTGTGCGCTCCCCCTTCGGTCTGTCTGGCTCCCTCGGTTACGTCTCGTCTCTTATATTGAGCTGGTCAGCTCTTTGTACAGCTCCTGGCACACTGGGGTCTATAACCCAGGCTCTTAGGTACGATGGGAACACAAATCACTAATACGACTAATAATCTTGCAACTTCCTTGGGAGTCTTGCCACGGGTGGTGTTTTGCCTAAAGCCCCAGCTCCTGGAGTCGTGAGGGTTACAGGAAAATTGCAGCTAACTTTTTTTTTTTAAGTAAGTCTCCAGCCCCCCGGGGCTGCTGAGAAAAGCTGGACCATGGGAGCTGGGGAGAAGCCAGGAGGCAAATAAAGAAACTCCAGCACGGATTATTTTTTAAAATCTCATGAGCGTCTCATGACACCCAGCCCCTGAGAGCGGCGTGCTTGGGACTAGATATGCTGCAGCAACTTGCACGTAGGACGGCTCTGGACAGGATAGGAGCCATGTATTTTCCAGGCCAGGCCAGCAGCAGCCAGCCCAGTGCCCCCAAGCAGAGGCAGGGCAGCCTTGGCTTTTTGCAAGGCTTTAGACTCACCATTTGGGGCAAAACTGCCCCCCATCCATCCCAGTGCCCCCTAAAGCCACAGGTTTGGCTCCATCACTGAAATGTGGCTGGTGCAGCCATAGCCCTTTGCATTGCCAGAGCACAGGCCTGAGGTTATAACTAGGCAAGTGGATGAGTTCACCAGCGCCCAGGGCAAACCAGTCCAATGCCACCAGCACTGGAGGAACAGAAAGCCACAGGCAGACCTGGGGGACACCCCATTCCTGCAGCAGGGGGACCCCGCGCCACCCTTTACCTTGCTTGGAAGCCAAACATTTTGAGCACTCCCCTTCTCACAAACAAACCCACTCTAGGGCACCTGGAGGAAGCTGCACCTGGGGCAGCCCCTCCCAGCTCTCCATTTGATACATCAGCAGCCAATCACAGGCAGCGGTGAGGGTCACAGCCCAGCTGGTGTGAGCACCAGAGCTCCATGGGGGCGGGGTGTCAGACCAGCTCATCTGTTCAGAGGTTCCCCGAGGTGGGGCAGATGGTTCCGCAGTACAGCGCCTTGGGTAGCAGCGTCTGTGCTTCAAAGTAGCAGGTTGGGGGTTCTAGACCCCTAGTGACTGCTTAGCGGATCACACTAGTGTCCTGCTCTGCCTTGTTATAAGGGGGTTAGTGGGGGTCACCTTACAGCTCCCCTTCCCCTCTGAGCGGCTTGCAGGTAATATCACTGCTCCTTTCCCCCCTTTAAGGGAGCACTGAAACATCTCTGCCCAGGGTCCTTTGGAAAGGGAAGCTTAGGTGGTGGAGGGAACTAAATAAATCCTAGCGTTTTACCTCTCCCCAGGAGCCTGCTTTGAACCCAGACTGGCTCGCACCGCGCTGTGCATGGCCCCCTAGACTGCAGTGGGGGTCCCTGCCAGCTGGAGTTGCCGTGCATTGGCAGAGCTATCTGTATGTGTATGTGCTTTGTTTGGGCCCCAGTCCAGGAAAGCAGGTGTTGACTTCAAGCATCTGAGCAGCCCCCTTGGGCTTAGCGAGATGACTCACCTGGTTAAAGTTAAGCAGGTGCAGCAGTGCTGGGCTGGAGCAGGGCCTTAGGACGCTGCTGTCCCAGCCCCCGCAGCCAATACTGCTCTGGTACGGAGCCTTTCAGCACAGTATTTCCAAGCCAGTCACCAGGGCATCCGCCCCGGTGTTTGACACCCGTGCACAGAACATTGCTGGCCCTGAAATGAAGCTCACTCCCAGCAGCAGAGACCTTTCATTTCCGTGTCATTGCGAAGCACCCCTCTACTGTCAACACTGGGGAGAGCGGGGGCAGGAGAGCAGGCCTGAGATGCGGGGGCAGGAGGGAGGCTGCTGCGGTTCACCCCAGAGGTGGCTGCACCTCCAGCGTGGAGGAACCAGCCTGCTACACACAGGTCTTGAGTCACCTGAAGCTAGGGCGACCAGCTGCCCCGAGTTTATAGGGACAGTCCCAATTTGGGGGTCTTTTTCTTATATATGCTCCTATTACCCCCCACCCCTTGTCCCAATTTTTCACACTTGCTGTCTGGTCTCCCTACCGGAAGCCAAAGTCATTAGGACAGTGGGTCCCAGCAGTGGCAAGCCTCCTGGAGGGGGCAGAGCCGTGCAAGGCATTGGTCCGCCCTGTTCCAGCCAGTCAGCCCAGCTCCGCAGGGGGTAGTGTTGGTTGAGCTGCTGGCATTGACCTGGATGCCTGGGGACTGGGGGGGGGGCTATAAATTCAAGCAGCCCTTCCTGGGGGAACCAACATGGTCTGGCTGTCCCGGGGTGAATCCCTCTCCCCTGAAACGGGCTCACATCCTGCTCCCTTTCCCGCTGCTCAGCCCCCGCCTCTCCCAGCGGCTCCAGCTGGTGGCTCTTGGTTCCTTTCCTCCCCCTCCTGGAGCAGCGGCCCCCTGCGCCTTCTTTCCAGATGTTTTTAGCTGCTGCAGCAGCTGGCAACAAGGCGATTCAGAGGCGGTGCCAGCAGCATCTGACTGTCAGGCTCTCTGGGGACCCACCAGCAAGTGCCCCGGGGGCGCAGTTTGAGAACAGGGCTTACATGGGCATTTGTCCCGTGCGTGCAAAGCCTGGGAATGCACGCTTGGCGGGGGTAGGGGCCGCATTGAACTACGCCTGCTGTTAGCTAGGGACGGTGCAAATCCAGACCCCTTGGGATTTCAGTGGGGGGGTTCACACATCCAGGCCAGGAGCTGCCCCTGCGGTTTGGTTACTGGGCCTGAAGGGGCCTCCTCTATTTCTGGTTTGGGCATGAGTTGGCCACTGTCTCAAACACTGGAAAACGTGGGAGAGGCCAGAGCTGGTGGGGCTGGAGCCAAACTCCAATGCACAGCCCTTGAACCGGAGCCCTGCCTGACCCAGCCCCAGACACCCGCGAGAGCTCGTCCTCAGCCCAGCTCCGATGCCGCGGGCCTCGCCCCGGCCTTGCTTCATTTGCAAAGAGCAAAGCTGAATGCAGGTTAAGTTGAAAGGGTGGGACTTTATTAAATGCTGAGCACTGATCTGCCCAGGAGGCTGAATTGCTTCCCCGGGTCCCCTGCTCTGCTGGTGTCCCCTCAAAAACAGAGAGTCCCTCCAGGGAACGTTGGCCCTCTGACCCCAGGCCCACTGATCAGGAGACAATCCTCACTGCTGTGAACAAGGGAAGTGGCCTAGCTGTTCTTAATCAACGTTTTCAAAAGCAACCCGTGATTTTGGGGACCCATCTTAAGGGGGCTTGATTGACAGTGCGGGGATCATCGCTGCTTGAAACCCAGGCCTCTTACAAGGATCTCGAGTTGGGCACCAGAACCCCTGGTCTCTTGACAATTGTGGCCTTCATGCTGGGTACAGCCAAGATACACCGATAGAACCAAAGACATTCCCCAACTGCCCCCCTCGGCCTCGCTGGGGGAGGAGGGCCAGGGGCAGAACAGAGCACAAATCACAGCCGCGGCTACCCCTGGGTGATATTAAATTGTCTTTATTACACAGATACAGAGTTAAGAACAGACATAACCTGAATCATAATGTTTACATCTTTCACAGGTCAAACATACAGTACATTTAGAGAAAGCAGGGAACCGCGAGGGGGGGGCAGCATGCCAAAAAACCTCCTATCATGTCGTCATTTCTCTGGAATGGCCACGGAAACCCACAAACAGCAGGGAACGGGGCGGGAGTGGAGGGGTGCGTGATTTCTGTTTTCTCCCCTTTAAACTCTTTTTCCACGCACGCCCACCAGTCTGTACAAGCGATGCCTCCCCCACCCCCTTTAATTCAAGTATTGCACAGTTTTACGAGTCAGTCGCCTCCCAGCCCCCTGACACTGGCGCTCACATGGGCCTGGCAGGAGCAGGTTAGTGGTTTCTGACGGGGCATGTCAGCGGCTGTCGAGACTTTCGGCAGAGTCGCTGCAGAGATGGGGGAGCAGACCTGAGGGTGGGCCACATCCATCCCTGGGGCTCAGCGAAGTTGCAGTCCGGCTGGGCTGAGCAGTTTGGGCTCTCCTGAATGGCAGGCGGTTGGCTGGCTGGGTCACACCCGGGCTAGGGACAAGGACATGTGCAAGGAAGGGGAAATTCTGGGAGCACCTGGCGGTTTGTTGGTTTGTTTTTGGTAAGGAATCAGAGCACATTCCCCTGGATTGCTGCTGCAGAGCCGCCGTTCAGACCTGGACGGGATCCCAGAATCTGCCGCTCTGAAGAGGCTTAGCAGAAAGCCTGAGAACCTGGGTTTGCTCAGTATTTACTTTCCCTGGGCTGTGTTTCTATGTGTTTTTTTGACACCCCAAGCAGGGGTGTCCTGCTGCTGTTCTCCAAAGCAACTGACAAGCCAAGAGACGGGCTTGTTACAAGAAACAAAAACACCCTCCGGTTCCCCCAGATCTGCCTTACATAAAACCACCAGAGCACAGAGATGGGAAGCCGGGTCCCTCCTACCAGGGGGCGGGGATCACAGCCTAAAACTCCTTCTCCTCCCAGTCATTTCTGTAACTAGCGTACACATGAATTAAACTGAGCCAGGCCAAAATCTCCACCCGCCTCAGGCAACCGCCCCACCCCCCAGCGCAAAGGCCACAAAATTGGGTGGGGATGTCACTAAAGAAAAAAGAGGCGCGTAAGAAAGAGGAAGAGAAGAGCAGAGCACAATGCGTGCGTGCGTCTGTGTGTGCGCGCGCGCAGGTGTGCAAGGAGTGAATGGTGAGTTCACATGGGGGAATGGCCAGGAGAAAGTCAGTTGCACCAGCAGCACTGGTTCTGTTTTGCTCCTACAGAATAGATCGCACCCAGGTCATTTCTGCCTGTGTTTGCTAGTAAGCGTGTGACCGGAAGGACTCAGGGAGACTGACTCCCCTGCGCTGTAACTGCCTCGAAGTAGCCTAGGAGTGGGCTGCTGGTATCTAAGTGCACCCTGAGAAGTGCTCCCAGCACCTGCCTCCCCGGGGAGACGCACACTTGGTGCTTTGCTGTTCACCCAGCCGTGCCCGTCCCACGCTCCCCGTCCCGGAGAGGCGGGTGCTAGCGCAGCCTGACTCCCACTAGGAAGATTGTGCCTGGGCAGGACCTTGCTGCCAGGACTTCAGAGAAGAGCAAGACGGATTGGTAGGGGGCTGGCAGGACCGAGGGAGGAGGAGAGCTGAGCAATAAGGAAGGATGGAGGGATACAATTCGAGTCCTGCTCCACGTATATTTGATTGGGGGTAAAGCACCAAGAGAGAGATCACGGCGGCTGCAAGAAGAGAGTGTAACTAGCAGCAATGGGATGCTATTAAGAAAGGGAGAAGATAGACTATCAGGAAAACCTGGCGGTGAGACGTGGCAGACCAGGGAACAAAACCCCGTCACTTGGTTTATTTAAAACAGGACTAAGCAAAGCTCTACTAAATGTACCACGTGGAACAGTCTTGCCCGGACCCCGGCATGATCTGAACAGATCCTAAGGGAGTTCTTCCAACTCTAACGTCTAGGATCACCAATAAACTCTGGCCAGCCAATCCAACGGCTGCGTCCGGCACTCGCGTGCTAGAGCCGCGCTGGAGTGAGGTCCCTGGGGTGCGGCTCTTCCCGGCTGGAGCAGGGCAGGCGGGAACTGCTTTGGTTTTAGCTTGGATTTCAATTTGGAAACTTGAGGGATGGGCCCACGTTAAAGAGCCCCCCATGGAAATGGGTCCGCGGTGAGTCACGCTTAAAGCCAAACAAAATCCCCATCTCGCCGTCCCCGTGTCAATGAACTGCTCCGCCCCTTGGGCGCACGCTCTGAACTCTCTGATCCTATGTGCAGCACAGGGCCGGGGCCCCAGCACCGAGAAAGAACCTGGCAGCCTCAGGAATGACCCGCAAAACACGCCCGCTTCCCCCCGCCCCATGGAAACCGGAAGGTGACCTGTCATGCTGGGCAGAGACACACATGTATTGCAAACGACGAGCCAACTGCAGAGTGCCACATGCCCAATGGGATTGGAGGACACAAGCCCTTGGGGCTGTCCCGGATCCCAGAGGCCTTTGTGCTGAGCTGCCTGGGGCTGTGCTGACCCCACCCCTTCGTAAGCCACAAAACCATCCGTCACCCCTGCCTGGGGCTGGGCTCATCCCGGTTTTCTCCTCACGGCTCCATTGCCGCTGGAAGGAAAGCAGCAGGTGCCCTCCTTCCCACACTCCTGCTGCTGCCGTGTGGGGAGGGTCACCCAGGTTAAATATCTCCTGGCACGGGCACTGGCCCTTCCTTTTCTGAGCATCTCCAGGGACTTCACAGAAAGATGCACCACGAGCCACCACCCAGGAGAGAGAAATATCCCAATTTCCCCTACACCCGTCCCCCCAGTGATAGGCACAGGGACAGCTTCTGGGCCCAGGAGCGTCAGCATTCCCTGGATTTTTGGCCTAGGTTAAGTTCCTTTTCCTGCACAATGTGGGCCGCACTGTGACACTAGGATCCCTGCCATGAGGCAGGTGGCTACGCCGTGGAGCGGGCCAAATTCTGCTCTTAGTGACCTCCCTGCAAACCCCCTGGAGACAAAGCGCTTGCAGGTAAGTCACTGAGAGCAGAATCTGGCCCACTGCAAGGAGTACACACACACACACACGCTACACAATCTAACCACGCTGCTTTGCCCCCGTGATTGAAAACCTGCTGATGCGGCCACAGCTGTTAACTCTCCCAGCTGTTGTATGTTCCAATGGGAATAACATTCCCAGGCAACGGGGGGCAGAGGAGAGAATCAGGGATTAGCAAGACACAGGAGGGTGAGGTGACCCTGCAAAGCCCACACCTAAGAAAACTCCGACTGAAGAGGTTTAGCAAGAGCATCTCACAACGAAAGAGCCTGAAACCGCCTGCATCCTCTAACCCTACCCGTAGGAGCCAGCGAGTGGTTTTCTCTATTGCTGCCGCCTGGTTTTCTTTGTGCCACCCTCTTGCCCACGGGCGTTACCGTCTGGGAAGCTGCATGCTCCCGTTGGCTTTTTGGCCACTGAAATACCCTATTTTAAAGCTTTCCGGTTTGGCCTTCTGCAAGAGGCTCCGCTCCCGATCACCTCTCCCCTCCCAGAGCTTTTGGTTTGAAGGCAAGCTTACTGAGTTCTTTTACAATGGGGTTATTTCCTTTCGATACAATTGTGGTCTATGGTTTTTAAGCAAGTTGGAGGTAGAGCGACAGGGTCCAGATGCCGAGCAGATGTGAGACGGATGGGACAGAGAGGTGGCCGAAATTCAAGCACAAGAGGAGGTTTAGAAAAATAACAAACACTAAGAATGGCAGGACGAACCCTGCGGTTAATTACATCTGAAAACTCTTATATATTACCTCTTTTCATGAACGATAAGAAAAATAGACAATATACATATATCACTTGATAAATAAACGCAACAATCGTTCTTAGGGCGAGCGATGCACGTCAGAAAACCAGGGTCAGCCCCTAACGCTGGATGAATGAGGCGGCGGAAGGAAACAAACAGAAGCTCCGAATTCTCAGGTTTGGCCCATGAAAAGGTCTTTGGCTGGATTCACCGTAAGCTACCATCAAATGGTTGGCAAACAAACCCCAGCAATAGCTCCAGCCCCACCCTAGTTAGGGCAGCCCCGGTTGCTTTGCAGAGCCCGGCTCCCGCAGAGGGACCAGTCTCTGGCCAGCTTCACCTTGGGCTTCAAGTCTCAGTAGAGGTCCTAGGGAGACCCTCTGTACTGCAGAGAGGTCAGTTCACCGGCACTGCTGCTGGGTTCGGCCTGCGTCAAACAGCAAATCAGCTCCAGGGGAGGACGTTCTACACTCCCAGATATTTACAGGCCGCTTTGTCTCTGACTGTGTCTCTCCTCCCGTCCCGCCCCAGCTGCGGGGACTTTAGAGGAACTGTCTCTCGGGGGCGGGGGGCTCATGTGGGGCAGTATTTTCCAGGAGAAGCTTCTTACTAGCCAGGAATCCAGGCCCGCTTTAGAAAGACCAGGCTGCGTCACCCAGCCACTTGCCTGGGGTTGGGGGAAGGTGAGGAAAGTCTTCCACACGCCCCCAGGGAGGTAAGCTCCGCATTGCAGATCAGGGCAGAGAGCTAAAGCAAAAGTCGAGTGCATTTTTAACTGCCCTTCCATCCCAGCCACTGCTTCCAACAGCGTAACGTGTCCAGCTTGTCATGTGAGGACACGTTACCGTCTAGGCATGGTGGGGGAGAGGAGGGCTACAGAATGGGGGTGCTTCTGGCACTTGTTGGCTACTGGCCGGGTTGACATGCTGCCGGGTTCGCTGAGTTCAGAACTGGCAGGTGTTCAAAGCCTGCAAACTTTGGATGTAAGAACCGTGACTTCATCCTGCTTGAAGCCAACAGCAAAACTCTGGCTGGCTTCAATAGGATGGGATCCGCGCCTGGTTCGTACGATTTGCTACCCCCGTTGTGGCAGAGAGCTGAGACGCCGGCGGGGACAGCAGGGCGCAAGGACTGCAGCATCTTGCTAACAACTTCCCTCAATCCCTACTTCCTGCCTGGGTCTGTCTTGCTTTGAAATCACAGAATCATAGGACAAGCCGGCACCAGCGGCGGAGAACCACGTGTCACCGTCTACAGCCATCCCTCCGAGGCAGTGAAAGTACACGTCAAACACAGCCCTCCACACTCTTCTCCAGGACAACCCGTCCCACAGCCAAGACGACACGACCAAACGGCGTCATAGCCACATCAACTGAAACAGCCACAACCCCAAACCTGCTCCATGGGAACATGCCGCACATCTGAGGAGACACCCAACAAGATCTTTACAACTTCACAGCAACCAGGAGGGAGCTTGAGTGGGGTGCTAAATGAAGGGGGAGGACTCACATTGGATGTGCTGCAGCTGACAGATCCAGGGCTCACAACGAGAAAAGAAAGGGCAAAGCAGACCCAACCGCAGTGGGACCGAACAATGCCGCCTAGCCCTGCATGTATCCATTGTGCTAAACAAAGGACTCCTTGTTGTTCCAAAACCTGAATCGAGGTTCTAAGTAATCACACAGTGCTTCTGAAAACGGTAGAAACAAGGGAGAGGTTCGGGGGTGGGTTGCGGGGGAGAGGAAAACATCCAAACAGAGCCACCTTAGGGTTCTGAGTCAATCGCCCTCAGCCAAACCTCCCTTTGCAATGACTAGTGACTGGGAACTTTTATCTGAAATCCCTACTTTTTTAAAAACACACATGATGGATTTTGCAACTCTGGAAAACTAATGCTCCTAATGAGCACGTGGATTTTGCTTTTTTAAAAAACCTATTTCCTAAACTTTACATACTTCAGTGGTTTATCTTAATTTTTTTTTATTTGGCAAACGTCTCTTCTTTTATTATTATCATCATTATTATTTTTTTGGACCTCTTCAGATACTATATACATTCACATTAACATACAATATTTGCCCTGACCACGGCTGGGCAGTCTCTAGCTTTCTCCCTTTCTGCAGTCGAGTCACTTTCGGTATTGCACTCCCGTCCTCTGTGCGTTAAACACGATGCAAGAAATGCAAAATAATCTACATTGTCTTTTTTTCCTTCTCTAAGAACAAGTGTTTGTTTGTTTCCTTTCTTTCCTCCTAGAAACTGTTGCAAAACCATGAGGGGACGCGGGGTGGGAAAAGAAAAAGAGAAAACGAAATAAAATAACCCAATGACAATGTTCATCACAGGACTGGAGAAAACATCTGGAGAACAAGTAGACACAAAAGCAAAGGGGTCTATCTACAGGGAATCGAACGAGTCTTCAGAAGGGGAAAAACAAAAGGTGTCTTTTTTTTTTCCCTGTGAAAGGTTGAAGGAGTAAGGATGGCAGTCACAAGATACTGGAGCTAAAGAGGTGGGGTTATGGAGAGTAGAGAGAGGTAGTGGAGGAGTACAAGAAGCAGAAGGTACTGGTGCAATTGCTTTCTGCTCATGCTCTGATGAGCAGTGGAGAATCAACGACAGATTGTCACAGTTCTGTTTGAAACGATGCTCTCTCTGGAACAGGACCGGGATTTGAAGGTTCTTGTTCATTAGCACGCTCTCCCAGGCAAATGAAACACGTTTATAATCCACAGAGGGAGGAACCATGCAGCGTTGGCTCCCCATCACACACACACACACACACACGCACGCACAAATGTTGTGTATCTTTTTTTTTTGTTTTTGCTTTATTTTAATAAAATTCTTTAAATCCACAGATGCGCGTCCTTCCTCCTTCAAGATACGTGTGGATGCTGAGAGTCCAGCACAAGAACCCACCCCACCCCACCAAAGAACGCAAGGAGTCTGCGAGCGCCGGCTCGCCTTTGGCCAGTCGTCGTGGTTTGGTTGAAAGGGATAAGTGCTGCTCCTTGTTTCACAAAAAACAAACCAAAACCATCAACCGAAAAAATAAAAATAACCAACAACAGAACCAAAAAAACTTTGGCAGTGGAAAAAAAGTTTGGATTTTTTTGTTTGTTTGTTTTTGGATTTCCTTTGGAGCAGAGGTGAGTCTGGTATGTTCTTGGCTAGCTAGCAAGGTAGTTTACAGGTAAGCTTCCTTTACTTGGTTTTACTTTGTTTTGTTTGTTTTTTGGATTTTTTTTTTTTTACTTAAAGCCAAAGAGTTTGACGTTTTTATTTTTTATTTTATTTTTTATTTTTTTAGAAAAAAAAAAAAAAAAGAAAAACGAAAAAGAAGAGAAGAAGTTTCTTGCCTTCAAAAATCGAAATCCTTCATCATGCCGTCCCCCGGCCGCACCGGGAGGGATACTTCACACACACGCACATCTCCAGTGGGACAGAGACTGGTGGGTTTCCTTTCCCCGAGCCAAGGTGCGTAGAGTTTGCGGACAAATTCCTCGTCCGAAAAGAAGAAAACAAACAAACCGACGACGACGATAATAACTCCCCAAATCATAGAAAACCGAAGCGAGAACAGAGAAGATTGGTATTTGCCTTAACTCCACTTAAAGCCCGGTTTGAGGATCCGTGAGGATTACATGTGAGAGATCGAGAGGTCATTTGGAGGTCACAGAAGAGTCAGGTAGCTGAGGAAGTTGCATTGAATGCAGTTAGTTTTTCTTTTGGAGAGAAGCAGTAGCAGCAGTGACGTTCTGTAGGTTTCTCTGTTTCTTTCCCCTCTGTTGGCTGGCCGGCGGGTCGGTTAGCGTGACGCCGTTTCCAGAGGCGCCGGGGTGGCCGGCGTGCCGGAGCGCGACGCAGCAGCCGAACCGGTTTCGCTGGGGCTGGCGGCCAGGGTGGCCACGCTGGTGATGGAGGCGCTGACGGCCACCACGTCCGGTTGAGCCGAGCCCACCCCAGAGGAAGGGGCTGCGCCGGCGGAGGCCTGGAGGCCCTGCAGAGTCTGCCCACAGACGTGGTGGTGCTTCTCCCAGTCCTTGTGCTGGCAGAAGGAGCCGCAGTAGCGGGCCGTGTTGCACCCGCTGCAGGTCTCGCTGGCCTTGCGCCCGCAGTTCCAGCAGCTCTGTACGAGAGGGCGAAAGCAGAGACATCAGCGTCGGTGCGGTGCCGCCTGGAAGAGAGACCCAGCCCCGCTAGACACCCCCTGTGGGATGGAACCGTCCAAAGGATCCCGAGCACCCCCTGAACACCAGAGACCTCTGTCATAGGTCTTCGGTTCAGGCCCCCAACCAGTACAATTTCCCTGGCCACTTTCAGGCAGTCCCTGGGCTGGTCGCACTAGTTACATTTCACTGTATTGGATCTTTCTAAACCCTCCATCCCTGGGGGAAGGATGGGCCAGGCCTGGCGTGGGAGCCGGAATGCCCCCCCGGTGCAGGGTGAATTGCCTGCTGATCTGGTTTAAAAACCAGGCTCCTGAGATCCAAATGCTTGAACTCAGGGGTTGTAACGGGGCAGCCCCCCTCACAGCAAGCTTCCAGCCCCGGCTCGCACGCCGGGGGCGCCCGCGAGGTCAGCACGCAAAGGGTTAAACTCTACTACCCTAGCGAGCGCTGCGCAGCGGGGCGAGCTCGCCTCTACCTCACTCGAGTCCTCCTGCTGATTGATCACCGTCAGCGCGTCCTCAGAGGCCTGGCGCTTGGCCTCCGCCAGGGCCCTCTCCATCTTGGCTCGCTCGGTCGTGATCAGCTCATGGGCTTTGCGCTCCGCGTCCGACACCGCCTTCTGGAGCTCGGACATGGCCTGGCGCTTCACCTCGTTCACGGCTTCTTCTGAAAGCAAAGAGCACAGATCATGTAGCGCGGCCACCGAGGCGACGGCCCACAGGGGCATGCCACGCAGCAGGAGGCCAGGTGGCAAGTCTGGGCAGCTGCTACCGAGGGTTTTGCTGTCAAGGCTGGGAGGCCCGACTTTCCGTAACACGCCCGTGCTCACCCTGCCACAGCTGGCAGCACAGACCAGCCCTTTGCACACCTGCATACACACATACACATGCACACACGTGCACAGACACATGAACACACCCATGCACACGCACTGTTTGAATGCATAAATGCTCGTGCAAACGTGTGCCTCGCTCTCAGGTTGAAGAACTGGGGAACGGCCGGACTGGCTCAGACCTAGGGCCCAGCCAGCCCGGTATCCTGTCTTTAGCAGTGGGTAGCACCAGATGCCTCAGAGGAAGGTGCAAGAAACCTCTCCTCTCCCAGATGGGGGACAGCTGTGGCCGAAGCAGCCCATAGGGGGAAGTTTCCTCCTGAGCCCTGGCAGCTAGGGGTTGGTTTCTACCCTGAAGCACCTCTTCTAACTGCAGCGGGTCTTGTTCTCCACAGTGCGCGCCATGGAGGAAAAGCACGCGCAGTGAGGGTTTCAAAATGAAGCTTCTGGGAGGGGAGGGGCGTCTTAAAACAAGGGGAGAGAACAAGGGGAAAACGCCTTGACCATGTTCTCTACCGCCTGTCTTTTACAGACTCACCCAGCGCCGGAGCCAGGCTGAGCCGGAGGCAGATGGACTTTTCTGAAGGCCAGGGCTGCCCAAGGACAGGAGTTTGGTTTCCCGGCTCCAGCAGCAGGACGTGAGCCATGTGTGGATGTCATGGCAGGAAATCCCAAGCGTCCAGGCTAGGTTTTGGCAGAGAATCCCTCCATGGCGTTCAGATCCCCTCCTGCTCTCCCGGTGAGGGGTGATCCAAAGGGACAAACTAAACTGTAGGGAACGAGGGGGAGGAGCGGCCTCTGGGGTCTTGCACCATCAGAAACTACGGGAGCTTGTTACCCCTCGTCCCTGCCTTCCAGCCCCATGGAGTGCTCTACACATAAAGGCGCCCCAGAGAGACCGGGCTAGAAAACTGGGCTACAGCGGGCACGATCCCGGCCGTAAGCTCCCGAGGAGTTCGGTCTGGGTGTGAAAGTCCCTATGGGACTCATCCAAGGCCCGTGGGAGCCAGTGGAAAGACTCCCACGGACTCCAATGGGCTTTAGATCAGGCCCCAGGGTCACTTAGCACCTGAGCCGCTGGTCCGGGGGACAAGGAAGGAGGGGTAGGGATGACGTTTCCATGTAACGCTTGCCAGTCCCCAGAGTGTCCTAATGAGCAGGGCTCCTTCCCCCGATCTCAGCCCCCGAAACACAGCAGGGGAACTCCACCGAGGTCCAGGCAACAGACCCAGGGATGCGTTTGGCCCAGTGACAGCAGACTCCTCAGACTCGGCCAGGCCCGGTTTGGGCCCCCTGGACTCATGCACTGCCTCACGCCGGCCAGGGCCTCGCTGGGCTGCGGACGGGGGATCCCGCGGTGGCACACTCACCAGCTTTCCTCCAGATTTCCTCGGGCATGTAACCAGAGAGCGGCCTGGGCACAAACTCCCGGTGAGGGTCTGAAAAGAAGAGGGGAGAGGAACAGGTTGGAAGAAACGAAGCGCGTCCAACCGAACCAGCCCACCAAAGCAGCCAAGCCCAGGGAGCTGCGCCACAGCGCGGCCAGTGCTGAGACCGGCAGCGCCGAGACAGCGACAAGGTGGACACCATCCCTGCCTGCTCTTGCCTCTCAGACACACGCAGAGCTGCTGCAGGAGCTAACGCCCCGGGCCGGGTTCTCCTCTGCCTGGCCCTGGTGCCGAGATACCTGGGCCAAGGGCGGGCCAAGAGCCTGAGCTGGCATCGGTGTAAATGGCGACACAAGCGCCGGGCAGGGGAGAATCCGGCCCAGGGGCCGTTAGCTCTGTTTCAAAGCACTCAGGTTGCTCTGTACTTGGTTTCGCTGGGCGGAGCCGAGGTGAACTCCGGTGCCCGCCAAAGTGAGCCCTCGCACAGCCCAGCTAGAGCCAGGCATAGTGCAGGGCTTTGCCCACCCGCCTCACCCCGGCGAGACACACCCAGGACGGCCCCATACACCTGTCTCGAGTAGACGCTGAGCTTCGCTGGGGACCTACCTGGGGACCTGGCCTCTCCTTCCAGGGCTTTCAAGGCTTGGGCATCCCTTTCTGGAAGCCGCCCACCTTCTTTCAGTTTTTATTTGCGGTACAATGCGGCTGGCAGCCCAGTGCCCGCGGGGAGCCGTGGGAGGGACTCCCGCCCAGCATGACTCGGGTCTCGCCAGCAGGACTCCAGCCTCCTGCGGCGATGCTTGGCAGGGGGAACGGGAATGGGGCATCTCAGGGGAAGTGAAGCACCAAGAGCTGGAGCGAAGCTCTCTGCCATCGGCCCCCGCTGGGGACGGGGCGCGGCAGCAGGGCCACAAGACCAGCAGGCGCGAGGTCCCGCTGAGGGGATGGCTGGGGTGGGGGCGGGGAATCCTTTCCCCTCCGTCGCTAGGGGCTGGCACGTAACAAGGCTCGGCGGTTAGGGTCACATCACTCTGTGACGTTTCCTTCCCTTCTGCCGCCTCGGCTGATGAGCTCACGCCACTGACGGCACCATCCATCTGGGTCACTGTCCCCTCAAGAACACAGGGCCGCTCGGCCCTTCCGACAGAGCAGCGCTGCTCTCTGCCTCAGGCCCCGGGGGCTGTCGGGACAGTCTCCGCTTGCTCAGGGCAGCCGAGTCCCCACCTGGGGCGGAGGCTGACACGCCCAAGCCCGCCAGCTGCTGCAGGGGGGAGGCTGGGCAGCGGGTGCCGAGGTGTGTTTGTGAGGGTGGGGGTTGCCCTGCTAAAGCGTCCAGCTCTTTGCAAGCTCCCCAAACAGACCCGGGCTGGGCAGCCTGGGAAGGCGCTGCCCCAGCCCGCGCACCGCTGGGCTCGCCAGTACCTAACGGGGGGGCCTCGGAGTTGGAGGAGCTGTTGTGCGGGCGGGGCGGGGGGTTGGGGCTTTTCTTCATGTCTTCGGCGTCGCTGTAGCGGCGGATCCAGTGGTTGAGCTCCTCGCGGTCGGCCTCCTGGCAGCGGCGTAGCACGGTCAGGGAGCGCCGCGTCTTCTCCACCATGTCCATGATGCAGTTCAGCAGCTGCCAGAGAGCAGGAGGGAGAGCACAGGTAAGGCCCGGGCGCGGGCACATGCTGGGAGGGAGCTGCACCAGTGCAAACCCCCGGGATGCATGTGCTCTCTCAGGGTAAGATGGGCTTGCACTGGCAGCCCTGGTTTGGACCGGGGGAGCGTGTCTACAGCAGGTTTGTGTCTGCCCGATTTGCACCGGGGGAGCGTGTCTACAGCAGGTTTGTGTCCGTCTCGATTTGCACCGGAGAAGCGTGTCTACAGCAGGTTTGTGTCTGCCCGATTTGCACCGGGGGAGCGTGTCTACAGCAGGTTTGTGTCCGTCCCGATTTGCACCGGAGAAGCGTGTCTACAGCAGGTTTGTGTCCGTCCCGATTTGCACCGGAGGAGCGTGTCTACAGCAGGTTTGTGTCTGTCCTGATTTGCACCGGGGGAGTGTGTCTACAGCAGGTTTGTGTCTGTCCCGATTTGCACCGGGGGAGCGTGTCTACAGCAGGTTTGTGTCCGTCCCAATTTGCACCGGGGGAGCGTGTCTACAGCAGGTTTGTGTCTGTCCCGATTTGCACCGGGGGAGCGTGTCTACAGCAGGTTTGTGTCTGTCCCGATTTGCACCGGGGGAGCGTGTCTACAGCAGGTTTGTGTCTGTCCCGATTTGCACCGGGGGAGCGTGTCTACAGCAGGTTTGTATCCGTCCCGATTTGCACCGGGGGAGCGTGTCTACAGCAGGTTTGTGTCTGTCCTGATTTGCACCGGGGGAGCGTGTCTACAGCAGGTTTGTGTCTGTCCTGATTTGCACCGGGGGAGTGTGTCTACAGCAGGTTTGTGTCTGTCCCGATTTGCACCGGGGGAGCGTGTCTACAGCAGGTTTGTGTCCGTCCCGATTTGCACGGGGGAGCGTGCCTACAGGAGGTTTGTGTCCGCCCCGATTTGCACCGGGGGAGCGTGTCTACAGCAGGTTTGTGTCTGTCCCGATTTGCACCGGGGGAGTGTGTCTACAGCAGGTTTGTGTCCGTCCCGATTTGCACCGGGGGAGCGTGTCTACAGCAGGTTTGTATCCGTCCCGATTTGCACCGGGGGAGCGTGTCTACAGCAGGTTTGTGTCTGTCCTGATTTGCACCGGGGGAGCGTGTCTACAGCAGGTTTGTGTCTGTCCTGATTTGCACCGGGGGAGTGTGTCTACAGCAGGTTTGTGTCTGTCCCGATTTGCACCGGGGGAGCGTGTCTACAGCAGGTTTGTGTCCGTCCCGATTTGCACGGGGGAGCGTGCCTACAGGAGGTTTGTGTCCGCCCCGATTTGCACCGGGGGAGCGTGTCTACAGCAGGTTTGTGTCTGTCCCGATTTGCACCGGGGGAGTGTGTCTACAGCAGGTTTGTGTCCGTCCCGATTTGCACCGGGGGAGCGTGTCTACAGCAGGTTTGTGTCTGTCCTGATTTGCACCGGGGGAGCGTGTCTACAGCAGGTTTGTGTCCGTCCCGATTTGCACCGGGGGGCGAGTGTGTCTAGACAAGGCGCAGCACTGGAGTTACACTCAGCCAAGCCCTGAGAAGGCGCTAGCTTCGCAATGGCAGGTTCACATCCCATCCCCACTCCCAGGAGTTTCCCCTAGGCCAGGGCAGCTGGACAGGGCTCAGAATGGGGAACCGTAAGCCAGGGCACACGAAACGGGGTCTGACTCAAATTCCAGCAGACAGGGACCCCAGGGCTCCAAGGAAGGGCAGGGTCCCCCAGCTGGGGGCCAGGGTTCGGTTTCCTGGCTCAGGAAAAGCCCTGCTTTTCAGGGGGGATTTCCCCGGAGCCAGGGCCTGGCAGGGCTGCCCAGATACCAGACAGCGGCAAGAGGGGCTGGTACGTACGTTGTTGAGGTGCTTCCACTCCTCAGCCCACTCCCTGTCTGTCAGTCTGTGGTCGATCACTTCCTCCTGGCGGGAGCCGTGCACGGCTGGAAGAGAACACGCGGGTCAGCGAGAGCCAGTCACCCTGGCCCAGCGCTCGGGGCACCCCAGGGGCTCCCCTTACGGCTATCTGTTAGTATCTGTATTGGGACAGCACCTCGGGGCCATGCTCTGGGGTTAGGGCCCCTTGGGCTGGGCACTGTGCAGAGCAAAGGGATGGTCAGTGGCCCAGAGCACTGCTGGCGGGCGGGGGCGTTGGCCCAGGTGCCGGGGTGTGCCTGGCCTACGCAGCGTGCCGGGAGGTGCCGCGCAGGGCCCGGGGCTGGGGCACGCTGCTCTGCCTTGGGCTGCACCCACTCAAAGACGGGGCGCTCGACATGGGATGGCAGCGGAGTCACGGCCCACGTCAGGAGAGGGAAAAAGAGAGAGAGAGAGGTTGGAAAATCAGTGCAGTCTCTATACCCTCATACAGCCCTCACTTGGGCCAGCTCTGTAACACAGAGCACTGGCTGAGCAGCCCGGAAAGTCTGACTCGGGTCACAAGCGCTCAGGACCTGGGTCCTGGGACCCTGTTAGGGGGTGGGTCGGAGCCCGAGTCCCACGGTGACTGGGGTCGAAGCCCGGGCACTGTGCAGTGTGGCTGCGGGGCAAGCCAGAGGCCCGAGTCGGAAGGGCTGTGCAGCGCAGTGTGGACACCTCGGGTACAAAGCAGTGTGGACGCTCAAATGTGGGCCCTCAAGCCTGAGCCCCCCAGACCTGGGTTTGCAATGCAGTGTAGATATGCCCTCAGCTCTGCCTCTGCTCCCCGCCTTGGCTTGGCACTGCTGTGATCCCAGCAATTTCTGAGGAGCATGCCCGGGATCCGGAGCGCTGATCTTCCTCCGGGAGAGCCATCCCCTGCTCTGCTCCCTCTACCTACCCAGGGGCAACTACCGCAACGCCCCAGAGTCCTCGGGCCCCTGGACTCCCCTCCACGGTGTCCTTACAGCACCCGCCACAACGGGGCTCGCTTCTCTCCGCATCCGTCACCCGGTGTAACTCCAATTGGGCCCTCTGTCTCCGCCCTGCCCCCGGCTCACCTTGCCCATCCCTTCGTTATGCCCTCAAGCCACCCAGAGCCACGGAGGCTCCCTCCCTGGGCCGGGTGCGTTGTGGTGGCCAGTCCCCCGCCGGACTGCGCACGCTCCAGGGAGGCAGCCTGCCCGCCGGTGAATTCCCAGGCACTCCCCTCGGGCATGCAGTTGACGGTGTCCCTTCCCCCGGCACATCCTCACCTGCCTGCAGAGCACCCCCTGCACGGAGCAGCCTGGCCCTCGCAGCAGTGGAGGGGAAGGGATGCTCTCCGGGACGTCTCCGCCCGTGATAGGAAATCGCTCAGGGAGCTCAATCCCCCCGAATGCTCCCCACAGCAGCGGGGGGGTCCCCAGCCCACGCCGCCTCCCACTCACCCACTTGCCGGTGGCGCTCCCGGAGCTCCCTGGGGTCGGGGTGCCGGTAGGTGTCCCGGTAGTGGTGTGCCATGGCCATGTCCTCCAGGCGGTAGTGCTGGGGCGGGGGCGGGGTGGGGTGGGGCAGCCCGTTGGGCTGGTGGCTCAGCCCATTGCTGGGGCTGTAGCGCTGGGCGGGGCTCATGGTGCACGGCCGTTTGCTGAGGTGTTCGGGGTGCAGAGGGTCTCGGTCCAAGCCGTTCTCTTTGGTCCTGCTCCGCGGAGGAGAAAAAGGGCGACCCGGTTACAGTGCTGGGAAAGGGTTTCCTGACCCTCGCCTCCTTTGAGCCCCAGCCCAGTGCTCTGGCCACCGAGCCCAACTCTGACACTGACTCCCTCGGGGGCCTTGGGCAAGTCACTGCCCTTCTGTGCCTCAGTTTCCCCCTCTGTCAAATGGGGGAGGATGATCCTGATCTACAGAACCCGAGGGCAAGTGTCTCTAGAAACACAACTAGCTGCCAACATATCCAGCCCAACCGGGAGCCCGCATCATTGTGTCCTGGGTGCAGCGAGTGATTCTTCCGAGCGGGGGCAGTGCTGAACTCACAGTCCAAATTAGACAGCTGTGGGCAGCTTTGTCTCTGGCTCCTCCTCATGCACTGGCCCCCTGCAGAGGCAGTCTGCTGGGTGATAGGGCACACAGCCAGGGAGGTAGAGGGCCGTATGTCTACACAGCACACTAACCCAGGCTCTGACTCAGGTTTGAGCCCGAGTCCTTCTTCTGTGCACACACCGATCAGTCTGACTCGGGTCATGAGCACTCGGGACCCGGGTCCTCAGACCCTGCTGGGGGGAGGGTCACAGCGTGAGTCCCGTTGTGACTCAGGGCCACGCCCCGTCTCTGTGCAGTGTGGACACAGCTCAAGCCGCGGGCCCGGCTCAGAAGGGCTGCGCAGCGCAGTGTGGATGTGCTAGCACGGCTGCGAGACCCGGGTCCAGCACCTGTAAGCCCCAGTTCACCATGCCGTGTGGACGCTCAAGTCCTGGCTTAGAAACCCAGAGACCCCCAGGCCCGGGTTCCATAGACCCAGGTTAACAATGCGGCGCAGCCACACTGTTAGGGGCCAGCTAAGCCTGCAAAGTGGGTGGCACTGGTCACAAAGAGGTGTGTGGCCAGGATGGCTGGAGGTGCGGATTCCTGCCCCAAGAGCTCTCCTGGTGCCTGGGTGAGATGCCAGCTGCCCACCTTTCTGGGAAGCCCCAAGGGAGGTGGATGGTGGGAACTCCAGCTGCCCCCTGAACCTCCCCTCTGATGCAGGGGGCTTAGCGCTGACATACCCCCAGATCCAGAGAGCTGCACACGGCAGGGGAAATGCTCCTTGCCCTGTGACATTCCCCGTTCACAGTGCTCAGGAAAGGGGGCAGCTGTGAGCGGCCCAATGGGCCTGCCACGCTCCCTGGAGCAGGGTCTCACCAGCCGGTATCCCTGGGCCCTTGAGCTTCGGCAGGGGAAATGCTGGCGGAGGACTCAGGAGACTGCCCTGCCCCAAGCCCACCCCTAATGCGGTCCCTTTGGGGGCGGGGACCTGGGAATGGCTTTCTCCTCTCCTCCTTGCTGGGTCGCTTCCACTCGCCGCGGGCCCCGTGCTCACCCCATGACACTCCCGGAAAGCAAGCGCGAGCCTCCGGGGCCTACCTGTCGGGGGTCCTCCTCTTGCCAGTCTCGGTGACCTCCAGGAGCAGCTCAGAGGAGTCGATGGGGGAAGAGGCGTTGGCGTCGAGCAGCAGCTGTTCGTGCTGGGCCAGGTACTGGGCGGGGCTCTGCTTGGCCATGCGGGCGCAGTGGAGCAGCTCGCGCTGCAGCAAGGGCAGGTTGGCCTGCAAACGGGGCAGAGACAGCGTAAAGCCCCCGCCAGCCCGAGGGGCAAGGCCCCCGCCAGCCCGAGGGGCAAAGCCCCAGCCAGCCCGAGGGGCAAAGCCCTGGCCAGCCCGAGGGGCAAGGCCCCAGCCAGCCCGAGGGGCAAGGCCCCCGCCAGCCCGAGGGGCAAAGCCCCAGCACTCCCCCCACCACCCACTTTGGCACTGACACGCTGGCCCAGGCTGGGCTCCCTTGCCTTGCAGGGCGGGGCCACGAGAATTGACCTGCTAGGGGCTCCTTACTCTGCGTCCCTTGCAGGGCTGGCAGGGCCGAGGATGCTGCCCTGCCAGGGAGGGAGGAAGAGTGAAATGCCGGAGCAGCCCCCCCCAATGCCAGGATACCATCCGCCCTGTCTGAACACACGGCCAAGAATTCACCCCCCTTGGCCAAACCGCCCGTGTGGGCCAGTGCCCGGGTCTCCGGTCTCTGCAGCAGCGCCTCACAATCCCCCAGGCATTGCTGGGGAAAGCCGCTGGGCTGGGGAACATACGGGTGTAGCACACCCGTCCCCCGAACCAGCATAACGAGCTTCCCTCCCTCGCACCCCCCGTACCGGCTGGCTCGGCCCGAGCCTTGGCCGTGTTAGAGCTCGACCCAGGCTCTCCCACACTTCTGGCCCGGAGACGTGGGGGGTACCCCATAACTACCCGCTGCAGGGTTTGTGGCACCTTCCTCGGAAGCATGTGGCCACAGGACGCTGGAGGAGATGGATAATTGAACTGATCTAGAATGGGAATCGCTGTTTGGGAAAACCTCCCCTGGTAACAGCGTTAGACATTTGCTAGCACATGGCCTGAGTCCCAGCTGTATGGATTCAACCACGGCGCCCGGGCTAAGGTCTCCCCCGGCCTTCAGCCAGAGTCAGGGTGTGGGAGCTGCTCAGACTTTGGAAGAGTTTCCAAGAGTTTCCGTAACCAGCAGGCATCGCTGCGGTTTGCTGCCATCCCCTGGGCTCCTGGGGGTGGCTGCAGTTTGAGCTCCTCTGTTAATCATTTTGGGGCCAGGTCTGCTAGCCTTACTCACCCTGAGGAGCGCCCTACTCAGTAAGTAGCTCCTTTGATTGCACTGTTACCAAGTAAGGTGCTGCTAAGTTGAATGAAGGTGAAGAATCAGGCCCATATAGAGCCTGGCTAGGGAATGGGCGTCACCCATCCTCTGACCTGGAGAAGGATCTAAGCCACGTAAAGCACTTGGGGCCAGATCCAACCCCAGCAGAGGGGATGGACAGGCCCTCGTTGGATTTCAATGGGCGTTGGATCTGGCCCACAGATGCCACGGTGATGGGCGCCAGACAACCCCCGGGGAGAAGACAAACACAGATTACAAAAGCCCAGGGCTTCTCCTGCATATCAGCAAATGTGGTTTATGCAGGATGCATCCGCTCCCCCAGTACCATGGCCACTTGGGTGCCACGTTTACTTTCCATTAGCCAGCGTTTTGGGGGGGCGTTCCCGGCCACGCCGCCGCCCAGGCTACAGCCCCCCACAGGGCAGACCGGGAGAGCCCCACCCGTCTCTGGGTGGGGCCAGGGCCAGGGGTGGGACCGGCAGCTCAGACACCCGGAGTCGCTCGCCTCTCAGCGGGTGCCTTTGCAGGGTAGGAAGGATTTGTAAATAAACTCCCCCCCACACTGAGTTTCTCATGGAGCTTCCACCCCGAGAAGAGCATCCAAAGCAGAAATGATTAAGCAGCAGAAACACATTTTTATCCAAGCGCTTTTGCTGCCAGCCCCGGTTTTCTATTTAGGCAGCTGATCCTCAGCCAAATCGCCATCTGTTGAACATGTTCGTGTGAGCTGAGGAACTGGGCGGCTGTAGATTTGAGGGCAGCACGCCCCTCCCCCCCACCTCACTAGTTCCCCTCTCCCCAGTTAAATAAATAATTTTTAAAAAACCGGAGTCTGGGAAACACACTGGGGCTGGCTGGTTGCAGTTAGCGTAACGAGAAGCAGCTGGCGTCCTAGGTCGAAACAGCTGGGAGCAGGGTGCCCAGGGATCAGACAGCACCGGGAGTGTTGTCAAATGGCTCCTCTGGCCAGAGAACCACTGAGCGTCACTTGGGAACTGCAGGACGGAGCCGGATTTTCAGAGCGCCCCAGGATCTGAGGTCCCGGGGCACTGGGAACAGAGGTGCCACGGAAGCCAAGCTTCTCCAGGGCACCGTCACATCGGCCTCTGCCCAAGGATCTGGAGCCAAGCCTTCCTGGCAGGGAGCACTGGCCCTCTCTGCCGGGCATGTAGCTTGGAGGAGAGGGCAGCATCTCCCGGAGGGGGGCAAGGAGAAGCACCCTTATCCTCCATGCTGCGGCACTCGGTCACCTCTAGCCTTGGACGGCAGAGGAAGGAGCATCAGAAACCACAGGTCCTGCCCAGTGCAACATAGACTCCCCAGCTGGCAGGGCCGTGCTACCCCGTGCCCAGCTTGCTCAGGGGTTAGGCAAGTGGGTACAACCACCCGACCCACGGCACTGAAGGCACTAGGTCCACTTGGAGCTCAGCCGTGAGAGCCAGGTCAGCAGCAGTGTCCCCGATCCCCTCTCCTCCCATGGGCCGCGCTGACCGCAGCTGTCTGAGCGGCTGCTGTTCCGGGCCCAGGCATAGGGGCATAGGGAGGATCAGGGGAAAATACAGCACGGACTCACAGAGCCGACTCCTTGCCCCACGGTAATAAATCCCTCGCCATCTACAGCACTGTCCATAGACCACCAAGCTCAACCTCACAGCAACCCTAGGAGGGGCAGCATATTATTACCCAATGGGGAAACTGAGGCACAGAGCAGTTAAGTGGCCACAGGAGTCAGTGTCAGAGCCCAGAATTCAAAGCCTGATTTTCAGACGTGCTGTGCACCCACAGGTCCCATTGGCATCAGTCCGACTTGCGAGAGCCCGGGACTTCTGCACGTCAGCCCCTTTTTTGCCTCTGGGTCGCGGTTTCCCCATCCACACAGCAGGGAGAATGGCACCTGTCTCCTGGGGGCATAGTGGGGCTTGGATGAATAGAGCCCATTCCTGCAGCCATAGAACGAAGAGCAACGGGAGCGGGTCCTTCATGCCTGAGATTTTCAAACCTGACTGGCCACGTAGCTTTCCTTCATGTCAACGGAACCTGAGTGTCTAAACCCCCTAGGCTGCTTTGACAATCTCAGCCCATGTCTCTAAAGAGCTTTGAGATCCTCAGGCCGAAGGAGCTCTGGTTTTATACTGACTTCACTCCGGACAGAAGGATGGGGGCAGGCGAGCCCCCCCTTGCCTGACGTGGCTGTGTGTGGGGCCAGCGCCGAATCGCCCCAGAGCACCCTCTGGGAGGGGAATAACAGGCTCCGAGAGTGCTGGAGGCTGCTCTGGCCAGATTCCTGCGGCTAGTTCAGAGCCATCGGGATAGAACCCTTGGGGCCGGGGCGGGGGAGATAATAAAGATGCAAAGGGGGCCGGCGGGGGGGGGGGGGGGGTGTTGAGTCCTCTGATAAACAAGGGCAGCTGAAGCCAGCCCCGGAACATCTGCTGTAACTATCTGGTTTGACAGGCATGCCAGGGCGCTGAGACTCCCTCCCGAGCAGGGCGACAGAGCAGACGCAGGGCGGGATTAAAAGGCAAATAAAACAAGGCGATTTGGAACGAATTGCAAAGGGTGCCCAGCCGGGCCTAGCCCACACAGCTCTGTACGTGGGCGAGAGCGCGAGGGCCCCTGTCCTGAAGAGCTGTGGCACGTCCTGGGGGCTGGGGAGAGGGCAGCACAGGTTCCCCCCCCCCCCCTGCCCCCATTGCCCAAATCAACAGACTCAGCTGCGGAGCTGGAACTGCTGAGACTGGAGCGTGAGAGCCCGGGAAAGAGAGGGGGGGTCGGGTAACCGCTGATTGAAAGCTAAGAGAGCTCCCCTCTCCTGCTCCCGTCCGGGGCCTCCTTCCTCCCACCAGGCAACAGCCCGGTCCCAGGAGCTGCTGTCTGATTGTCTGTGGGGCTAGGTAGGCTAATTGACGGGGGGGCCCCCGATATGGCCCCACTATGGTGCAAAGCAGGAGGGCTTTAAGGGTTCCGTAGCGTTAATGTCGGGGGCCAAGAGTTACACCAAACTGGGCCCTGGGAGCCAAGGCCCGGCAATCTGAGAGTGGGGGGGGTACGTGGAGCCAGGCCCCCGTCCTTGTCCCCTTTGGGCCATGGGCTGATCCTGCTCTGTCTCTTCCTCGTGTCATGGAAGAGCAGACGCACCCCAGAGCTCTCCAGCTCCCAGCTCCATGGGATCTGGCCCCATCTGATTCAGGTATACGCATGTTCCTTGACAGAGCAGATCAATTCTTCCCATAGCCCTGTTGTCTGATAAGCGAGCCACCCACAGCAACCATCTCCCACGTCAAAGGGTGCGTGATGCAGCAAAGCTCCCCCATGGGGCGTCTTCGGGGCTTGGTGGGGCCACGGCCCCAGGTGAGGCAGGACTGGGCGGCATAAGGGACCTACCTTCAAGAAGGGGATGACGAAGGGGCGCAGCGGGAAGTTAGTCGCCTCCTGGAGCTTGGAGTGGAACTCTTCGATGGTCAGCGTGGAGTTCTGCGGGGCAGAGGCAGGGTCAGGCTCAGAGAGAGGAGTCACAGCAGAGAACAGCAGCCGTCTTCCCCAGCCCCGATCACACGGCCAGCCAGGCCCCGCTTCTCCCTCCCACCAGCCCGGGGCAGGGCCGGGCATTTCCACTGGGGTCTGCTAGTCACACGGGGCTGGGCTGGGGAGGGGCAGGTCAGATCATGTGGACAATTCCCTCTTCAGCTCTGCATTTCAGTGCAGGCCTTGAGGCCACACGGGGCAATTTGTACCTGGTGACAAAGGCAGGAGAAATTCCCAGTTTTGCTGGGGGGGGGGGGGTGGGGGGGTGGAGAAGTATTCCCCCTCCCCCACACACTGTGTTTGCTTCTAGGAAAATGGCAGATTTTTTCCCAGAGCAAATTCAGGAACACGAGCACAAATTTCTCCAGAGTTCGCCCCGCAGCTCTGGGAGGGCGAAGCCTCGCTTTCCCGCCCAGCCCTCGCCCGGCTACCGCTCCCTCTGTGTCGCTGATGGGGCGTGCCGGACAAACACGCCCCAGGGAACATACCACGAGCCCCAGCACCAGCGTGCGGACCCGCTCCCCGATCTCCGGGGAGATGTCGTTCCCGAACTGCTGCAGCGTGGTCAAGAAGCGCTTGAGTTTGCTGAGCTGCCGGGCGCCGCAGGCTGGGGGGAGCTGATGGGTGGACAGGGAGGCGGTGGAGGAGGTGGCAGGCCCGTTGCTGAACCCGTTGGGGGTGGAGGGAGCTCCATTGATAGCGGTAGGGGAGTGGCTGCTTCCATTCATTACTGCAATGAGAGAGACAGAGAGAGGGTCACTGGAGAAGGCACTGGCTTTCAAGACCAGTGGCTGGCCTCCTGGAAGAACATTGTAATGGGCTTCTAGCAAGTAGCGCTGCTCCTCACTGGAGAGAATCAGAATGGCTCTACTATGTGCCATAGCCTCTATACGGCTAGAAGCGAATGGGGATTTCCCTTTAGCAAAGTGGGCTTTTTGGAGCAGGAGGCTGAGTTCTCAGTGGCCCCACAGTGTGCAGATGGTTAGCACCAGCTGAGTCACAGCTCCCTGCAGAGAGGGTGCCAGGCACAGTCCCTGTGCATTAGCATCACGTCCACATGCAGGGAAGGGAGGCTGGGGGTGGGAAGAGATGTGTCAGCGAGGGGAGGGCAGGCAGCATGGGGCGTGGGGGTGTCCGCATCGGGGCGGGGGGGGGCAGGGCAGATATGTCAGTGTTTGGTGGCTGCCCGGGGAGTTCGGCTGTCTCACAACGACGGGCTGCAAACAGGAGGGAACGTGAACAGCAGTGTCCGGCCATGGCAGCTTCCAATCGACAGCCAAGCAGCCGGGCGATCAGCGAAATAGCCACTGGCCCTGCGGGCACAGGAATGTGCCGGGAAGCGGCCGGGTGGGCCCGATAAATCAATAACCCGCCCTGCTCCCTGAGACCTGGATACACCCGCCAGCCAGTCATTTAACACCAACACCGCTAGAACGCGCGAGGGCAGCGGAGCCCGTCTGGAAATCCTGCCCCTCGCTGCACACGGGGCCTCTGCCTGGACCGAGCATGGACCGGAAGGTACAACTCGCCTTCCCCAGCCCCCCGGAGAGTCAGTAGGGAGGCCCACGCAGGCTCCAGCCCAGGCTGCCACCACTGGGATGGGGAGCATGTTGCATCAGCCTCCGTAAATACAACCTGGCAGCGGAGTAAGGGCCGGAGGCTGCTCGGCCGGCTGGGATGTTTGCGGGTGGTGATGTCTAGGGGCTCGCTCCTGCTTGTGCCAAGCGCTTCCCAGGGCTGCTCATGCCGGGCCAAGTCCCAGGACCATCTGCCACGGTGTTCAGCAGCCCGGGGGGCAGAACGGGCACAGAGCTCTTTGGAAAATCCAGCCCTAACTAACCGCAGCTGCACATGCGGCTCTCTGCAATCACCCTGCCAGGCCCTGAAATCCGCTTTCTAGCCCTGCCGCTCAATCGGTTGCATTAGAGCTGCGCCTGCATCGTTTGAACCCGCAGCAGTGGATACTCGGCACTTCCAGGCCGCGCATTTCCTAGCGTGCTGCCGACCAGCCGCCAGCGCCCTCAGCCAGAGATCAAACCCCTAGGAAAGGTGCCTTCATGCCAATCGCTGCTGAGGAGCCGGGAAACAATCGCCCTCCACTGTCCATAGAAAGCAGAGAGGGAATTGTGCTGCTAGGTCCTGCCTAGCCCACCCTGCACCAGCCAGGGCAAGATTGCGCTGAGCCCTGGGCTCTTCTGCCCCTTGTCCAGGGCAGCTTGAGATCACTGGATCAGCACAATTGCTGGGGAATGACACTCCGGGGGAATCCTCTCCCCCGACAGCCCGGTCAGTTACATGCTCTTCGCCAGGCTCCACCCCTCTGCCTAGTCCCGTCTCCCCAGTGCAGGAACCATTCCAGCTAGACGCGCCGCCCAGAAGACAGAGCCCCTCGGGAAAGCCGAGGGATTCCTGTGCACAGGCTACGTAACCCAGTGCGTGTCCCCCGCCCCGCCCCACGTGCAAATCACATCCATGAAATCGGGGCTCCGAGTCCCCCTGAGCACAGCTCTGCTGGGAAGACAAACCCCAAAGGGCCCCACGATTCGCCCTGAGAAGATACAGCTGCTGACTAGAGCCGTGGCTCCCCTGAACCCCCCTTCCTGCGTTCGCTACTAACCTGCCCCGCTGTGGTTATGCTTCTTGGGAACCAGCAGCCCTGACCCGGGTGTTTTCTCAGGCTCCCTCTCGCTCTACTACGAAGCAATATCAGCCGCTTGCTAAAGAGATGCCGAAAATAACCCCCTGGGCACAACTGCTTTTATTCCAGTGACAGGTGTGTTACTAAGTTAAACTCCGCACACGGCCCCGACGGAAGGGTTGTGGATGCAGCCGGCACCCTTCTAGCCAGCTCTGCTAACGGGGGAGCGAGCGGCTTGGGTAAAAGTCCCGTTCGGATTGAGACGGTAACAAGTGACCGACGGCCGCCTCCTTGAAAGCACCCTCCCCGCACGCCCTCGTGTGCTCACACCCATAAGCCCTGGTGGTGAACTGGCCGCTCCCACAAGGCTGGGGCTAACAGACAGCAATGGGCGCAGACACCCGTGGCTCCAGGATCAGCGGCCGGAGCGCAGACACCAGCACTGGTCCCACCGGACAGCGTGTTTGCCAGTTCCCCATCCTCCCCCTACGCTGGGTCGGAGGCGTGTCCCGCAGGGCTTGCAGCACAGGTGGGCGGATCGCTGTGCGCCGCTCGGTGAAAGGGCACGTTGCCTGTGGCTGTGACCCAGCTCTCCACGCCCTGGGGCTGGCGATGCGCTTGGGAGCTCCCGGAAGTGCCCCTGTGCTTTGGGGAGGAGGCAATATCCAGCGAAAAGCAGAGCCACCAGCCCTGCCCCACCTTCACACCAAGCACCCTCCCCAATACCCCATCCAACTCCTGCCTGCCACGGAGCAGAACTGCCCCGGTTCTGCCACCCCCGCACCGAGCACGGGGCAGGACGTCCCTCGCCCTCAGTGCAGCATTAAGGACCGGGGGGAGGGCGAGCGGAGGGGCTCTGGGTCTCTCAGTAGAGTGCATGTTTCATTTTACTTACAAAGACAGACCATCGACCATTTCAAGCAACCATGAAAACGGCCGCGAGGCAGAAACGTCGGAGGCCCAGCTTCTTGATCTGCAAGCAAAATAAAACACACGCTAGCGTGAGAGACCGGGGGGGTGGGCAGCTTTCCACGGCGCTGGGCGGGGGCTGGGCTGCGTCGGCCCCCATCTGCTTGAACTGGAGCTGTGTGGTGAAAATCCAGAGCTGAGAGATTGAACAGACTTCTCCTTGGAATGGACTGTGGGTCCCTGCTTTGAAAAGGCCGGGCCACGCTTCCTAAACGGCATTGATCATCCAGGGATCTCCAAGCACTTTGCAGGGATCCACAAAGGAAGCTTCGCCACTCCCACGAGAGGCAGGTATCACAACCCTGCCTTGGGGAAACTGAGGCACGGAGCGGGGAAGCAACGGGCCCAAGTCACAAGGCGACTCAGTGGCCGGGAACAGAACCCTGCACTAGCCATTAGACAAAGTTCCCTGGATGGGGCAGAATTTGCGACTGTCCCAAAGCAGGCAATTCAGGGGATAAATATTGACCTCTGAATCTAGTGTTTGGTGCACCCCCTGGCTGCCTCCCTGAGTCCGACACTCTTACTAACCTCCTCAGCTTCTGCCCTGTCCCACATCTTCCTCCCACAAGCTGCACAGAGCCCTGGAGAGTGGTAACCATTACTTTTGCTGGTTAATAAAGTCCCCGATGTACAGAGTAAGTCACAGTGCAGACCTGAGTCGGGCGGTTTGCTAATATTCACAGGACTAAGTGCAAAAGGGACAACTTAAAATTCTTTTGCCTTTTGGTAACCTTCATGCACGCTCCACACATACAGAGCATCGTCCTCAGCCGCAGTGTGGCTAGGACAATCCCAGTGTGTTGGAGGAGGGGGACACCCCGCTCCACACAGACACACGCACAAACCCAAGTATGAATTAAGAGGCACCACATCTGCTGCAGAGCTCAGATGAAAAGCAAAACCCATCAGATCACAGACGATCAGAATCCGATTTCTAATTAGAGAACATCTGGTTCCAAACCCAACGCTTGTACTGACTGGGAATGCAGCTCAGGGTTTAAAAAAAAACCCAGACCAACCCGCTACCAAATGCACCTTAAAGAGATTGGGCTTTGCCTGGATTCCCTTGAGCAGAGCAGATGGAGCAGCTTTGCAGTTCGAAGGCTAAGCAATTGTCAAAGGCGTTGGTGAGGTTTTGTTGTTGTTGTTTTTTTGCTCGTAGAATTTATCAGCAAGAAGCTGTTCTGTTTGGTCATGAGGCCAGGCTCTCTGCTGGGGTGGGAAGGGGAGCCTCTTACAGATCTAGACCAGCGATTTTACAGAGCGACAGCTACACCAGTGCAGAGGATACACACACACACTCCCATTAGTATAGTTACTCGTGGGCCATTGGATCTGTCGTTTGTAGAACGGTTGTTGGCAGCGATGTAGCTGTGTTGGACCAGGAGAACAGCTCTGTGCAGCTCCAAAGCTGGTCTCTCTCCCCAACACAGTAAAAGACATCACCTCACCCCCGCTTCATCTCGCTCCCCTAGCAGAATCCCGGGGGATGCTCCTGCCACCGCCTTGCAAGCATAGCAAACTCCTCCCTGGGCTAGTGAGGGTGAATGAATTTGGCCCAGTAGTTTTACACGTCCAAAGTGATCGAGGCCCATCCCCATCCCCTAAGGTCCCCTCTTGTTCCTGCTGTCCAAGGGGGCTAGAGAAAGTGGCCTCGAGCTGTGTCTCTGGAGCAGCCCAGAGCAGGCTGTAACGTGTATATGTGCCTGGCTCCCGCAGCGAGTCCTAGCAGGGCCGCCGCGCCCACTAGGCGACCCTAGGCAGTCGCCTAGGACACCAGTACTTGGGGGGGGGGGGGGGGTGCTGCCTCCCGCCTCCCGGCTCCACGCTCAGCCGCGGAGCCGGGAGCTGGGGGGCGGGCAGCTGGCTGCGGATACCGCCCGCCTCCCAGCTCAGCAGCTGAGCCAGGGGGGCAGGAGAGCTGGCTGCCGCGGGAGGGGTGGGGCGTGGGTGGCGTCAGCTGGGGGGGGGGGCGGCGCAGGGCTGGTGCAAGGAAGTTTCGCCAAGGTATTTTCTGGGGGTCGCGGTATTACCACTCTTATTTCAATGCCTTCAGAGCTTGGGGCCGGAGATCAGTGGCTGTTGACCGGGTGTCCAGCTCTGAAGCTGGGTTCCTGGCCAGCAGCTGCCGCTCTCCAGCTGCCCAGCTCAGACGGCAGCGCCGCCGCCAGCAGCAGCACAACAATAAGGGGAGCAGTACCACAACCCCCCCTACAATAACCTTGTGACTCCCCCACAACTCCGTTTTGGGACAGGACCTTACAATTACAACACCGTGACATTTCAGATTTAGATAGCCAAAATCATGACATTTACGATTTTAAAAATCCTGTGACCGTGAACTTGACCAAAATGAACGGTGAATTTGGTAGGGCCCTAGCTATAATAATCCCTAGCTCTTCTATAGCCCTTTGTATCAGCAGATTTCAAAGGGCTTTACCATGACTTATGAGGAGAGGCTGAGGGAACTGGGATTGTTTAGCCTGCAGAAGAGAAGAGTGAGGGGGGATTTGATAGCTGCTTTCAACTACCTGAAAGGGGGTTCCAAAGAGGATGGATCTAGACTGTTCTCAGTGGTAGAAGATGACAGAACAAGGAGTAATGGTCTCAAGTTGCAGAGGGGGAGGTTTAGGTTGGATATTAGGAAAAACTTTTTCACTAGTAGGGTGGTGAAGCAGTGGAATGGGTTACCTAGGGAGGTGGTGGAATCTCCTTCCTTAGAGGTTTTTAAGGTCAGGCTTGACAAAGCCCTGGCTGGGATGATCTAGTTGGGGATTGGTCCTGCTTTGAGCAGGGGGTTGGACTAGATGACCTCCTGAGGTCCCTTCCAACCCTGAGATTCTATGATTCTATGATTCTAAGAGGATCAGTATCATTATCCCCACTTTACAGATGGGGAAACTGAGTCACAGAGGGGGGAAGTGACTTGCCCAAGGTTGCCCAGTAGACCAGTGGCAGAGCTGAGAATAGCCCCCAGGTCTCCTGACTCGCAGTCCATGCACTGTGTCCCATTACACACTATGGTGCAGTGCCATTCACACCTCAAGGAATCCCACATTCTGTTGTGTTATGCTGTGGCACATCAGGTTTCCAACACATATTGTCACTGCCTACCTGGAGATGCAGACAAATCCAGGTGCTCAGATACTGCATTGATAAGGGTCATGGACCCTTGGAAGTAGCTATGGAAGTAGCTATGGAAGTAGCTAGCTAGCAGGAGATGTGTATGGGGATAGGTAGATAGATGACAGGCCTTTGGGGAGCACAGGGTTAAATCCATCCCAGGCCCATCTCCCCAGGCTGTTCCCAGCACTCCTTGCAAGCAGAAATACAGTTCAGGTTCTTCTTTCTTCTCAGGACGGTGATGGAAGGAGAACACCTGGACAGGGTTTGCACCCCCCTGAAAAGAACAAGCAGTTCCCACTAAAGCCAATGGGAGCTGCAAGCGCTCAGCACCATTCAGGATTGGCCCCGCAGTTTGCACCATGTAACATTCTCAGCCGTGATGGTCACAGGTAGATCCCAAACTGGACTGTGATGTCCACCACCTGGAACAGATCCTGCTGGCTCCTGTTCCATCCTTTCCCATGGGACCGGCTCCACACAGCCTGCCCCAGTCACGCCAGTCTGTGGCTATGCGCTCTAGGGGGCAGGTTTTCTCCAGGCTGGCCTGGACCTCTAGCTTTCCATCCCCCTCCTGGGAGGAGATTGTCCCAAACCTTCAGAGCGTGCAGCTTACCCATGTAACAGGGAACGCTGGCATGCGGGGGAGCGCCCCTGCGGCATTCGCTCCCGGCACTCCCAGCGCAGTGCCGTGTGACAGCTCCACTCGTTTGAAAAGAGAAGAAGGAGGCTGCAAAGTCTTAGGAGAAAGGAGGTGGATGAGATCCAAGACAACCTAGCAAGGCACCAGTCACTCCATGCCTGGTGATAGCAGAGGGATGAAACGGGCTACAACACTGCAGAGATTAAACTGGCGCGGGTCCCCTTCTCCCACCAGAGAAAGCAGAGAACACATCGATGCCCGTAGCCTGCAGCTGGCAGCCAGTGATAAGGTAATCCCGGATCCCATGGGCCATAGGGGAGCACAGGGTTAAACCAGCATCAACAGCTCATGACAGCCCGGATTCTGGCACTGCTAAGTCCAGCCCAGTGCTGCAGTGACTTGGCACCAGATGGGCGTTCCCCTTTGTTCGTTGCTTTCCAGCATGGGGTTCGCTGCCCTCCCCCTTCCCCCCTGTTCTTCCTAGAGCTGCTTGACATTTTGCATTCGTCATTTTTTTGCTGCTGAGAAAAATGTGGCCTTTTTTTCTAAACAAAATGTTTGGTGGGAAATTTTTGCGTCTTGGGAACTTTCCAGCTTTCTCAGCAGCAGAAGTGAGAACAACGGAGCGCGTGTGGCTTTTGTGCTTTTTGGTTGAACTGATTTCCACCCCCACCCACCCCGAAAAACTACAACAAAAACCCCTCCCCAAATGTTTTGTTTCTTCCTCAGATTTTCACAGAAAATATTCATACTTTCCCAACCGGTTCCAGTTGTTTCTGTATTGGAGAGAGGGTTGTCTCGTCGTTAGAGCGGGATGCGGGTGATTCAGTGGGTGACCTTGGACAAGTCACCTCCCCCCCCCCCCCCCCCCCGGTGCCTCACTTTCCCCCTTTATGGCACGGGGATAACCACACTTCCCTAACCACAGGGAGCACTTTGAGCAGGAAGGTGCTGGGAAGGGCAGGTGCTTTGTGTCCTTTTTAGAGCTGCAAATGAATAAGGAACACAAATGCCCATCCCAGGAGGAGGGCCGTTACTCTCTCCACAGCAGGGCAAAGGCTGAGCTGTGGCCGGCGGCTAATACAGCAGGGGCATTCCAGCTGCTTGGTGCCACGCGGGCGCAAGCCAGGGATGCCCGGCTGGCTTCTGCAGGAGAACGCTGGGGCAGGGACGGGGGAAAGATGCTCCCTGCCCTTCCCCGCCCCATGGCGCTCCTGCCCAGGGGCAGCTGTAATGGGGCCCATCCGCTGCCCAGTGGCACAGGGCATGGAGCCCTCTCGGGGAGTACCCTTTCCAGGTGACGTCTCCGGCAGCAAAATGGGATCCGGCCCCGAGTCTGCTCACTGCCCCAGCCCCGCACATCACCCCAGCCCTGGCTGCCCTGGGCTACTCACTGGTGCTTGGCGTGAAGGAGGGGTGCCGCGTGGCTCCCTGCGTGACGGCTGGCGGCGGAGGAGGCATGTTGGGGGGTGTCGATCTGGACTGAGTCTTCACGTCGGCCGGCGAGTCAGGCATCGTGGCTGCCTTCTTCTTCTCTGCACTACCTGCAAGGGGCAGAGACGCGGAGAGCGAGAGACAGGTGAGTGCAGCGGATCGGGGCCACTGGCCCACATGGCCAGGGAGGCAGCACCAGCTAAACCCAGCCTGCTGATCCTTCCCTCGCCCAGGCATGGACCTGATGCCCACTGGAGTCAGTGGGCACATCAGCGAGAGGTGGGCATGGCCCCATGCCCTGTAATGCACATGGCTGTGCCACTGGAAAGGCACCACCTTGGACTGAAACGGGCCCCCACTCATTCCAGGGTGTCCGCCCCCCCCCCCCCCCCCCGCCAGCCTGAGGGCCCTTCTCCCATGGTGAGAACTGACCCGTTTGTCCGGGGGACCCTCCACGTTTCCAAAACGCCAAACTGGGAACATTTGTTCCAGCCACGTCCCAAAACACCGAGAACTTCACAAACGCCACCGTTCTGGGGTGTGAAACGGACACCGTTCCTTGGCTCAGGACTACGGCAGGGAGAGGAGCTTCCCGAGTTCCCACAACCCCAAAAGCTAGCGTTTCGGGGCCGGGATGGGAGCACGTTTGCTCCTAACTCTGCCTGGGTCACCCCACCCCTCCTTCCTGAGCGGGGCGAGACTCAGATCACGGAGGGGGCGAGGAGGACGGCTCTCAGGGGCGTCCCTTCCTGTTCACTGCGGCAGGGACCCGGTGGATGCAGGGAGAGGGGAGAAGTCTGCAGGGGTCAGGCCTGACTGGTGCCCTACCTGCCCCAGAGGGAAAATGCAATTTCACCCAATGAGCAGTGAACAAACAGACGCATTATCACCGGGTCCTACACAGAGCCACCGGGGGGGGGGAGGTGCTGAGTCTTAGCTATACCCTGGGTCTTGGGGGCTCATCTTTCTCGTACCTGAGCCCCCGGCCGGCCGTGAGCTCAGCCTCACAGCAGCTGGGCGTGGCAGGGGGGACGTGCAGAGAGATGAAGGGCGGAGCGCTCAGAAGGATCTGGGCGGGCAGATGACTGGGGAGAGACGGGCCCCTGGGGATGCGATTCACAAAAGCCAGCCGGGAGCCGCCTACGCTAGCCAAGGGAAGATGCCAGCCGGCGCGCTCTCAGAGGCAGGCCAGGCTGCAGGGAGGTGTCTAGCTCCGAGGACGGATCTTGCTCATAACATTCAGCTCAGTAAATCCGGGAAGCGGGAGACCCCCCCCCTCACCCCGTGGTTCAAGTGCTCCCTCCCCCGAAGGAGAAGGGATTTGCCACCTCTCAGGCGAGTGCTCTAACCATTGGGCAGTTCTGCTCCCTCCGTCACTCCTGTTTGACGCTGCTGCGCTGGGGATAAATAACGAAAGGGAGCAGGGAGCCTGGCTCCTGGTCTCCCCCGTCCTGGGCGAGTGCTCTAACCGCCGGGCGACACAGTCACGCTTGTGCACACTGGCTCGCAAGAGAGCAGGCAAGCGAGCACCAGCACGAGCAGGACTCTGCTGCCTGGGGGCTGGCGCACTTACCCAGCATGGGGGGACGTGGGAGCCAGCCCCTGCTCCAGGGGCTCATTCATTATTTAGCTGCAGCTTAACAGCTTCAAGGGGAGGGACTGGGGCTGACATCAGACTGTCCTATACCCTGGGGTCAGGGCACTCGCTCCCCATTCAAATCCTTGCTCCCCATTAGGTGGAGGGGGGATTTGAACCGGCTACTCTCCCACCTCCCCGCTGAGGGCCCTAAGAACCACTGGGCTAAAAGTTCCAAGGGAGGCTGTGGTCCTCCTCCCCCGGCCGCCTTGTGCAAGCTCGCTGAGCCGCTAGGCAGCCTCTGCGCACGCTTAGCGGATCACGATCCTCAGGCGGGTTAGGCAACCGCAGGCCTCTCTGCCCCGGCTCTGTGGCTTGGTCCCCATCGACACCCAACCAATGTCGGTGCCTCCAGGGTTTCAGCAGGAGTTTCCTGCATCGCAGTGATCCCCTGGTGCCTAACTCCGGCGGAGCGTTCAGCCTGAGGGGATGTGCCCCAGGCACCCCGGGGGGGTCTGGGGTAGACCTGGGAACTGAGTCCCCGCAACTGCGCCTTAAATCACAAGCCATCCTTTCTCGCACAGCCAGCCCTCCTCCCGCCCGTACCCACAGCCCTGTAGGAGAAACACAACACTGGATCATACAGCCATCTCCCCACCCCGGAAATCCTGTACCATGCGCAGGTCTTCCCGCAGACATACTAATGCACACTCCACACATCCATGCATGTAATCCGGCATCTGCACAGACACACCCGCGCCTCTAGTAGCACACGCAATAAGCTCTGTACACACGCACCCCGACACACAGGGACAGATCTAGAGACGTGTCGCGCATGCTCCTGGCATGCTGTCATCTTGGCGCTCGTCCCTGAGAACCCATCTCTGCCGTCAGAGCAATCTCCCTGCTGGTTTGGAAGGAATTGGAATTCTCCCTGGGTCGCCGGCTGGAATGCCTCGCCATTTCCCAGGAATGATGTGTGGAGTTTCAGGAATCGGGATTATTCACAGATAGTAAATTGGGCTTTAGGTGCTGAGCTACAGGCAACAGCTCACATATATACAGCAACCAGAGCAGTTTCACTGGTGCCTTGAGAGCATCCGTTCACGCATCATTGACCCCAAGCGCTCAAAAATCCCCAGTCGGGCCCCAAAACACCTGGGGATTTAAAAGGGGTAATAAATATGAGGTTCCCTTTCTTTGCCTCGTGGTTTCTGAGCCTTTAGGGGACACTCAGGACATGTTTTCCAGCTTTTATCCAAAACCAGGAGAGGGGAAATGTACCTTTTTTTAACAAGAGCTGGGATTGTGACATCATCCCAGGATGAGACTAGCTGGGGCTTTAAGAAAACAACATGACTCACGATAGTCACAATAACACTGCGAGAACCAGCCACACTGCCTGAAGCCCGACACCTTCACTGCGAATAAACCCTTCTCCGGACCATTGGGAATAAAATTCCCTGCCCCTCCCACCTCCCGCTTGGCCTACAAAGCCATAACGACAGAGCAGGAGGAAAGTTTCCCAACACAACAGGCTTCCAGCCTCAGAAAACACCTGGAAATCGAAACTTTTGTCGCGTTTGACAAAATTTCGTCATGGAAACAAAAAACAAGCGCACCGAAGCATTGCCCCCTTTGACGTCTCTGATGCTGAGCAGCGCAGCATTGGTTTTTAACAAGGCTGTTCAACGGGGCACGTGCGGACCTGGCCAAAACGGAGCGTTTCCGTGGTTAGTTTTAAAATGACTTCGCGTTTTGCGATTTGTTTTGTTTTATTTGATGTTATACTAGAAGCTGTAATAGACAATTTAAAAAAAAGTTGAAAGTTGATCAGCCCAAAGTGAAATGTCCCTGTTTTAAGTATCTAATGCTGAGAAGGTCAGTGGGGGTCGGGGGTAAGGTGTATTTGACAAATTCCAACCACCAGTGCGCCCCCATCCAGCTGCCTAAAACCAGTTGTGTTTGAAGGTCACAGTTGCCAACTTTCACGCGGTAAATAAGCCCCCCGACTTTCACAATAAGCCAAAAATCAAGCTAATCCCATTTCAAAACAAGGCCAAAACAAGCCAGTCCCTAAGAACCCAACACTCTATGTTACTAGATCTCCCCGGCGTGCAGTCTGGGCCTGTGGGGGGCCCACTGGGCACCCCTGACTCTCTCCCCCCCTTCCCCAAGCCAAACAAGCGACAAGCCAAAAACTAGCCAACAAGCAACTCACAAGCCAATTAAGCCAAAACCTAGCCCAATTTCTGTGTTTTTTTCACAGGTTTGGCATGTCTGGTTAATGAGGCTCCAAAGGAGCCAATTAACCTGACAGGCAACACCTGAGGGAGAACAAGGGAGAGAGGATGGAGCCCAGCTGGACAGGAGCAAGGGGGCCTGGTAAGCCCAGGAAGCGGGCTTAGAGAGGAAAGGAGAAGCCCAGGGGGAAAGCAGAAGCCCTGGGCTCCTGGCCCTCACGGAGGGGTGTACCAGCCGGATGGTGGACAAGGGAGTCTGATAAAGACAGAGTAGGAAGCAGACCAGGGAAATAGCAGCGAGGTTTGGGATGGAGCAGACCCTGGCTGCCGACTGTAGGGTCCCTGAACTGAACCCCGGAGCAGAGTGGGTGGGGTTCCCTGACCAGTAGAAGGGAAGATTGCCTGGGACAGATCGTCCAGTGGGACTCTGATACCCTGGAATGGGGGAAACACACAGTGACCCAGCCGGGGGGGGGCCCCCTAAGACAGAATGATCCCGACACACTGTAAATCCTGGAGCATGACACAGAAGGGGGCGGCCCTATTCCCCAGATGCAGCCCCAAGGAGGTGAACCCAAAGTGAAACCCCTGTGGAGGGCAGGGGGCCAATGCAATGTATCACCCTACGTGGCCAGAGCAGGACTGCTCGGCCCTGCACACCACATCCCTCGAGCTGCCTTTCTCAGCGTCTCGACAGGGCTGCGGTTTTCCTGGGACTCAGCCATGGCACAGTTCAGGGGAGGTTTCGGAGTGGCCTGGGGACATGGCTGGCCCTGGGGAGGGGACGCAGGGAAGAGACGAAGCGAGTAAACAGGACAGCCGCTAAACAAGCTTCAGCGAGAGCACCTGCCACTGAGATCCGCTGCTGCCACGTCCATCTCTCTCTGCTGTTAGAGAGGATGCACTGGCGTTTGATGGCCTGGCACAGGTGTGGCGGCAGCTGCAGAGGCCTGTCAACGTGCCTTGTGTCTGGGGGCTCGGCTGGAGCCCTGGTGAGAACCAAAGAAGGAAAGCGTCCCGCTCGCTAGAGGCTGACAAGCGTCTCCTAGAGGTGTCACTGCCTTTATAGGATCAGGAAAACTCGGGGGCTTATTAGCATGCCGGCACCGCTGATAAACGAATCTAATGTGCATTCTTAATCCACCGCAACTGTTGTAAGATTAATTGAACCCTGCGCGAGTACATTGTCCAGGCTAAATAAAGCCTGGTCTTATCCGCAGCAAGATGTTATCGGGGCTTGCAGAGCGGCCAAAGCCGGGGCTGGGCTTAGCGGTGAAGAGAACAGGGGTTTATAGATGAGCTTCCCAGGTTCTGCCGGAAACTAACACTCCTGAGGATTTCACTCAAGTGGAGGTGGGAAGGGGGCGTCCGGGTTGGCAAAGTGCAGCTCCTTGGTGCACAGAGCGGGCCGGTCTCCGTAGTGGGGAGCGGGCACACGATGCGGGTGCGCTCGTGCCAAGCGCCTCACTTCCTCCGAGGCGCAGGAAAGTGCTTAGCGGCCTCCCGAGGGAAGGGCAGCCCACAGGGAGGCTGTTCCCACAGCACCAATTAGCCTCGCGGTCCCTCTCGCCCTCTGCGCAGAAGATGAGGTAAGTGGTGCCCCTGCCTGCATCCACCTGCCCTTGCCAAATGCCAGCGTAACACCAACAGACCCCGGTCGTCAGGATCGAACCTGGGACCTCTGGAGTTTAGGGCATGAGCCTCTAAGCATGAGCCAAAAGCCACATGGCTGTCAGCTAAGGCTGCAGAGCAGACTCATGAATCTCTCTCTAAGTGGTCTCGGTGTTGCTAGCTGGGGCAGAGTGCCACCCCCAGGGGGTGTGTGGGTTACACTGGCACAGCCTGAGATGGTGCCAGGCCTACAGCAGCAGGGAGGCTGTGACTGCCAGGCCGCGGCGGGCCTGTGATTCTCCACCTGCGTGCAAAATGGCCGCCTCCGTGCAGCACAGCCTCGCACGCACAGTGCGGGCGAGATCACGCCGCGCGGAGGACGCCCTCTTGTTCTACCACATGGTGCCCTGCGGGCGCACTCACGAGCCGGACGGGATCGTGCCAGGGGCACAGCCGGCCTGGGGCATGCAATGCCTGCCTTTGCTCACAGCCGGCAAGCCGCCGCTGCCATGGCAATGAGAAACAGCCCTGCCCCGCCAGCCCCCCCCAGCAACTCGCCTGGTACGCCAGTGCCACTGAGCCAGAAGCATCTGAACCGTGCCCAGCCAGTGGGCGCATCATCCACTTGCCAGGCACCCAAGAGGCACGCCTCGCGAGCACGAGATAACGCGGCCTTCGTAGGGAGCTGTTGCCTCCAGGGCTGATAGGTCTTGAGTTCTAGTCCCCGCTCGGACGATGACGCCATCTGGGGCAAGTCACTTGAGCTCCCTGGGTGTGGCTGTGCAGAGAGGAGAAAAGGGCCCCGGTGTGTCACAGGGACAGCCCTTGCATGCTGCCAGCACTCGCCTCTCCCGCAGGAATGGGGAGGGCTTGGGAAGCCAGGGGCCCCATGCCATCCTTCATCCAGTCCCCCCAGGGGAAGAAGCAGGCTCTGCCCCCTTCCAAGGTAGGTGCAGCAGCCTGGCGCTCGCGGACCGTGACCTCTGATTCAATCCTCCTACCTCTCAAACAGGGCCGTGACACTGACCCCAAGAGTTTTGCCTTAAATCCCAGGAAACTGTCTCATTATTTAGAGGCCAGCGTCTCACAATCTGGGCACACGCAGGTTGCGTAATTGCCCATGCAAATTGACCAGTTCGTTTCCCGGCGACCTGATCTACTCTGGGAGTTGCAGCCATCGTCCAAGTGAGTTAGGCACTTGCACGCCAAAGGGCTTTGGAATCCCAGCCTGTCTAACTGGAGTTGCGGTACCGTTGCTGGGTTATGTGGAACGATGCAAACAGCATTGTAATAGCAGCCCCATCGGAGATTGGAAAGCACGTGCCCACAGAAACTCTTGTTTATGCACACACACACCCATTTATTTTGCAGGGAAATTCTTCCCCCGTTAAATTGCTGAGAATCTCTCCGAGAGCCCCAAAGTCCCTTTAGAGTTCACAGTCATGGCTGCTCCGCCTTTCTCTCCCAGCACCCAAGTGATAAGACCGCTATTAATTACTTATTAGTAATCAGTTTAATTAAATCCCCACCAGCAGGCCTGCGAGAGACCAGCCAGCCCCGAGAGCACATGAAAGGCAGAGCCGGCCATTCACACCACGCCTGCTCCCCTCGCGCTAGCCCACAAGTTCGAAAATGCAAACAGCCGTGTACTATTCCAGGAGGTGTAATTAGTTTCCCAGACAGTGGATGCCTTGTTTGTTATAGGCCCCTCGTCTCTCCCTTCCCCAGCGCTTTCCCCCTCCACGCTCAGGCAGGGTCAGTTTCTACGGCTGGTGAAAGCTCCCCCCAGACAAAGGGCTGCATGCTGTGGAGAGAGCTTTGGAAAAGAGCCAGCGCTGGAGCCTCAGTCTCGGGCCAGCCTCCCCTTCGCCGTGCGCAGCTCAGCGCAAGCCAAGAACACAGGCTTTGGGAGGCAGCTTCGGCTGAGGCCATGGAGAGGGAGGTGGGACACTGGCCATGCTTACAGGGGCACTCTCGACAGCTGAGTCCCTCACGAGCCTTAACGGATGTAGCTTCATAGCCCCCGGTGAGGCAGGGAAGGGTCACTCTCCCCATGTCACAGAGGGGAAACTGAGGCACAGCAAGATTAAATGACTTGTCAGGGTCACCCAGGGAGTCTGTGGCAGAGCCAGGAATTGAACCCAGGTCCCCAAGTCCAAGATTGGTGCCTTAACCACACGGCCAACCTTCCTCAAGAGTGCAGTAGTAATATTTATTATGTGTATTACGGTAGTGCCAGGGAGCCCCAGTCATGGCCCAGGACCCCGTGGTGCCAGGCACTGTGCATTATTAGGTGTATTACGGTACAGCGTGGGAGCCCCAGTCATGGCCCAGGACCCCGTGGTGCCAGCCACTGTGCATTATTAGGTGTATTACGGTACAGCGTGGGAGCCCCAGTCACAGCCCAGGACCCCGTGGTGCCAGGTGCGGTACATTATTAGGTGTATTACGGTACAGCGTGGGAGCCCCAGTCATGGCCCAGGACCCCGTGGTGCCAGGTGCTGTACATTATTAGGTGTATTACGGTACAGCGTGGTAGCCCCAGTCATGGCCCAGGATCCTGTGGTGCCAGGTGCTGTGCATTATTAGGTGTATTACGGTACAGTGTGGGAGCCCCAGTCAGGACCCCGTGGTACCAGGTGTTATACAAAGACCGAACACAAACATGGTCCCTGCCTGAAGAACTTACTCATGAATTTACAGCTAGAGCCCCTGACCCTCTCCTTTGTCCCAATGCACCATGGCCCTGTAATGTCCCGCAGGGACACAAGGGGCGATGGATGGGCACGGGCTGGCTGAAGAAAGGGGCCTAGCCCCAGTATCTCCAGGGAGGCCAGTGGAGCTTGGAAAGCTGAATTCAGGCTCAACATCAAGATTTCCTGGAGGGTCCTGCATTCTAGCCCCCGTTTACCAAGTGACCGGTTCACGGGCAGGCACCGAGTCCGTGGGGTAGACACCCAGGCCTGTGGTAGCTCCCACAGCTGGTATTTGCTCTCCAGATCACACAACTGCTCTGTGCCTGGCCCACGGGACCAGCAGTGGTGCTCAGCCAGCCCCAGCGAGCCGCCAGGACAACAGCAGAATTGTCACCCCACCAGCGGAAAGCTTCGAACTCACTTTAATTCGGGGGGTTTGGAACAGGGACGCATTTTCGTCTATTTCAGCAATGTTCAAAAAATCCAACATGTTGGGATTCGAAAAGGTTCTGGGCTTTGGTCTTGTTTATTTCCCCCCTTCTCTCCCTTTGGCCACGGAAACAGGCATGGAAAAGAACAAACCTACCCCTCCGCCCCCAACTGAAAACGAAGTATTTGTAGTTTGGGGTTTTGCTGAAATAAAAAATGGAAATAAACGCAAAAGACCATTTTTTACAAACATTTCCATTTTTGACAAAAGGTCATTTTAAAAAACGATACAAAAATACATTGTTTGAAAAATATTTACCAGGTCTTAACTCATGGCACGGGGCTTATCTGGAAATCACGTCGCCAGCCCTGCCTCCCGGCGTATCTGCCATGATAGTCCCCGAATACCTACGTGTCTCAGGGGCATCACCATGGGCTGCTGCAATTTCAAAGCAGGGCATCTGAACTTGAAGAGAGGAGTGCAACACAGGGGCTGCCGTAGGGTAATTAAATATTAGCACACACAGCCAGCAAGGAAGAAACAATCAATCAACTTCAGGGACGCTTCCCTTGGGCTGTGATTGTAAACCGATGGGAAGACCCTTCCCCCCCCCGCCCCCATCACCTTCGGGAAATAGCCCCCAGTGCCATCGCTTCCCCGGGATTAAAGGCCAGCTCAGCAAACTGCGTGGAAGAGGGGAGCGTTAGACAGAAATAAGCAACTGCCTGGTGCAGCAATTGGGTTGTAAATGAAACCAACTGGAGCCCAGACTGGGCATTGCTGTGCAAACCTCTGCGAACACGGGGCTTAGGGTGGAAATTATGACCCAGCTTTAGCCACGGCAGAGCACGTGGTGCCGGGGAACTACCAGAACTGATGTGCTTTGCAGGAGCTGGGCGATAACTTTCCAGTGCGTTTCACCCCGCCCTTTAAAAGTCAATCCCCTTTAACGGTGCCATGGCTGCAAAATCAATTACCCCTCGCAGATCAGCTGACGTGCCACTGCCGTTCTCATGCCCCCACGGAGATGGACACCTGCGGGTTTATGCAGACGGAGCATTCGGAGCCAGGAAACGAAAGGGAGCGAGGGGGGTTTCGCTGCTAGTTTGGGGGTCACTCACCCAAGACGCACGGACTTTTTCATTCAGAGAGTTACAGTGGCCTCGCTCTTTCTCCCTGCACAGAAACTTGCTGTCTCCCCTGCTAGATCGCATAGAAATTCAAAGCTATTGTTGAATCCAGGAGTTTGGGGATGCAAGAGGACACATTCCTGATGTGCCAGGAGCCCCTCCAACTTGCCAGGATCTGGGTCCAGCCTGCAATGCTTAGGGAGCCGCACCTCCCTGTTAAAGCCGAAAGGAGCTCAGGGTGATGATCCCCGTGGGCTGCTCCCCTGACTCCATGCGCTCCTGAGGCTGCCCCGGCTGACTGCGCCGCGGGCGAAAGGAGCCGAGTGCCCGGCTCACCTCTGGAGTCAGTGCCGTGGGGCACAGTGGGCTCAGATGATCGCCAGGGAAGGCCCCAGCTTCTGTGGCAAATCTGGTGAGATTGAAAGGCAGCCTTTGGTCCCAAGGGAGGGGGGGTCGTCCGGGCCCCACTGCTCCAGGGACACTGGCCCAAGGGGGAGGGTAATGGATGTCTGGTTTGGAGGTGACAGGCAGAGATGATGGGGGAACCAAAGCAGGCTGGGCTGAAAAGACAAACCTCAGGTGGGTAACGCTCCTGTAACGGCCCTCGCCTAGAGCCGCAAGACGGCTTCGGGAAGGGGGTTGTTCTGGAGCGGCAGTGCTCTCTTCATTGCTAGGGTGGCAATCAGTCGGGTCCATTAACTGCAGCCGAGTTCTGCTGATTGACCCCCGTGGTGGATCTGGCCTGAGACACTTGAAGAACGTCGGTCAGACCATCTTTGGTCTCAGGCCATGGAAAAGGGACTCGGATTCACAGCTTGGACTTTCATCTTATGATGCTCCGTCCCCCAGTGGCTCCAAAATGGCTGGTTCCTGGCCCCACCGAGCCCACCGCTGGCCTGTTTTATACCGGCTCAGATGAGCGTGTGTGTTTGTGATGCAGGCAGGGCGAGATGTCCACAGCACTTTGCTTCCTCGCTCTGAACTGCTCGAGCTCAGGGAATGATGGGCTAAGCCCGGGGCTGTGGCACCCTGCGCCACGGGGAAATTCAGAGCATCGTTTTCTCCATTTCCAGGGGGAAACTGAGGCACAGAGCAGGGCTGGGCCTAAGCACAGTCCTGGGTGAGGGGCGGGAATTGGCGTCCGAGGCAGAATTTCCACTCGGGAGCTCCCGCGTCCTACTCAGCTGTTTACACCACTCCCTCAACATGGGCTTCGGCTGCAATTCAACCCAGCCTCACTGATCTGCCCAACATGGCGTCGGGTGGATTATCCGTTCGGCTGCGGATGATCAATGAGCTATTTCTGGTGGGCTGGGGAAACATAAGGAGGCTGGGTTTGTGCTGCCTGCTCTTGACAAGGTGACCTATTGTTGGGTTGCATTGAATATTTGCCCTGTGCCCCAATGCTGCGGTGATGGGCGTTCCACAGGCCATCCAGAGCTCCCTCTGGAATCATCCCATCGACTAGGGTGGGATTCCTCGTGCTCACCAGTGGGTTCGAAACCTGGCCCCGAGTGAGCGTTCCCGAGCCTCAGCGCGGAGCCTCCGGCGACAGAGACAGAAAGTGGCCAGCTCTCAGCTCTGTGTCTCTTCTCCCTCCCTGGCTCCGGGATCCCCACCGCTCCTCCGCAGCTGCACAGCTCTGTCCCACTGGCTGATGGCGCTGAGGACGTGCATCGGTCAGGACACAGAGCAGTGAGGCATCAGCCAATGCCCGGGGGAGCAGGGCTGGGAGCAAGCAGGGGTCATTTTCACACAGTCCCTTTTCGGAGCCCAGCCACGCGATGGAGAGAGTTGGTGCTTCGGGCTCTGGTAGGAACCAGATCGGGTAGTTGCAACCCAAGCCCTTGCCACGCTGCTTTTGGACGTGTGGAGAGGCGAGGGGGATCATGGGAAGGACTGCACCTCCTTCTGCCCAATGGCAGCGTTCCTGCACACGTCGGTCCCTGGGAACTAGGCCTGGCATGGAAAACGGAGCTCCACGCGTTTCCTGCTTTATTTATAAATACCGGCCTGAGTGACAGCGCAGAGCCAAACAGCAGCTGAGAGCCTCCCGCGGCAGATGGGAACCAACAGAAGTCCCGGCACGTCCAGGGAGCTGTCATCTGCAGAGACACCGGGGGTTTAAAGGAGACGTCGTGTTTGTAATGCAGGCGGGCGGGGGCATCTGTGCGGGTCAGGGGGTAGCTGTGAATGCAGGTGGTACGTTAGCATGCTTGAACATGGGTACAGCCACAGGCCAGGTGATGAGTCTCTTGCTCACTCTGGTGTAAGATGCTACTCGGTGGGGAAAAGGGTATCGGAATCTGTCCCGAAGTGTGCATCAGTGTGAGTGTGCAAATGTGTACATACTCTGTGAGTGTCAGTCCATCTGCATGTGAGCACGCATACACACATCTAAACTGCCTGCTGCCGCTCCCCTTGGCTTCCACTCCAGGAAACCAACCTGTGAGGCCTTTCAAGCACTCCTCGTTTGCCATGAATCGCTGGGCAAGCCTCTCCCCAGCGTGGGAGACCGTCAGCTGTGACAGAGTCCTTGTGGCAGCAGCAGCAGAGGCAGGGACAGCCACACACACTGACTAGCACAAGCGGCCAAATTCAGTCTGGCTCACGCCCGGCACCACCCTAGCGCCCGGCACCGCCCTAGTGCCACCCCACTGAAGTCGATCGGATTGCACGGCGGGTAACTGCATGGCCCACATGTGCGTGTGTTCGTGTGTGCACGTGTACAGTGCATGTCCCGTGCGAGGGGATGAGCGTAGGCCTGAGTCAGCGCACGGGCCTGCGTAACTGTAAGAATGGCGGTACGGCCATCACGCCCTCTTCCCCCTTTCCTGACACTCGCGTTCTCAAGACTAGATGGTCCCAATGGTTCCTTCTGGCCTTGGAATCTAGGAATTCCTCCAGATTAACCCACTGAACTGTATGGACAACCAGCGTTTGCTCGTTTCCGAAGCCTTCGCGGTGAAGCTCCAAAGAATTCCCGATTTTCTTTTAAAAATAAAAATGTTGCAGGGGCTGCGTCCCTCTGCCGGAGCGTCGGCTTTTCCAGCGGAGCCGTTGGCTTTTGCAAACAGGTTGCTGATAGAACCCGGAACTGTTTGTACACATTAGGACCAACCCAACATGTTCAGAAGCGGCCTCTGACGTTCGATGCTAGACTGGACACCCTACAATGTGGCCACCCGCAGAGGAGATCTGTGAAAGTCCTTGCCCGTGTGTGGGCACTAAGTCACCTTGTTATGAGCCGCCCAAGGCTGCGCAGCGAGTTGCAAGGATGGCGTCTGGGTACATTATGCCACCACCGTCTGAACCCACAACGACAGTCTCTGTCAACACGCTATATCTGGTACAGCGGCAGCCCACACTGCGGCCACAAGCTTGTTTGATTTTGCTTCTGCTTCTGTCTGAGCTGCCCCCACATCTGCCTGGCTGCACATTTTGCTGAGTTCTCTAAGCTAGGCCCTCTGAGCTTACCCAGTCATTGCAGACGGGCCCGGGGGCCCTTCCAGAGCCTCTGGTTCCCGTGAAGCTATCACCCCCAGCCCATCTTCACCCACCAGAGCTAGTGGCTGTTCTGCATGTCACAAACAGGGGCACTCGCTGAGTTAGCAGCCATGGCCTTGGGCACTCCCATTCAGTCTGACTTAAACCTAGTAAAGTTCAACCCGGGGAGAGTCCAGAGAAAATTCTAATAAATGGCCGAACAGATTATAATAATCTCCATGGCATGTCAGCCATATTGCACCCCGGCTCTGCACAGGAATATGACACACCCTCCGTTAATGAAACTCCACTTAATCCGCGTCCTGGTTAGCCGCATGTCGGCTGGGAGAGGATGCCGGGCAGTAGTCGCATCTGTGTGTGCCAGGGTTTCCCTAGTCCACTGGCAACTTCACCCTTCTCCCAGAGGTCCCTCCAGAAGAGCTCTAGATAAATGGTGCTGTACTGAACCCACAGAATAGAGAAGTCACCGGCTGTGTGAGGGGACAATGCGACACACATGCCAATCCGAAGGCTGAGGGCACCTGCCTCTTGAAATACCTGCAATGTTCCTTTCTGGTAGTTGTTTCCAGCTCTGCCTTTGGTTGAGGGCCCTACGCGTTCCTGCCCACATTCTCTTATTCCTCTGCTGTGTCCTTATTTCTAATACACGTGCCCAAATCCTGACACTGAAAGCGGAGGAACCACCAATATGTGGGTTAGGTCCAAACAAGCCTTCCCACAACTTATCGCCAAGAGGAAAGTTTCCATGAAACTAAACAAACTCAAGTGGAAACAAAGGTGTGGTTTTTTTTAGAAGTAATAAACATTTCCTTGATGTGTTTGCAACCCAAAGGTTGCATGAGAACTAGAAAATGACTGACCAGAAAGGATAATGGAAGAGAAACTAACCAGGTTTAGATATTTTTAGCATTCTAAGCTGAGAAATACAAAAAGTAAGCAAACAGCCCAAACAAGGAAGGGTGTAAGGTGTTAGCTGTAATATCAGTAAGAAAGGCTGGGCTGGAGCCTATGGGAGTCTGGCACTCTATCCAATGGGATATGGGCACGCAAGTCCCCTGAGAATCCCAATTTTCATTTGTTTTGGAAAAGTTACCATTGTCCCTTTTACGGTGGTTTAAGGACCTCATCCACGCATGCCCATTCTGACCCATTTTAGTATCTAATCCAGATCCCTTCTCCAGCAAGTTTTTCCCGGTTTTGGCCCAGCATCCGGTTACCAGGTATGGCTGAGTTTCTGCACTGGAAGCGTGGAAGATTTTGTGAGCTGAAATGCAGGGGGAAGCATGGGGGGGGGAGGGGCCTGTGTGGAGGAGTCAATGCCATTCTGAATGCTCTCAATCCCCCCTCCCAAGAGCAGTTATAAATGTGGCAATGATCCTCTGACATGACTCAAACTCTGCTGGAATTTTTTTTTTCTTTTGGATAATTTGTCCCAGCCGCTTGGGGCTGAGTCTGTTTTCCTACATCTGGTTTTCATTAGGTCTGTGCAACCCAGATGAATAAGTAATAATATAAAAATAAAAGGATTAGTATTTTCTCCTTCGTTGGTCCAGCCGGACCCTCCCCCACTTCACCTCCTGATGGGAATCAGATGTCGAATCCAGATATCTCCCCATACACCCCGTTGTGACCTAAAGCCCTCGATTTGTTACACCCGTGCATTTAACCCTCCAGGAACGAGGCTCTGCCTGGTTCCTGCTGGGGCTAGAAGTAAACGTACCAGGCCTCCCAAATGCCTCTACTTTTACAACAATAATTGTGGCAGCACCACAGAAGCTACTGTCTAATAAAACTCAGATTGTCTTTTTTATTCCCGCACACCCAGGCGCTCGGCCTGGTGCCGCTCAGCCCCGCAGGGTAGCTCTGGGCCCAAACCCCTCTTGGCAGGGCTGGAAGCGGCCAGTATGGGCTATTGTACCCCAGGGTGTGTCGCAGACTCCCAGGTCACGTACCCCCCCGATCTCCCATGTTAAAAGCTGTCGGGAAAAGAGGCTAGTTCTTATCTGGTCTCTGCCCCTCTCGTTAGCTGCTGACAGAGCTTGCCGGGACTGATTCTCACTGCCTTGCACCTGGTGAGTCATTTACCTGCGCACAGTGGGGGTGACATGCTCCCGAATCACAATGGCAGCACTTTGCACACTCTTTGCTCTAGCAGCGTAAATAACTGCTCCAGGTGCTGGATCGGGGCTTCCTATGTCCAGCTAGAGGGGACTGTCCCAAGCTAACACCTCCCCGCTCTGCAGTGTGAACCCTTCCCCTGGACACAGAGGGGAGCACCCAGGGGTGGGGCTGTGCGGGGGCTGGGCAGGGTGGGGAAAGGAGGAGCTGCTCTCCATGGCATTGCCCCCTCCCAGGGTGGTAAGTGGCGGTCCGCACCCACCTCGAAGCAGCCTGCAGGGGGCTTTGGCACGCGGGGCGGGTGGGCGGAGAAGGGCCAGGCCTGGTGGGGAGTGGCAGTGAAGGAGCTGTGTGTGCAGGAACGGGGGCTCTTGCATCCCCCACTCGCCAGGCCTTGCACTGCATTCACCCTCCCTCTTGGGGACAGCAACCCCCTGAGCCAGAGGAGTGGGCCACTCAAGGCGTCTCCCCTGCCCCAGAGCTGAAGAGGTTAACGCGCCAGTGTGCCCCCCTGCCAGGAGAGCCAGAGGCCACCTCTGGAAATGGGGCTAGTCACCCGCAGGCCAGCGCCCCAGGGAGCCAGGAGGCACCGGATGCATGACGGCTCTGTGATGGACTGGCACCTGCCTTCGCTATCTCTTTGCTGGGGTGCCCTGATTCCTCTCGCTGGCTGTCAGCCCCAGCCTGGGGACTGGATAATAAAACACACTCCCAAATTCTAGGCTCAGCCTATGCACGCAGAGCAGCCGGCCAATAGCACGTTCTGTACGCCACGTTCCAGTCCCTGCAGTGTAACCCAGTGACTTCCAAAGAGCTGCCGGGCCTCGTCCTCATCCCAGGCAAGGACAGAATGGAGAGGAAGGCTAGGAATCAGGAGAGCTGGGCTCTCTCCCTGTCTTGGCCACAGGCTTCCTGCATAGCAAGTCACTTCGCCGCTCTGAACCTCAGTTTCCCCATCTGTGAAATGGGCATAAGAGAGCCCTATGTAAGCGCTAAGTCTGATGATGATATGTGTCATCCCTCAGAACCTGCACCATGGGCTGAGCCCCAGGCTGGCCACCTCCCTGGGTTCCCCCAGGAGTCTTTGGAAGCCATGTTTCTGCTCCTCCTGGCATCCCAGTTCTGCTCTGCCGCAGAGAGCAGGGTCAGGCAGAATCTTCGCTTATCAGTGATCCAAAGGCCCGGAGCGGAATGGGACTGAGCAAAGCGGCTCTGGTTTTATGGCTCCAGGGCAGCAACTGGGAAGGCGTTGGGAGAAGGGTAGGGAGACAGCACGGAACGCGCTCTTCTTTATTCAGACTGGAACAAGGGATAACCTTCAGAAAGCCCAGTCTTCCTGCGAGCCTCCCCTCTGGCCAGGCAGCACTTCCCGAGCGAGGAAAGAGTTAACCGGGAATTAAAATAACAGCATTTTTCATGCTCTCCAAATGGCTACAAATGAACTCCAGATGCTGGAGGCGACGTCTCCCGAAGCCGGGCTGCCTCCTAAATAAAGGAAAGCATTCCTGCTCCTCAGCTGCCGGTGCCACCGGGGCCAAGAACAACTCCCCGATAAGATCGCGAGGGACAGAGCCGCTCCATCTGGACTGTGTTAGGGAAGCACTCAGCGCCAGCGGCAAAGTGGGGACGAACTGCAGAGCAGTCACACATGTGAAAGGACTGAGGGGGAGACGGTGTACACACACACACACACACACACACTCTCTCTCTCTCTCTCTCTCTCTCTCTCTCTCACCCAGTTTGGGGGGAAATTGACACTGATTGGTTTTATTTTGTTTTTTTTAAAGCAGGAAATTCACATCCCTCCCTCCCCACGGCCCCAAACCCAGGCGGGCAGTGGCCTGGGGAAGGGCGGGCTGGCGGCTCTGCAGCCTGCCCTCCACGCCGTGGTCACGGCTGTGGCTGCACCAAGTGACCTGCCCCATTGCAAACCTCCCGGCAGCCAGAGGCGCAGGCCAGGCCTGAGGCTGAGCAGGTCTGAATCAGCCCATTTTCCCAGAAATGGGCTTGGATTGTTCCCGCCGCCCTGGGCCCCGGCAGCCCCGCCTCACGTGTCTGATTCTGCTCTCCCACAGGCCGCAGTGACTCCTGGTTTACACCTGCCGAATCAGGCTCAAAACAGCCACAGGCCTGCCCAGATGGGGAAGAATGCCGCAAACGCAAAGCCCGGCAGAGCTCTGCCGACGACGTGGGCCGCAGCAAGCCCGTCACTGTGAGCCACGCTGGAGTAACCGATGCGTTCCACCCACAAAGGGCCAGACTGGGGGGAGGGGACAGGTCTGCGACTCGAGGCCACAGGTTTTACTATTAGCGTCAATTGTGGACTGAGCAGTCCAAAGAAAATACAAGAAAAAGGAAGTCCAAGCCGCCCCGCCGCCCTTTGATCCCAGTCATCAGGGCCGGCTCCAGGCACCAGCTTGCCAAGCTGGTGCTTGGGGCGGCAGGTGAGAAGGGGGCGGCAGTCCGAGTCCCGCGGCGGCAATTCGGCGGCAGGTCTGCTCTTCCCGCCGCCGAATTGCTGCCGCGGGACTCGGACTGCCGCCCCAGTCTCGCCTGCCGCGGCGGCAAAGGGGCGGCAGGTCCGCCGCTGTCCCCTTGCTGCTCCGGAATGGGACTGCCTGCGTCGGGGGCGGGGCCGACGCAGGCAGACGTGGCGGGGCCCCGCCCCCGACGCAGGCAAACGTGGCGGCGCCCCGCCCCCGACGCAGGCAGACGTGGCGGGGCCCCGCCCCCGACGCAGGTGTCGGGGCGGGGCCCCGCTACGTCTGCCTGCGTCGGGGGCGGGGCGCCGCCACCTCTGCTTGGGGTGGCAGAATTGTAAGAGCCGCCCCTGCCAGTCATGGGCGTGTGAGTAGCTCAAGGGGGGGTGTAAATTAGCGGGGCGGGGTCTAAGCTAGTGTCAAGGGATCTAACGTAAGACATACCCCTGAACTGGGCCCAGAGGGTCACTGGTCTGAGGGACGCATGTTAGTGCGCTAGGAAAAACAGCCAACCAAACTGCACCCCCTGCCTGAAAACGGACCCCAAATCCTAACGATTATACTCTTCCCTGCCTAGGGAGCCGAGAGTGTTTGTTTACAAACAGTGAGTCTCACCAGCCCCTCTGCAGTAAATATCATTATCCCCATTTCACAGGTGATAAAACCGACGCACAGAAAAGTGGAATGACTTGTCCAAGGTTTCAGACGAGTGAGTGGCAGGAATTGAACCCAGGAGTCCTGGCTCTCCATCTCCTGCTGTAGCCATGAGACAAAACTCCCCCAAGCGCTGGGCTTCGAACCCAGGCGTCCTGGCTCCCAGACCTCAGCCCGAAGTGCTAGACTGCATGTCATATTTGAATCACTGAGAGTGTGGCACGGCGCCTACATTTTCCTCCCATCCTCTAATAAAGCTTTCAAACGATGCTGGTGGGGGAGCACCCTGCCAGGTGAGCCCCAGTCTACGCGCCACCTGGAACTGCAAACCAGGCTGGAAGGTGGATTTGTCTTGCCTCCATGGGCAGAAATAAAGGATCGTGACCACGTTAGAGACCCCAGTTTAACACTGACTCGATCCCTAGGCCAGAACACACTTAGAATATGGGCTGCTTTCGTCCACACAGGCAGGTATGAACCATGCGCTAACCCTTGGCCACAATCTCAGGTATTTTAGCACAATCCTTCCTTTAAAAGAGTGTCCGTCCCCCTTGTCCTGCCCCAGCAGAGCCCAGGGGGGTGATGGAGTGAGGGGCTCATCCTGCCAAAGAATGGCCCCCGGGGAGCAGCTGCCTTGGGTGAGTGATGTAACCTGCCCTCCGGGGTGGGGGAATAGGGTCACTAGGGCCTCTGGTGCCGGGAGGGTGGGGGGCGTAAAAAGGAAAAAACATGTGACTCAGAGGAGAACGTGGCGGGGGGGGGGGGTGTCACTCTGCCACTGGCTCCCCGGCAATGACACCCCAGGCAGCAGAGGAGTTCAAGGCAAAGTGAGACACGTCGTTAGCAATGGCTCTTTCCGGCCTGACGCAGGGGATCTGAGCAGGGCCAACACCCAGCCTGGATCCCCACGAAGCTCCGGCAACGGGGGGGAAACAAACCAACCGATCTCCGTGAAATGGGGATTTCAGAGCCCAAGAGCCCCCAGGAATGTCTAACACTCCTGGCACAGGGCACGGCGGGAGCAATGGAAAATCACTGCATTACGGAGAACCCCCCGCTCCTCCCAGCCCCTCTTCCAGATCCATTAGCACCCGGGGCCAGGGTTTCCTGGGATCAGTTTAGGACTCGACTCCACACACCTGAGACCGGCAGAATCTGCACGCAGCTGGGCTCTCAGCCATCTGGTCTCCACCGGCAACTTGCCAAACCTTCTCTCCACTATTAGTCAAATGTTTTACTAGCGCATTTCTCATCTGCTCCGGGACATGACTCCAGGGGAACAAGCCGGGCAGAGCCCTTCTTCTCAGGGGTATCAGCTCCGTCCCTGCTTTCACGACAACAGAACCGCACGTAAACGGGCCGGTGACCCTGCTGTGCAATAACATGGCTCTCTTCCCCGCATTGACAAGAAGAAAGAAATGTGATCACCAAGCGAGGGATGCAGGATTTCCCGTCAGGACTGACCGCACACCCTAGCTAGGTGTCTGAGGTCTGTCAGCACCGGGGCACCTGAGCTTCTCCCGAAGCGAACAAACTTTGAAATCCCCCTTCTCCCAGCCCTGCCGGCATGAACAAGCTTACCATTATCTCTGGGATTTTAAAATGATCTGTGAGGATGCTGATGTGGTTGAGAGAGAGAAAGTGATGCCTAGATGCCAAGGTGAGGGGCACCTTGGCTGAGACAGATCACTAACAGCCTGTGAACTACACTGAGTGTCTGTATAGTGATTAGCACAATGGTGCCCTTTTCCTTTAGAGTTCTCCTAGACACTACTGTAATACAGATCAGAGAGAAATAGATAGATAGATAGATAGATAGATAGATAGATAGATAGATAGATAGATAGATAGATAGATAGAGGGGGTGTATTGGGATGGATAGACAGACAGACAGACAGACAATGGTTCTCTGAATACTAGGCTGTGTCCTCACTGCAGGTTAACGGGAGTTATCTACACTCACGTCAGCCTCGCCCGAGTAGGGGTGGTGAAATCACACTGGAGCTGCGGTGTACACACAGGGTTAGGGTTAGGGTTAAGGTTAACTCACACGTGAGTGATGCTAAGACTTCTGGGGACCTACCCCACGGTTCTTGGCGCTGCACTAAGCTGAGCCGTGCTGTGAATTGCCGTGGGGGGAAGCGTCTGTCCTTTCCGGGCCCTGGGAGGGCATTGTGGAAAGGGGCTAGAGGAGCGGCCGCACTCGGGTAGCACTGGCCTGTGTCCACGCTGCCGAGGGGCTGCGTTGGCAGGTGACGCTCTGTGCTCCCGGGGTGTTAGTCTGTGTCCCCCTCGGGCCAGGCAACGGGGTGAAACGCAACACTGCCTGGGGTGATGGTGGACGGGACTCAAGTTCGGGGGAACAGGGACTAACCTGGCAGCGTATTCTAGCAGCAGCAGGGCAGCGCCACTGGCCCGGCCAGCCTCGGGCAGCGCTCCCACTGCAGGGCTTCCTGACAGCGGCAGGGACACCTGAACTTGGCCCGCTCCTGCCAGCACAGCTGCACCGCACGTCACAGATCCGGTCCTACCGCAACTGCTGGACTGAGCCGTGCCGTAGCCCCGGGGCAGGACTGCAGCGGGAGTCCCCTCAGGCACAGATGGTTCAGCAGCGACAGTGACAAAGGGCCAGCTCCTGCCATCCTTCCTCGGGCAACGTGCTCTGCAGCCCCTCCTGGGACTGCTTGTGAGCGGAGGGTGATTTCTGCCTGGCTCAGGCAGGTCCAGCATCCTCCAGCGGGTTCCAATCTAGATCCACAGCACAGTTCCTTCCCGAGCTTGAGGAGGGGCTGGGGAGACTTTGGGATTAAGGCCGCCTCGCCCTACTAATGAGGCGCTTAGCTACATGCTGCCCCCCCCTCCCCGCTCCCCCCCTGGCCCTCATGGTGTCACTAAGCGAGAGTGACCTGGCCCCGTTCCCCCGGTGTTTGCGCGGCCAGCTCTCTGCTCTGTGCTGGGCGGGGGCGGGCCCCAGGGTCGGAGCAGAAATAAACGAGACCGATGCAGTCTGGGGTCAGAAGAAAAGCAAACGGCTAACGAGCCGAGGACACAAAGGCTCGTTAACGAAGCATGCAGCAGAAGCCAGAACCCCACCGTCCCTGCAGCGTTAGGCCCAGAGCCTGCCCCAGCCCCGTTCCCCAGAGCCGTCTCCTTCTCTTCACGTCCTCCCAGCAGCTTCGACAGGGGCCGGCGTGGGAATCCCACAGCCATGCTCTGAGCAGATGCCTTGGGGTTGGGTTTTTTTGCCAGCTCATCTGAAGCGGCACATTTTGGGGAGCCCAGCGGGCAGGGGCAGGGGAGCAGGCGCAGGTGCTTTCAGTTTGTGTCAGGACAAATGACGCCTTTTTAAAGCAAAGCAAATCAATGAGACACCCATGCATCATGTACATGAACCCTGGCTCTCGCCGCTCCCATGCTTTGGAAGTGGGGACTTTTGTTGCAGATAACGAATGCTGCAGGAAAGCCGGGAACCAGACGTGCTCGTAGGCTGACACAGAGCAATGACAGAAGGGCTCTGGAACAGCTCTGGTGTCCAGACCGCCCCTCTCCACCCCGCTCCCTCCTAAGTTCAGTTCCTAGACCCCAGGACAGTGATGGAAAGTGCCTTTTGCTGCCCCATCGCCCAGGCAAACCCTGTCTGTGCTTTGAGCAGGGGGTTGGACTAGATGACCTCCTAGGGCCCTTCCAACCCTGAGATTCTATGATTCTATGATTACAGCCGCCTGGCAGAGAGCAATTCGGGCTGCCACGTTTAACGACTCAACTTCTCCCCAGCCAAAACATGGGCCTTGGTGGTACCTGACGAGGCTGCAGAAGGCGGCTACGGGGGTAACCTGGAAGATCATAGGGACCCTCCTACCTGGGGCGTTCTGTGCTTTCCGCCCTTCGCAGCTTCCTGTGTCTGGCTGAGCTCAATATGCGGAGATTCTGCCTTCCAGCTAGGCCCTTTCCTGCTCTCTGTGGCTATCTTAGGGCCCGCAGCTGGGAGGTGCCAGGTCCCCACAGTGGAGCAGTGGGCCTAGGTGTCTCACCAGCATCTCAGCATCTCACCAGCCCAGACACGTGGTGCCCGGGCGCAAGGAGAACATGGAACAAGACGTCACTCTGTGCCTGAGGGCGGGACGGGCGGGTCCTTGATTCCAGGCTTGGCCACACGAGAAAATGGCACCGGTATCACCTGAGTTGGCTTTGAAACTGATCCAGTGAAGCCGGTGCCAAAGGCGACCTCTGGCGTCTTCTGGTTTAGTTACGCTGGGTCCTGACTGACTGGAGCCGAATTGCAGCAAGCCTTCTACTGAACTAGCCACGTGCGCACTGCCCTTTGCACTGGTGTGCCTGGATCGGGTGAAATTCACACCTCCCTTTATACATGGACCGCTGTCTCATAGATGGAACAGCCCGGCTAGGTTCTCTGCAGCCCATCGGTGCAGGGAGGACTGTTCTGTACTCCCGTCTGCTTTCAGAAGTCCTCACTGGCAGGGCTTCTGTCCCTTCCCTACAGCTCTCTAGAGTCCCAGCTGAGCTCAACTCATGGGTTTCTAGCCCTCACTGGTCCTTCCCCAGCCTTCCAGACGGGCACTGCTTTGCCATCCATGGCTGCCAGCAATGCCCCTGGAAGGCCTGTGAGCCACAGTCTAGATCAGTGTGGTGGGGGAGTCAGACGAGCCCCTTCTGCTTGTTAATCTCTTGACCATTTTAAGCAGAGGAGCAACTGGCGGCCATGTTGTCTAGTGGTTAGAAACACGGTGCTGTGAGGCTATAAGCCCAGCTGAGCCCCTGGCTCCCCCATGACCTCTGGCAGGCGCCATGTTGAATGGTCCCATGTTATCCATGCACGGATCTTGCTTTAGAAACACACAGACAGGTCATAGAATCAGAGAGTCTCAGGGTTGGAAGGGACCTCAGGAGGTCATCTAGTCCAACCCCCTGCTCAAAGCAGGACCAACCCCAACTAGATCATCCCAGCCAGGGCTTTGTCAAGCCTGACCTTAAAAACCTCTAAGGAAGGAGATTCCACCACCTCCCTAGGTAACCCATTCCAGTGCTTCACCACCCTACTAGTGAAAAAGTTTTTCCTAATATCCAACCTAAACCTCCCCCTCTGCAACTTGAGACCATTACTCCTTGTTCTGTCATCTTCTACCACTGAGAACAGTCTAGATCCATCCTCTTTGGAACCCCCTTTCAGGTAGTTGAAAGCAGCTATCAAATCCCCCCTCATTCTTCTCTTCTGCAGGCTAAACAATCCCAGTTCCCTCAGCCTCTCCTCATAAGTCATGTGCCTCAGACCCCTAATCATTTTCGGTGTCTTCCGCTGGACTCTCTCCAATTTGTCCACATTCTTTCTGTAGTGGAGGGCCCAAAACTGGATGTGGCCTCACCAGTGCCAAACAGAGGGGAATAATCACTTCCCTCGATCTGCTGGCAATGCTCCTACTAATGCAACCAAATATGCCATTAGCCTTCTTGGCAACAAGGGCACACTGCTGACTCAAATCCAGCTTCTCATCCACTGTAATTCCCAGGTCCTTTTCTGCAGAACTGCCACTTAGCCACTCGGTCCCTAGTCTGTAGCAGTGCATTGGGTTCTTCCATCCTAAGTGCAGGATTCTGCACTTGTCCTTGTTGAATCTCACCAGATTTCTTTTGGCTCAATCCTCCAATTTGTCTAGGTCACGCTGGACCCTATTCCTACCCTCCAGCGTACATATCTCTCCCCCCTGCTTAGTGTCATCATGAACTTGCTGAGGGTACAATCCATCCCATCATCCAGATCATTAATGAAGATGTTGAACAAAACTGGCCCCAGGACTGACCCCTGGGGCACTCCGCTTGATACCGGCTGCCAACTAAACATCAAGCCATTCATCACTACCCGTAGAGCCCGACAATCTAGCCAGATTTCTCTCCACCTTATAGTCCATTCATCCAATCCATGCTTTTTTAACTTGCTGGCAAGAATACTGTGGGAGACCGTATCAAAAGCTTTGCTAAAGTCAAGGTGTATCACGTCCACCACTTTCCCCATATCCACAGAGCCAGTTACCTCATCATAGAAGGCAATCAGGCTGATCAGGCATGACTTGCCTTTGGTGAATCCCTGTTGACTGTTCCTGATCACCTTCCTCTCCTCCAAGTCTTCAAAATGGATTCCTTGAGGACCCGCTCCATGATTTTTCCAGGGACTGAGGTGAGCTGACTTGTCTCTAGTTCCCCAGATTCTCCTTCTTCCCTTTTTTTAAAGATGGGCACTATATTCGCCTTTTTCCAATTGTCCGGGACCTCCCCCGATCGCCACGAGTTTTCAAAGACAATGGCCAATGGCTCTGCAATCACATCAGCCAACTCCCTTCACACCTCGGATGCATTAGATCCGGCCCCATGGACGTCTGCGTGTCCAGCTTTTCTAAAGCTCCTGAGCTTCCCTGAGGCCGCAAATTACCAGCAATGAAATACATCGCCCAGCAGGGAGGGCAGGGGCTGTTGGCCATGGGGAATCCCATGCTAACATCTCCCTGCCCATACCAACGCAGGAGTCCAGCCGGGGGAAAGTCTCCCCCCAGGCTGCTGGACCTCTCTGTGACTTCCCCAGTCCCGGCACCATTCCTCCCAGTGGCAACAGCGCTGCCTCCTGGACACCCCCCTCCATCAGACTGGGGTCGCCTCTCCGTCACAGGCCCCAGGGAGCCCCCAGAGGCGGGTGGGACAGTGACTTGGCATTTTCTCAAGTTCTTTTTTTAACCAGGGGCCAATGGCCTCAAGTTGATCTTTTCCAGAAAGCCCCTTCTGCAAAGGCCCAGAGCCAGGTCTAGAACCTGCCCAGGGCTGGGTGAGACCTCGGAGCACCACGTCCACCCCCAGACACACGGAAGGAGCCCAGTCCACCTCCCGCTGAAACCAGGCCCAATCTGTGGGCCAGGGGTGGCTCTCACAATTTGGGGCGGCGGCCCCGCCCCCGACGCAGGCAGAAGTAGCGGGGCCCCGCCCCCGGTGCCTGCCTGCATCAGGGGCGGGGCCCCGCTACGTCTGCTTGCGTCGGGGGCGGGGCCGCGGGACTCTACTGCCGCCCGCTTCTCGCCTGCCGCCCCAAGCACCAGCTTGGAAAGCTGGTGCCTGGAGCCGGGCCTGCTGTTGGCTGCGGGTTACTGCCCTAAGGTTCCTGCAGGCAGAGCCTTCGCAGCTGCCCCGCCAGCATGAGCAATCCCGTCACCTGCGCTCCCCAGCCAGGGCCGTCGCTCTGACAAAGCGTTCTCGTTACGGTGGGTTGCAGGTCCTAGCAGATCCCCACCCAGCCAGGCCTGTCCTTGGAGAATTAGGCGCCTCCTTTCACAGCTGTACTCCACGACCTTGGGCCCCCTGCGGCCTGACACGTGAACACACACCGGGCTAACGTGGCCACGGGGATGAAACCAGACAGCTTTTGTTCCATCGCGAGAGAGGCGGAGCGGCCTCCTCCCAGCATGCCTCAGCAGAGGAGGGCTTCACCCGCTGGGTGCACTCGGGAACGCGAGTCATTTCACCGTGAGACGGCAGAACTCCAGAACCACGTGGCCCAAGAGTTTGCATCTCACTTTGCCAGATTTATTTAATATTAACTACGGAGCCTTGATTCAATCAATTTTGCAAGGACGACGTGGACTGACTTTCGTCTAGTCTGCTAATCCCAGAGGTCCCGTTCCTCCTTGTTTGCTCATTGTCTTGACACATAGTAACTATGTGTGTACTCAGTAACTATGTGTGTTAGAGACGGGCCAACTACGAGCCCAAATGCCTCCAAGGAGGATCCAATCCAAATTTAACAGTCAGACTGACGCGCTCCTATGGGGATAAAGGTATGTCAAAAACCCAACAGCCGCTGGAGAGACAGCGGGATCTAGCAGCCAGTGCACTGGATGGGGAGCCAGGAGATCTGGGTCTATTTCCGGCCTGCCAATAAGCTGCTGCGTGACCTTTCCCGTCTCACCCTTTGTGTGTCCTGTCTATTTGGATGATGAGCCCTCTGTGGGAATCTCACTATGTACAGGGGCTCTGATCTCAGTCTGGGGCCTCTACGGCGACTGTAACACAAATAAATAATAACCACAGCCTAATTCTCTGCCATCAGTTCAGCAGCGTCCGCTAGCGGCCTGGCTGTTGCTTTGCAGAGAGAAGCCAGTTTGGTGAGAAAAGGAAATCATTTGAATTCTTTTTCTTTTTTGTCAATCCCTGTTTTACAAGCCTTCGTTCGCTATTGTTTATGTAAACAGGTAAATTGTTTCGTATCTCAATTAAAAACATCTGCCACATAAATGAATACCAATTAACTCCTCCTGTTTTTAATTACTCTGTTAATTACACACAGGCAGCAGAAAGGATGGCATGGGAATAGGGAAAGCATGCTACACACGCCCTCCCCCCCGCTCTCCTCCCCACCTTGCTCTTGGCAAGGATCCGAAATATGCCCAGATAATGATGGATTAAGGTGGCTGGTGAAAACAATGGCTTGTAGCCAGCTCCGGGATTTCGGCTCACTTCACAACCACTATGCGGAGGCCTCGCCTCCTGGCCAGGATCGCACGGGGAGTGGGTTCACCTTTACCCTTCCCCCCCCTCCCCCATGTGCCCCACCAACCCGAGGCTAGCACTGCTCACCAGAGGGCAGTCCAGGGCGGCATGCCCGCCTCCCTCCTCGCCAGCCGGCTCACCATAAGGCTTCCGCAAGCCTGATTAACAGGGACTTAGCTCCAGTCCCCAGGAGCCAAGTATATGGAGCAGGCTAACCTCGTCAGGTGACTCCCTGGGTGAGGAGGACTAAGAGGCAACCTATCTGGCCCGGGGGGGGGGGGGGGGTGGGTGAGGGTGGGGGGGAGTATGTGGGAAATGGGATGCCAAGCCTAGCTGTGCTGTTGGATCGCACTGAGCGCTCTGAATTACGCTCCAGATATTGCAAACCCTGGCTGGGTCTCTGCTCCAGGAGGACCCACTGCCCCTGCATGAACACGGGGACTCTGTAGCCAAGGGTCCTTACACCCCTATCCGGGAGAGCAACGAGTGTTCCTCCCAGCCCCTGCTCCTCCCTACAGTGCGGCTTGCCCTCCCCACGGGGACAGCACACCCACACAGCCGGGTCTCACTGTGGCTTTTAAGCCGCAGCTCTGCATTGCCTGGGAGGTGGGTGGTGGGGTGCAGGAGGTTACCCCCCTTCTCCCCAATGCATCAGCCCCACCCTGCGATCTGAGACAGAGGGAGGGGCTAGGTAACCACGTTCACTACCCAGGATCGCTCACAATCGAGGTAGCAGAGACACAGATCAGGCAAGCTGCTGCCGAGAAAGCCCGGAGGAGAGAATAACTAGGGGTCTAGAGTTCAGGACACATGACAGTGACCTGCTTCTTGGGGGCTCTCAGGAAGAAATCGGCGTCTAGGCCGATCTGAGTTCAGGGAGCCGCATGGAAAGAGGCGCAGAGCAAGCCCATGGCAGGGGAAGGGACCCCACGGCTGGCACAACGGGGGAAGCAGCTCCGTCTTGTTCTTTGCAGTGCTGCTGTCCCAGGAACTGTTTTCTAAGGCTTGGAGTGTGGACAGTTCCTCAGCCTGGTAATACACACTGTCCCGGAGAGAGTCATCCGCACAGCCACCCTCGCGCTACAACGCTACATGTTGCCGGGCTTAAGATGTCAGACAGTCAAAGCTGGTGGATGGTTCTAGCAGGAAGCAGACGCAAGGCAGTCACCCCAGATACTAAGAGCTGAATGATTAAGGGTGGCTGGGACCACAGTGTGTTCTACCGTGACGTTATACCACGGAGAACAGCGGCTCTGTGGCTCCCCCGTGAAATACGCCTCCCGCCTCTGCTTTGTCAGTGCGAGAGCCTGGCGGCAACGGGGGGAAGTGGGTGGTAATAGCGTCCCACCTGGGAACATGGGGTCTGAGTTTGCCCCAGCAGCAGAGAGATGCTACGAGGGCGGGTTGCGGCTTCCTCTAGGGTGACCAGATGTCCCGATTTTATAGGGACAGTCCCGATTTCTGGGTCTTTTTCTTATATAGGCTCCTATTACCCCCCCATCCCCTGTCCTGATTTTTCTCATTTGCTGTCTGGTCACCCTAGTTTCCTCCGACACCTGGAGTGTGGCCTGTGGAAGGGGAGCGGTGTCTCTGCCTGCAAATGTCGTCAGCGGGATGCCTGCAGAGAGAAATCATTGGGCCTCTTCCCCACATAGAGGTGGTTATGGGGGTGTGACGAACTAGGACTGTAGTTAAGGTTTCCCTGAGTACTGTGTGGGTGCCTCAGTTTCCCCTATGTGGTGCTTGAGTATCTAGGTGGTGGGACAACGGTGCATGATTGTTACAAAGCCCTAGAAGGCAGAGGCCTGGACACAGAGAATGGCCCTGTCTGCTGGCAACAGATGGCCCGGCCCCTCCCCCGGCAAAGGTGAGAGCTGAAGGTGTGAGAACAAAGGGATCAGGTGACCTCCTGGCCCGGGAAGCAGACAAAGGCAGAGGAGGGGCTAGAGGGTTAGAGTTTGAAAACTGGCCGGGGAAGAGACGAGCGAGGCAGACAGGGTCTGGCCTCCCTGCCCCGGTTGGAGCTGTGGGGCGAAATGCAGGGAGCCCCAGGCTGGGGTCTAAGCTCCCTGCCCCCCGGAAGGACCCGACTGAGGGGTCCTGGATGTACTGACAAGCTCTGGTTGGGCTGTGTCCCTGGCATCTCTAATAAACCTTCTGTTCTACTGACTGGCTGAGACTCCCAGTGAATCCGGGGAAGAGGGGTGCAGGGCCGGACTCCCCTATACTCTGTGACAACTGGTGGCAGCGGCGGGACGATCTGCACCCCGTGAACGGCGCTTCCTGCAGTAAGTAACTGGGGAGCAGTAGAACGAAGGGGTGCTAACGAGGACCAGGCGTGCTGAAGGCTCACGGAGGAGCGGTTTCGGGGAGCGGAGGAGCTACGCTTAACCCCTGGGAGTGTGTGTCCAGCGAGAAGGACTGTGCAATGATGGGGTCCCCCTGGGGGCTACAGTGAGCAGTCCCAGGGGCGGAGGAGCCTGCGGCTTGGCCCTGGGAGAGAGAAGGAATTTTGCAGTGACAGGGTTCCCCTGGGGGTGCCGTGAGTGGACCCAGGGGCGCAGGAGCTGCAGCTCGACCCTGGCAAAGAGGCGGTGACCTGGAGAAGGGCTGGCACACTTGGGGTTCTTCCTGGAAACCGTGGGGAGCTAAGAGCACACAGGCCTGCGAGTCCACAGCAAACTTGGGAGCAGTGAAGTGATGGCGTATCGCCTTCTCCTTAAGAAGAGCATTGTAACCCTGTGCAAAAAGAGAGGGATACCCATTGGAAAGCTCACTAAAGCCCAGTTAATCACGCGGCTGGAGGAAGATGACCATTCCAGGGAGCAGATTCCGGACCCCAATGGGGCTACAGCAGGATCTGGGAGCAGCTGGAGTGATAGCCTGGCATCCCCAAGAGTCTGGTCCCCAACCAGACGGAGGTCTTCACGATCGGGTTCCCCAGCAGGGGATCGGAGACGGATGGGACTGGAGCTGAGTCCGAGAGAGCAAGAGGACGGTGAGAGACAGCAAGAGCCCGAGAAAGACCTACAGAAGAAGCAGCAGCGTGAACTTGCGGTGGTGGAATGGAGAGGCATAGGGGACTGGCCAGGGGTAAGTGGGGACAGATCCCGGGGTGCCAGCTCCGCAGGGAACCTCGATCCTAAATTGCTGCCCCTGGTTAAGGAGGGTGGGGATGTGGAGGCCCACCTCACTGCCTTGGAGCAGACTGGTGATTGGAACCAGGGAGACCCTGCGGAAAAGCCCCGGGATTTAACCCCCTTGCTGGGTCCCAAGGCCATAAACTCCACCAGCCAGAAGGGTGGGATGGTGGACGGATTTCCACTCCTGGCCCTGGACTCAAGCCCTATGGACCCCCAGTGGAAGCGGAAGCTGATGGTCAATGGAGAGACATTCGTGGGGTGGCAAGACCCCGGGACAGAGAGAATTGTGGTCAGGCCCCGGGTGGTGCACCCCCACCAGCTGCTGGGGGGCTGTGTGACCTGGGTGAGGGTCCCAGGGACGGACCCATTCGCCCTGCCTATGGCCCAGATCCCTGTGCAGACCCAGGAGGGGTCGGGCTGGCTGGTGGTTGGGGGTCTCCAGGATATCAGCGGTGAGGTGCTGTTGGGGGGTGACTGTGTATCTTTGGGACAGGATCCAGGCCCTGTAACGGCCGAGGATTTGAATTTGAACTCAGGAAACCAATTGGCTAAGAGGGAAATGGTCAGTGAAAATGCAAATGACCTGGCTGGCAGGGGGGAGGAGCTGCCAGGCCCCGGTTACCTGCCTGCCTGTAACCAGACCCCTAGGGCGGGGTGGGTCAGAGAGATGCTCCCCACCCCCCTGCACACTGGAGAGGTGGCTCACGCTGGCTCTGATGCTGTGACCAAAGCAGCGAGCTCGCTGCCTGGCCCCACAGGGACAGCCAGGGCAGCGCTGAGCCCGGGGGGAGCAGAGACCCCAGCTGAGTGGGGGAACACACAGGCAGGGCAGGACGGCTGCCAACCAGGCTTGCCTGGTCCAGAGGTGCTGCCGGGAAGTGATTCCACGGCAGGGAGGGAGGCACCAGGGACAGGGCTCAGTGGGGCAGTGACCCCAGGCCTGGCCAGTGAGCTGCAGAGGGATCCCGCTTTGGAGAAGCTAAGGGAACTTGCTGGCCACAGCGCTGCAAACCCCCTTGGGGAAGACTGCAGAGACAGATCCCTGTGGGAGAAGGGATTCCTGTGCCGGGAATGGGCTTCCCAAGGGGAAGTAGAACTGCGGGGAATCAGGAGGCAGCCGGTGGGGCACCCGAAGTATCATCACCGGCTATTATACCTGGTCCAGGGTAAGGGAGAAGATCCCTGGAGGTCCCTGCCCATCAGGGAGGAACCTTTCCAGAAGGTGGCTATGAATGGGGTGGGCCCCCTCAGCAGGGCAACCCAGTCGGGGAAGAAGTACATTCGGGTGGTGGTAGATTTTGCCACCCGCTACCCCGAGGCGGTACCCTTATCCTCCATTGAAGCAGACACCGTGGCGGATGCGCTGCTGACCATTTTCAGCCGAGTGGGGTTCCCCAAGGAAGTCCTGACAGACCAAGGGTCCAACTTCATGTCGGCCCTGCTCCGGTGCTTGTGGGAGAAATGTGGGGTCCGGCACAGTTGGGCCTCAGCATATCATCCCCAGTGCAATGGGCTGGTGGAGAGAGTTCAGGGGACCATGAGGCTGATGCTGAAGACTTGCATCAATCAGCATCCACAGGACTGGGACAAGGACCTGCCCCAGCGATGGCACAAGGAAGTGCCCCAGGAATCACCAGGGGGCTTCCCTTTCAAGCTGTGGTATGGGAGGAGAGTAAGGGGACCCCTAGAACGGGTAAGGGACAATTGGGAGGAGAATGGGGAAGACCCCCTGATGGATCTCTCCCCTGAGATGGGAGCCCATCCTTCCATCAGGTGTCCCCCAGTCAGAGTAACTGGGAAAAGAGCCCAGAACCTGGAGAGAGAGGCCAAGGACAGGCTGGCTTTAGAGGTGAACCAGTCATTCAACAGCCCAGGGCTGGCCAAGGTGGAGGCGATCAGAGTTTGGCCTGTTCCCCAGACCAAGAAACAGGTCCAGGCCTTTAGCGGGATGGTGGGATACTACCAGAGGTTTGTACCCCCCTTTAGCTCCCTAGCTGCCCCCATCACAGAGCTAGGTAAGAAGGGGAAGCCAGACGAGGCAGTCTGGACCGAGCAGGGCCAGAGGACTCTCTGTGCGCTGAAGGAGGCTCTAATCCAGGGCCCAATAGATCGAGTAAACCCAGACCGGGCCAAGCCCTGTACAGTGTTCACCGAAGCCTCAGACACAGGGCTGGGCGCGGTGCTGATGCAGGCCTATGCGAAGGGGGAGAGACACCCCATCGGGTATCTGAGCAAGGAGCGGCTGCCCTGGAGGCAGAACGGTCAGGCCATAGAGAAGGAATGCCTGGCCATGGGGCAGGCCCTTAAGAAGCAGCAGCCGGATCTATTTGGGTGGCGCTTTACGGGGTATGGTCACCATTCCGCCCCGACGTGGCTGCATCCAGGAAAAGGGGCCGATGCCGAGCGGCTGGTGACAGAGACACGTGGTCAGAGAGGGGACCAGATCAAGAGGGAGGCTCTTAACCAAGAGAGCCCGAACTACAGCCCTCCAGACTGGAGCGCTGGGAAAAGACCTGATCTCAGCTTGAACCCCAGGGGTTTTGGGATGGGAAGAGGGCACGGGCCGCATAAACCTTCCCACATGCGGCCTGCGGGTGCCATCAAGCCCACCCAACCTAAGGGAGCCCGTGGAACTGGAACGGCCTGGTGTGACCAGGTTCGAACTTCCCCGGGTCACTGGCCAAAGTGACCCCGCTCAGTTCGGTCTCGGAGGGGGGAGAGATGTGACGAACTAGGACTGTAGTTAAGGTTTCCCTGAGTACTGTGTGGGTGCCTCAGTTTCCCCTATGTGGTGCTTGAGTATCTAGGTGGTGGGACAACGGTGCATGATTGTTACAAAGCCCTAGAAGGCAGAGGCCTGGACACAGAGAATGGCCCTGTCTGCTGGCAACAGATGGCCCGGCCCCTCCCCCGGCAAAGGTGAGAGCTGAAGGTGTGAGAACAAAGGGATCAGGTGACCTCCTGGCCCGGGAAGCAGACAAAGGCAGAGGAGGGGCTAGAGGGTTAGAGTTTGAAAACTGGCCGGGGAAGAGACGAGCGAGGCAGACAGGGTCTGGCCTCCCTGCCCCGGTTGGAGCTGTGGGGCGAAATGCAGGGAGCCCCAGGCTGGGGTCTAAGCTCCCTGCCCCCCGGAAGGACCCGACTGAGGGGTCCTGGATGTACTGACAAGCTCTGGTTGGGCTGTGTCCCTGGCATCTCTAATAAACCTTCTGTTCTACTGACTGGCTGAGACTCCCAGTGAATCCGGGGAAGAGGGGTGCAGGGCCGGACTCCCCTATACTCTGTGACAGGGGGCAGGGCGAAGGGGACTTGACTTTGCCTGCCCACCTCCTCATCTTTATTTTGGACCAAATGCATCCCTGGTGTAACTGCACCAAAGGGAGTGGGGGTGCACCAGGGATGCATTTGGCCCCGGGAAGGTGTTTTTTAACTGCACGCGGGTGTAAATTCCTCCCAGTAGGCCCCTCCTTCCATCACCCTCAAGTGCTTTTGGCTGCGGGGCGTTTATTGCACCGCTCAGACCAAGCCTGTCTGTAATAGATGCCTACACTGGTATTGCTAAGCGATCCCTCGTGCTGCTGGCTGATTTGGACTAGACTCTCCTAAGCCTCCTCCCTCTGCATCATCACAGTTGTGGGAAGCTCTCCAAGCAAGCAGATGGGGCAGGCGAGCAGCCGCAGCAAGGAGCAGGTTTCCTTACGGGGCACATTTTAAAAGGAGTATTATGTGTCTTTCAGCCTGGCCTATAAAACCATCTCGGGTTCGACCCGGGGATTGCACATTGGAGCATCTGAGGCTACAAGGTCGTGCAGGGGGGTTCGAGCCAGTTTGGCAGGAAAGCGGGGGGGTTCCTCGGGCAGGAGCTGAGCAGTTACTCTGTCTCTCATGGATGGATGTAGGAATTGCCCTATCAGTTGGACCATGGGTCCCTGCTTCAGCGGAAAGTGCAGCAAGCCCCAGAGCGGCCTCATCTGGAGAACTCTGCCCACAAGGGAATTTTGTTCCCAAACCCCCTGGGTGCCGAGCACCTCCGACAACCAGGCCCAGCGGGTCTTCCCGCTGGGCACCCAGAACCAGCTTTCACCAAGCTTGGCCTTAGCGATTGCCCTCGCCACCAGGGCCAGCCCCTAGCCACCCCGTCAGCTGCTCCCTGGAAACCGGACTGAGAAGCTGTGTCACTTCCTGGAGGAACAGGTGGGCAGCTTAGTGCTTAATGATGGAGTCACATGACAAAAGACACACACAACCCCGCGTGCTATTTACCAGCTGTCTGGCGCTCCTGGATCTTAAACATACTCACTAAACACTGCGAGTAAACAGAGCAACGGGATCCGGCCGCGCACGCCTCAGGCCCCCGGAGCGTGTTCTGACATGCCTGCCTGGCGCTCAGGCGCTCCTGGGGACCGCAGTCCTTTTGGGGGCTTGGCCAGTAGCATGAGTCCTGACACCAGGCGGCAACACAAAAACCTACCCAGCCCTGGCCCTCTCTCGCCCCCAGACTGGGAGCTTTTCCCGACAGCTAGTCAGGGTTAACCTCTTTGCTGCTGTTGGCAGAAGGAGCCTGGGCCCACCCAGGAAATGGGCGGTTAATGTCTGTAGTACAAGAGCGCCTGGGGCCCCGTGGTGCCGGGCACTGTACAGCCATATACGATCCTCCGCCGAAGTCAACAGGAGTTTTGTCATTGCCTTCAGCAGCAGCAGGGTCGGATGCCCGGCTCCTGCCCTACCCAAGTGACATATGGAGGGTGGGGAGGAGCGAGAGCCAATCTCATACAAGGACACACCCTTTTTACAGCCATAGATGCACAAACACAAATTCCTCTTGGTTATTATGAATACACAAAGTGTCAGCTCTCCCCATCTGTTCCTCTGAGCAGCCACCATAAAAATCCGCCAATTTCCTACAAGCCTCGCAGCAGAGGGGGGTCCTGCTATCCGCAGGGGTGACCCGGGGACTTTCCTTGCACTTGTTGGTTCCCCTCCTCTTGGTTTCTGATCTGCTGGGCTCTGAGAAGCATCCTCATCTGTTATCATCAGGATTTATTATTTGTCTCACCGTAGCGCTTAGGAGATCTAGTCATGGGCCAGGACCCACTGATGCTAGGAGCTGTACAAACACAGAACCAAAGCCCCCAAAGAGATTCTCATTCGCGTATCAAGGAGGGATTTGAAGGAGGAGGGAGATTTGCAGATGTTTATGAGGGGCAGCCAGGGAGAAAGCAGGAAAATGGAACAAGCAGGTGCTGGGGGCTGGTTGAATGGGCCAGCTGGAGGTGGGAGTTGACATTTCGATACCAACTGTGAGATGACAGGTAGGGCGGGGCTAGGCTGGGAAGAGCCTCCGCAACGAAGACAAGCAGCTTCTGTTTGATGCAAGAGAGACGGGGGAGCCAGCGGAGGGATTCGAAGAGAGGGGTGACGAGCTCCAAGCCATGGGCTCGGAGAACAATCTTTGCAGCAGCATTCTGAATGGGTCCGAGCAAGGCAAGGCTGCATTTGTCAAGGCCAGAGAAAAGGATGTTGCAGAAATTGAGATGATGAGACCCTGGATGGCAGTTTGAACTGCGTGGGTGGATAGAAAAGGCCATATGCAGAGATATTCTGCAGAGTGAATTGGCAAGATTTAGACATTGCCTGGGTGGGAAGACCGAGAGAGAGGTCTGAATCGAAGCTGACGTCCAGATGAGGGGCAGGACGGCGGTGTTGTCCACAGCGATCAAGAAAAGAGGTTGGGGGGAGGGAAGATTAGGAGCTCCGTTTTAGCCACTGTTTGGACTTGGGCTGACGCTAGACATCCATGAAGAGAAGTCAGAGAGACAGGCTGAGATTCTGGTTTGGACGGAAGGAGACGGGTCTGCAGCAGAATAGATCTGAGCCATCAGCACAGAGGCGGAGGTTGAATTTGTGTTTGCAGATGAGATACCCCAGAGATACGGTGCAGAGGGAGAAGAAGAGGGGACCAGGGACAGAGCCCTGTGGAACCCCTACAGAAAGCTGGAAGAGGGGGTGAAGCCTCTGAAGGACACGCGGAAGGAATGATTAGAGAGGCAGGTGGAGAACCAGGAGAGGCCAACGTCACAGAAGCCAAGGGAGGACAGGATTTCCAGAAGTAAAGCACGGCTGGCTGTGTTGGAGGCGAAGGAGGACGCGGCTGGAGAACTGCTACTGGGCTTGGACTCATTGAGACCTTGGCAAGAGCAGTTTCTGGGGACTGCAAGGGGCGGAAGCTGGACTGGAGAGGGTCTCGGGTGAAATGAGAGGAGAGGGACTCCAGCCAGCGATTACAGACAGCGCGTTCAATGAGCTTAGGGCTGAGCTGGAGAAGGGAGATTGGGGGGTGGCTGGAGGCCAGCGGGGCCAAGGGTGGGTGGTTTAAGATGCGGGAGACTAAAGCATGGTGGTATTGTGAGGGGGAAGAGCCAGAGGAGAGTGAGAAGCTCAGAAGAGTAAGGCAGGGAGGCGAGGCAGTGGGGGGAGGGGGTTCAGGAGATGGGGTCACTGGGGCAAGTGGAAGAAAGCAGCTGAGAAGCGGCTGCAGCTGTGACGGGGGAGAAGGAGAGAGTCATAGGAGGGGAAGGCTGTGGCGCAGAGGGGGAAGATCATGTCGTGTTGTGTCCATTTTCCCCTGGAAGAAACTGGCGAGTTCGTGTGCAGCGAGAGCAGTGGAGGAAGGGGGTGGAGAGGATGGGAGGAGTGGCTGGAAGGCGGAGAAGTAGATGCCAGCACTGTAGAGTTCTCTCAAGGCCTAATGAGCGGGAGTGCCCTGCGAGCTCGTTTACAGGATCAGGCCCTGGAGTATGCAAATTGCCAAACGTTAGTCACATTCTATAAAATGGCAGGGCCCGATTCTGCCCCTATGGATGGCAATAACCAAGCTCCTATTGACTTCACGAGGGGCAGAATCCAGGCTGCTGCGGGCACATGGGCTCTTGGATTCTCTGGCCTTCTCTTTTCTTAAAGCTTGTGTTCAGTTTTAACACATTTTTGTCTGTGTGAGATTTAATAAAATAACAGGGGACGGGGGACGGGGAGGGGGAATCAACAGGAATTTTGCAAACTAAACAGGAAGTCCCTTGCATGCTTTCTGGAAGTATTTGCCATGCATCTGCCAAAGGCGAGTCGTAGGTACATAAAGGTGGGGTTGCTACCCGATTGACTATCCATATTAAAACCAAGATGGGCCCTTTCTGTCGAGAGCTCCCTGGGTGAGGATGCAGGGGTCAGGCGTGGGAAAGTCTCTGGCAGGAGTTTTCACGAGCCATATTAAAGGCCTGATTCTGCAATTGAAAAACCCCTCCTTCCATCCGTAGGGGTAGGCTTGGTCTTTAAACATTCAGGGTCAGATTCTCATTTACACTGAGGCCTCTTTGCCCCACTCTGGCAGTGGAAAGGGAGCACAAATGACATTCACCGCAAGGGCCCTTTTCACTGCCAAATTAACGTAAAGGGTCCTGAGGGTAAGAGAGAGTTCAGGCCTGAGGGGTTCATTCAAAGTCGCCTCTGTCTCCTTTGCCACATTGCTCAGCGGAGACATTATTGATCTCGCTGTCATGCAGACATAAGAAGCCGGAGGCCGGGAGCTTTGCCTCCATGGGATTGAAAGCAATGGGCCATACAGTGGGTGGTACCTGTTCTCAGCTGAAAGTGTGGGTCTGCCCTGCAGAATCACCCGGTAAACGCGGCCCAGAGTTACTCGGCAGAACCGACCCTGGGCGGATTCCAGATCGGAGCAGCTCGCTTGAGTGACAAAAGTAAGTTGGTTAAGTTCTCATAAGCCCTGCAGAGCCAACACAGCTGTGAGAGGGAGCCAGGGTGGGCCTGGCCCAGTCTCTCCCATTGAAATCAGTTGGAGTGAGGTGCCTAAATACCTTTAGAGGATCTGAGCCTTTCTTCTCATGCAGCATCAACAACACAGACATCGTTCCAATCGCAGTGACATCAGTGCAGCCCGCGCTGAAGACTGTCGGTTACGCCTACACCCAGCTATTCCCAGCACAGGGCTGGCCAGCCGCAACAAAGTAGCCTCAGTGGGGCTGCCCGGGTGTCACCAATTTTGGCTGATTGATCGTTATTCCACGGATGACGTGCAAGGTGGAAAGAACCCACGGATCCAGAGAGAGCATCCAGCACTGGCAGCTAAAAGCAGCTATTGTTACAGATACACTGAGCCCCTCTCGTCTGGGGGCACTAGCAGACAATCACCCCAGAGCCCTGCCACGTTGTCCTTATTACAGTCACTTGTAAGAACAGGACGGCACCCCTGGAATCCTGCACCCCTGGAATCAGCGGGAGCTTGGCTATTGATTTGCATGGGTGCAGGCCCAGGCCCCCAGGAGGAATTTCAGGGGAGACACACATGGGCCCCCAGCGCCTCTCCTCTCTCGGCGCCTCGTGCAGCTGGCTGTTTGGGGTGCCCCTCGGGACGCTGAAATCCAGAATGCATGCCATGGGCCTGATCCTGCGTTACACTAACTAAGGTGACTTTACAGCACTCTGGTGGTGTGAAGGGCGTGCAAATGTCAGTGTAAAGAGGCCTTTGGGTGAAGGAAATCAGGCCCCAGGTGCTGGAGTCCACGGTCCGTGTTCCTAAACAGTCCCAGAGCCCTTGTGGAGGACAGACCTATCGCCTGGGCAGGGCCCTGACCCCCACTGCCCTGCACCTTGTGCAGTCATTGGCACCAGTGCAAAGAGCATGTCACATGAGTGTCCAACACTACCTCCCGTTCCATGCCACATTGCACTGGTGTCAATGGAGGCGCACTACAGTGCCGAACCGAGCGTCCTAATCCCTCCAACGGCTCCCCTTAGCTCTCCCAGACAGAGATGGGAGGCAGCGGGAATGCAACGGAGGCGAACGTGTTTGCTTTGGCTTGGTGGTGGTGTTGGAGTTTGGATGGCTTACAAAGAAGCTGCCGCAGCGGAATAAGGGCTAGGTTCTTTCCGAGGACCTGCTGCTGCTCCCGCTGCAGAGCCCCAGGGGAGTTTTGCCATGGGCGGCCATGGAGCGGGAGCGGGACCAGGCCCCGCCTTCGCAGCAGTTCCTTGCTGCAAACTGCAAACGCCCTCGTCTGAAAACACACCGCTGGGTTTTTAGCTCATCAGAGCAATTAGACGGAGACACAATTCTCATTGATCACGTCTGATAAACGCCGAAATGTGACGACGGTCTAACGCACGTGTTGCTGTTTCCCCCCAATAGCCGTGTTTTCGTGCTGGCTGGACCGCTGGCGATGGCCCGTTACACTGGAATGTAATCCCCACTGCAAACATTACGGCATTTCTCACAGTCGCAGCCTGTCCACTTACAGAACTGCTGTTTCCTGTCCTGTTAGGCAGCCCTTTATTCTCTGTCCAGGTCACTAACAATCCATTGACCTCCATCAAAGAATGCAATAACTTACATTCATGTAGCCCCTTTCATCCCAAAGGGTCTCACGGCGCTTTACAAACAGCACTGACACTGGAATGTGCTTCACACGCCACAGGGTGGAAAGCAGCAGCTGTTTAACAGGGCACTGCAGTGTTCTACAACGGTTTAGGACAGGAAGTGGAGAAGATACATTATAGCCACATGAAACTGCAAGAGGAACTTAGGAAGGCTGAACATAATTACCAGAGCTGATTCACCCCTGGCCTTGTGTAGTCATTTACACTAGTGCAATCTGATTTGGCTGCATTTTACATGCTTTTTGCACCAGTGTAAATGATTGCACAATGGTGCAGGAATGGTGACTGGGCCCCCTGGAATGTAACTAGGACAGATAACAGTGCAGTTGAAACACCATGGCATCTTTAACGAGGGCCTGTGTTCAAGATCTACGTTTTATGGCCTCTTCCTCCAAAAGCTCTCTGGAGCGCTCCCGTAACACTATTTCTGTAGGGGCACTGGCTCCACAAGGTCTGAGAGAGAAGAGTGCCATCTACCAACGCACTGACTCCATTTCCTTCAGCACCCTGGATTTTCCTAGGACGTTTCCCATCCAAGAACTGACTAGGCCCAGCTACAGTTAGCTTGGGAGAGCTGCTGTGATCACAGCCAAAATCGGGCCCTCCAGTCCCTGTTTCCCGCCTAGGAATGTGTTGCCACTAGCTCTCAGGGGATATCGGGTCGGCTTGGTTTAGCTTTTCATCACCTCGGATACCCTCTAAGCTCATGGGCCGCACGGGACCAAAAGGAGATTTGTGTTGCTCATCACCCACTCCTCCGTTACGGGGCTTCACAATGAAACAAAAGACAGCCCCTTTCCACAGTCAGCAACCAGCCAGATCAGAAACGAGTCAGAAATACCCTCCCTTGCAGCTGGAGAGTGCACTCTGGGATTTACCCCTGATTGTTACTGTCTGAGGCAATGCATCACTTTGGAACATTTTACCACCATGTTCCTGGCTGCCTATACCACCACCTCAGGGCCTCTCTCTTTAACGTGGCGAGAGGCTTCCCTAATCTGAGAGCTCCTTCCCACCAGGTCTCTTTCCGGTGACTGGCATACTCATGCATCTCAGTCTGCCCAGGTTCAAACGGGGGACAAAGACCCAAAACACAAGAAGTGAAAAAGAGCAAGAATCTTAAAATGATGTGCAATTAACGTCTTGCATGTTACATTTTTCTATAAACTCAGCTTCACAAGCATGTGTTTTTAAATTACTTGCCTCAAAATATCAAAACACCAGAGCCCCAGAGATCAGTGTGTGTGAATACAGGTCTGGAATGGAGCCTCCCTTTTGTAAGGGGGTTCTGTACATAACCCACCGATAGCATGCTCACTTTCCTGGGCTCCCTAGAACAGCCGTACCCAAAGTTAAAAGGAGGGGAAAGAGTGCTAACTCTTAACCAGAGGTAAAGAGTAAAACCTTACCTGCTGGATGGGACATGGGCTGAGTCTGACTGGAAGCAGTGGACAGAAAAACCCTTCTCTGTACAGCAAAATTCATCTTTGTTTTCCTTCCCAGTGACTCTCTGGCTCACTGTAAAGTCCCACAAATCAAAACAAAAGCAAAACTCTAACTTCTATTTTTATGTGAAGGGAAATACATTTCAAATCAAAGAGGACTTTCCTTATTTGTATCTCAAGAGGTAAAACTCAACCCGTCCCCAACTGACCCCCACAGTCATTTCCCAGCATAGCAAACCAAGAGAGTATAAGTCATAAAAAGTATGTATAACATTTTTTTTTAAAAACCCTGAGTTTCCATTCCCAGATGTCAAGTTTCAGTAAACATCTCTCCAACTGGTACCACTCGGGAGAGCTGCAGCACTGACTTTCACACACTTCCTATCCAAGATCACTGCTTCAGTTTGTTGCTGAGGGAGTTAGAGTGGTCTAGTGGTTACAGCAAAGGACTGGGAATTAGGACTTTTTGGTTCCAACCTTAGTTTCTACCTGTGGTTTTGGAAAAGTCACTGAACTTCTTTGTCTCTTAATCAGCTCCATTGTAAATAGCAATATTGACCTCTACCTGGGGGGGGGGGGGGGGGGGGGCGGGTTGCAAAGTGCTTTGAGATCCTCAGATAAAAGAACAAAGGATTATTATTCCCTTTTAATTAAAGGCAGAATTGTTCTTGGACAGGCATTGGGAGAGTACAACAGAGGGACATGCATAGCTGTTCTTTCTAAACTAAAGGCAGACTAAACCATTGCTCAACGTAACGGACACGTCAACTCACATCTGACCCAAAATTAAAATGATGTAAAAACAAGCTTCTTGTGAAAACCTAAGATCAGTAGAAAGGTTTCATCAGCTAAAAAAAGCAGGAAAAAACAACAAAAAGTTGTTTCGAATCAAATGAGCATTCCCCTGCCGTATTTGAAAGGGAAATACTAGAAGAAAACCTAAAGATTAAACTGACTCTAGACAGAAGTGAAATTGACCTCGCTGGTTTTCATTGCCCAAGATGAGAGTAAACTAAAATGTACAAAAGAGCAAAGGACAATTTGGCCGTATACAATTATTTCCCGTCTCGGAATGTAAGGACAGACGGAAATGAGCTTCTTTGCAGGCACTGGTTGTCAAGCTGACACGTCTCTCGTCATTTCAGTGGCTATCCAGCACCACAATCCATTGTTGAAACAAAAAACCCCACATATACTTGGTTGCAAGCCTTGACTGGGAAGGACAAGACATGCAATGCTGAATGACTTGGCGCAATGCACTTAGCCCTCCACAATAAACCGGGGGGACTGAACTAAGGACACGGGACCTCGGCTTGTCATGTTAAAAAGGGATTTGGATTCCTGGATATTGGGGGGAATATTTTGAATTGCTGTTTTCCCGCGGCCCACAACTACTGCAACAGAACCAAATGCGCCGTTAAGACACACTGGACAGACTGCTGAGCAGGAAGCCTGGATACTCCGGAGACAGGGGCACTGAATGGAAAACACGGGACAGAATCTTACCCTGGTTAATTACTATTATGATCAGAAGCATGTTAAGGCAAATTCAGATAACTGGATTCCTCCTAAGCAGCCCTTGTTTTAAAACCTACATCAAATGGTTTTGGAGCATATATACATGTATCTCAATTAGCCCTAGGTTTCTTCCTTATGACTCAGAAAGTCTCCTGAGAAGAATTATGCATCTCCTCCCCACTAAAGTCTAAATCAATCAATCAGCCACTCTGAAAGTCTGATGTGGGGCTGACGGTTTCTTATGCCTCTGAGGAGGGGCTGGCTCCACAGGGAGGAAAATGACTTTTTCCAGTCGTGCAGAAAGGGAACATTTGTGAAGGAAAAAGGGGAGAGATTTGCTTCAGGTGGGCACAAAACAAGGCCACTCCCCTGTGGAACTGGTTAGATTATGGAGTGTTCAGACACCAGCACTGTCCCCTCATTGCAGTCACCCCCCCACCCGGGCTTCGGGAAAGCATCCACCCAGGACGCTACACTTTGCAAAGGAGAGAACATGGACCCTGCGCTCACAGCCCAGGACTGGCTTCTGTTCCACAGCGGAAGGGCAACACCAAACCCTGCAGTCCTTCCTCAGGCACAATTCCTCCAGACGTCAGCTGGAGACTTGCCTGAGTGAGGACTGCAGCATCAGGCCCCCAACAAACCACCGCTCTTGGATGGTCACGGCCTGACATTTCCCAGAGTGACTACTGATGTTAGGTAGGGGGGGGGGGGGGGAACGGACTCCTTTCAGGGGGCTGATTCTCAGGAAGTGCCCAGCACCCCCCCTTCTGAAAACCAGGCCCTTGAACAGTTTCTAGATCTGGGCACCCCACATTTGGGCACCAGGCTCCCAGGCCTGAAGTGACATTCCCAGCCACAGCTGGGCACAGAAGAGCTCCATTGAAAGGGAAATACTTCTCCCCTCTCCGCCTTATGACTGTCTGTCCCCACCCCCGGCACTCGGAGCAACCTTGGCGATGTGGAGCGTAAGCTCTTCAGGGCAGGGCTTGTCGCTTTGCTGTTTGTCCAGCGCCCAGCACTGGGGGGGGGGGGGGGTCCTGCCTCGGGCTTGGGGGCACTGCCCGAAAATAAATATTGACTGCTGCGGGACTAGGAAAGGTTCCGCCCCGGCCCAGCCGTGGTGAATGCTGTCTCAGGCACTGCCCTGAATCCAGTGCTGGGTGGGGACCGCTCCAGCTGTGACGGCAGCGGGGTAGAACAGTCTACACGGGGGCAGGTCAGCCGCTCCACTGTCCCTCTATTGGCTTCCTCCTGTGGACAAAGGTCCCCAGCAACCCAGGTGTTCGGCACACGCTGCCGTGCCGCAAACCGACCTCCCACTGGGCAGATCACTGGGCAGGACAGACCTGGCTCAGAGCCCCCCCGCCCCCCCAATAAAAGTTATTTCACTCGCCTGGGCCCCTGACCCCGCGGGGGAAACACTCGCTCTCCCCAGCTCCCCTGCGCGCGTTTTAAATCCCCCGCTAGCTCCGCAGAGCGCGCGGCTCTGCCCCCAGGCCGGCCGGCCCCAGCTCCCGCTGCCTGGCAGAGCCACGGGATCCCGGGCGGGCCGGGGAGACCCCGCCGGCTTCGGGCAAGGCGCCCAGGCGCTCCGGGCCAGCGGGAGCGGGGATCCGGCCCGCTGCGTGGCCATGGAGGGCGCACGCCCCGAGCGCCTCTGTCTGTCCGCGAGCAACGGCGGCTCCCAGCCCCCTCACCTGCTGCAGCCGCCGCAGGCATCCGCCAGCCGGGATCCGGGCCCCGCAGCCCCCGAGGGTCGCTCCCTGCCTTTGTCTGCAAGGCCCCCCCAGGGACTGGACCCTGTCTGCCGGGAAGGAAAGTTTAAAGCGCCTCCACCCCCCGCGGGAGCCCCGCAGCTGGAGGGCGAGACAACCCACGCGAGCGGGGTGGGGGGGGGGCAGAGGGCGGACAGCCGGGGTCCCCCCGCGCGCCAGTCCCCGGGCACTGCCCCGCGCGCGCGCGGTCCCCCGTGGGGAGGAGCGGGACTTACTGGCCGGAGGTCGAGGAGGCGCCGTGAGGTAATTTCCCACGCCCGGGAGGCGGCCGGGATCCAGAGGCGGCGGGGCCGCGGCTCAGAAGCCAGAGGGAGTTAATCCAAGCGGGCCGCGGGGGCCCATGCCCCGGGCACCGGCCCGAGCCTTCCCGCGCTCCCCTCTCCCGGGCGCGCTGCGCTCTGCTGGGGTCTCTGCGCGCCGCCCCGGCGCAGTCCGGCCGCCGCTGGCCCTGGGGAAAGGAAGCGCCGGGCGCTGCGCTGCGCCCGGGGTCTTTGGTATGTGGCGGCGCCGGCCGCCGTCCCCCGGGGGCTCTCTTCACCTCCTGCCCGCCGGCTGCCCGGGCAGACCCCCCGCGCTCGCCTGGCTGCTCATTGTCTCTCGGCCCCCTTCACGCCCGTCGGGGCTCAGCCCTCCGGCGCGGGGCCATGGGGACGGCGCGGCCAGGGCGCACGGGGGGGGAGCTGCTCTTCGCGGCGATCTTCACCCCTCCGGGTTAGCCCGTTGGCTCGCCGGCTCCGGCTCTCTCCCGCCCGGGGGACTCCGCTAGCGCCGCCGCCGCCTCCGCTCGCCTCTGCCCAGGGCCATCGGGGGCGGGCTCCGCCGTGCGATCCCCCCTCGGACAACTTCTCCGCGCTGTCAGGCTGCCCGGCCGCCGCCTCCCGCTGCACCAGGCGCCCCGCAGCCGAGTCGCGGGGCCCTTCGCCCCGGCAGCTCCCCCCTTGCAGGACCCCGGCCGCTCGCTGCAAACTCCCTGCCTCGAAAGCGCCGGAGCGGGTCCGCCTGGCCCGGCTGCAGCCCCCGGGCGATCTCCGAGGGGTTCCGGCTGCAGGGGGGGGGGTTCTTCACGCGCGCCCCCTTCCTTCCCCGGGGCGCCTGGAGCTGCGAGGCGATTCCAGCCCCTCCAAAGCTGCCGGTCCGGGGCGTGCCCAGGGGAAGCCCCCGGCCGGGTCCGTTAGTGCACGGCCAGCCCCCAGCAGGCGGCCGGCTCCCGGGTCCTGCCAGGCAGAGCGGCGCGTACTCCCCGGTGCATCTCGCCTCCGCTGCTGCCGCTTCCCAAGTCGCCCTTTTTGCCGGCTTTTGGGTAACTCCAGGGTCCGGTGCAGCTGCACCCTCCCCCTCCCGCCGCGGCCGGTCAGCGCCGCGAGGGCTTCCTCCGGGTGGTGTCCGACCGCCAGCAGCCCCCGCCGCTCCGCTCCCTGCCTCGCCTCCCGTCCGATTGAGCTCCCGCTCCGGCGCCGCTCGGTTTGATGCAGCGCCCGCCAGCCTATGCCTGATGAGCCGGGTGGGCTGGCGGCACCTCGCCGCCTCTCCCTGCAGGGGGCGCTCCACCCCTGCTGCAATCCCAGCCGGCTGCGCAGCCGATGTCCCCTGATGGCTGCAGCTCTTCTGGGTGGGTTCCCCCCCCCCGCCCCCCTCTTTGGGGAAGGGCTGAGCGGGGGCTGCAGTGTGGAAAATGCAAATCGAGTGTCATGTCTTCTAGAAGGAGCAAATCGGATCCACCTTCCGGATGCGCACAGGGCGATGGTCAACTGCCCCTGCACTCAGTGCACAGGCCTCTGTGTGTGTGTGTGTTACCATGCTCCAGCCTCTCTAGTTTCTTTCTCTCTCTTTTATATTTTCCCTTTGGGGCTCTCTGTGGTTCCAGTCTCCCTTCTTCTGGGCTTGCTCTGCTCTGAGTTCTTCCAACTTTCTTCCCTCAAGAGGCTGCTCCCCCGTTGTGGCTGCTGCCGTGATTACAAGAGGACCAGGGCGTGAGAGTTTTTTAAAAAAAGAAATCAGATGGCTCAGCTGCAAAATCTCTCAGCACAGAAAACTTTTTAAATGCCCCCCCTTGCAGCTTGAATAGCACACAACGACACACACACAACCACACACACACAAAGAAAATCAGTGGAAAGTTTCCCTCCCCACACACCAATTCTACTACAAAGTTGTTCCTTTAGTGCAAGGGCCAGTAGAAAAAGGAACCGCTGTTCTTTCGTTTCTACTCGAAATAAGCAGGGCCTCCTGTGTCACGGCTGGGCCTGTCAGGGGGCTTGCCTGTGTACACTGTGTGTGTCCAATGCTCCACAACATGGATTATTTGTATTTTGTTTTTTAATATAATGATTCCCCAAGACCATCTTTTCTGAAGCCTCTTTAGCAGGATCCAGGTCATGACACAGCAGCCCCTGCTGGAGAGTGCCTGCCAAGGCAGCCATGAAGAAATGATGTTGACCAGCCTGACTTTCCCCCAAGAAAACAATGGGACTTTCATTCAGGCATCCTACTCTGACCCAATTCAGCCTTAGAACAGAAGTGCCACCTCTCCAGTCTCACTCATTTAGACCCCATTTTACTCCCATACGACATTTTACTCCCGTCTGATAGTACTGCGGAAAGGGATCTGGGGGTCATAGCAGATCACAAGCTAAATATGAGCCAACAGCGTAACGCTGCTGCTGCTGCAAAAAAAAAAAAAAAAAGTGAACATCATTCTGGGCTGTATTAGCAGGAGTGTTGTAAGCAAGACATGAGAAGTCATTCTTCTGCTCAGTTCTGGGTGCCACATTTCAGGGAGGATGTGGACAAATGGGAGAAAGTCCAGAGAAGAGCCACAAGAATGATTTAAGGTCTAGAAAACATCACCTATGAGGGAAGATTGAAAAAACTGGGTTTGTTTAATCTGGAAAAGAGAAGACTGAGAGGGAACATGATATTCTCCTTAACCTCTGAGGATAGGACAAGAAGCAATGAGCTTAAATTGCAGCAAGGGCCGTTTAGGTTGGACATTCGGAAAAACTTCCTACCATGTCATGGTGGTTAAGCACTGGGATAAATTGCCTAAGGAGGTTATGGAACCCCAGGGATGGTTTAAATAATACTTACTCCTGCCATGAGTGCAGGGGACTGGACTAGGTGACCTCTCGAGATCCTACGAGTCTATGATTTTAGACCCAATTTTACCTCCATCACCTACATTTCCTCCGCTCTAGACTGGACGTTATTTCCCCTTTTTATTGTCCGTTAGTTACATCAGAAAATCTGAATCATGCAAATTTATTGCTGGAGACACCAGCTCCACATCTGGACAAGCTTCCGCTGATATTTTTGGGTGTGTCCCTCGGCTCGAGCCCGGGTTGCCTCTTTGGGGGTTAATCCTGTTCCCACTGCAGTCAGTAGGAGTTCTAGTCTTTGGCCGGCAGAGAGGTGTGTGGCAAGATGTACTCAATGTGATTTCACCCCGGGAGATGATTAGGTCAAATTGTTACCCCAGGGTATCGGGAACAAGAGTCCTCGCTGCCAAATGATGCCTTATTACAGTGAGGTTGATAACGCTCTCCCCTTCCCCAGAAACTAATAGGCTCCACTGTTGTGTCCCTGCAGATATTCATCTTGCAATGGCCAAGTCTGAACCGCTCCCGAACACCATGATTCAGACAGCCCAAGGCCTGGACAGGTATTAGATCCGGTCTCATCAGAGTTGCTTGCTACGGGATGCAAACCGGTTCTGTACCAAAGCTTAAGTGAAAGCCCGGGCCATGGAGAAGGTGACTGGTGGGTGCAGTGCTCAGCGCACCCTGGTGGAAGTTCCTATGACAACGAGATGCATGTAAGCAGGGTTGCTGTCGCTGGGTGGGTCTCAGGACATTAGTGAGGCGAGGTGGATGGGGTAATGTCTTCTACGGGAGCAACTTCTCTCTCCCCACCAGAAGTTGGTCCAAAAAGAGAGATTCCCTCTCCCATCTGGTCTCTCCAGAGAGATGCTGGTCAGGTTCAAACCCCAGAGCTGGGCTCAGGCTGCAGACTTTGGGGGCAGAGGCTCAGGCCTGGCTTGGATGGACCGTGACTTGTGTTTGGAAACAAAGGGCCCAATCCCACCAATCCTACAGCGCACTAAGCTCATGGGGACCCTGCAGGGCTGGTCCCGCAGCCTTTAATTCTGAGCTTGAAAGGAGAAGTAATTCCCGAGCTCAGTATCTCAGGGGGTGGGGTGTCCTTTCCTCTAGCTCCACCAGCCCTGGAGCGGCAGCAGAGTCCCTCCCCAGCAGCTGCTGCAGCCAGTTGCGTGGCCCTAGTTCCTGCCCTCCGAGGTGAGGGGGAAGGATGGCAGAATTCACGTGGCGGTGGATTCCCAGGTCCCTAACGCTGCTGGGCCTCGCCCTTACCCTGCATTGAAAACTCGCAGGGAGCCTGGGAAGCTGGGTTCCACTCTCCAAGCCCTGTCCCCCACCACGTGAGTGGCGAGGCCCCCACCTGTCTCCCGGCCAGCAGACCCCCTGCAGCTGCAGAGGGGGCTGGAGAAGGGTTTGCCCCGAAGAAACAAATTTTTCAAAAAGCAAAGGCTGACGTGAGCGTAGGAAAAATGCACCCACACACACCTGCCTTTGCACTCACAAACAGGGCTGGGTGCCTGCCGAGCCTCCTTTGCATAGACAGACACCCAGCTGGCACATGCAAATACACAGGGCGGGGGGGTTATGTGAACACGGATTCCCCCTGCACGGTTCAAACTCCGCCACCCTCCTGAACACGTGTCCCTAAAGATTCTAGTCTAGTACTAGACAGCAATATTTTCCTTCCGACTGGCAGCGTTCGATGGAAACAAGTTCAGGTGGCCCCCTCCCACTGGCTCTTGTGGTTGGCCTCCATTGCGGAGTCTGCCGAAAATTCTTTCTCTGTTTTCGGCAATTTATCCCAGTGTTTAACCACCATGACATGGTAGGAAGTTTTTCCGAATGTCCAACCTAAACGGCCCTTGCTGCAATTTAAGCTCATTGCTTCTTGTCTAGCTCTGTTGATTTGGCTGGGCCTACTCCCACGAGTAAGTGGGTGCAGGATTGGGCCGCTTGTGGCCGAACGGTCTGTTCTACCAGCATCTTTTCACCCGTTCCAAAAGAGAGACCTGGCGGGCGTGAAGGTCGTCATCTCCTCCGCTGCGGAGACGTGACATTTTACCGGCGCGTCGGCATTGAAAAGGCAGAAACAAAGCTTTTGTCTGAAGAGCTAAGCAAAGCCCATGTCGTTCAGCCTAGGGAGCGTCGATAGGGAACTCTGTGCATGACCTGAATGTCTGGCGGTATAGGTGATGGCTTAAGTCTGATATGACATTTATCTTCACAAGTGAGGAGACAGATAACTTATTCATGACCGTGCCACTCTTGAGTTAGCCGGTGTTTACTCGCCAGTGGAGATATCATTTCAGCTCCAGGCTCAGCCACCATCATATATTTATTTCTGCTAACACGGGGATCCTCTCGCTCTGCCAGGGGAATTATGCTTATAACGTATATAGTAGAAACATTTACTTTGACGGTAGAAGTTGACCGTACACTTTAGCCATCGATCACATCGTCCCGAGCCGGATTTCAACCCGTCAAATGGTTAACAGCATCACTGTGAGCCGGCCTTCGCTCCGGACAGGTGAACAGAAGCAGCTGCCTTATTAAATGTTTCCATTTGTGTTGACTAAAACAGGGTCCTTTCGCAAATCAGGGCAATACAAACAGCAGATTAATCAGTTTCTAATTAAATGATGGCAGCGTGCACGTTTAATTAAATAGACTGTTTAAACAATTCTTTATCACAGCACTCGAGACCAGCAGAGCATCCCATGGCATGACCTTGAGATGGTGCGCGACAAGCCTATTCCACTAGGTGCCTGGGGACGTCCTTGGGGACATCCTGCCAGGAGGAGTTAAGGATTTGGTTGGTTTGTTTAGTTTGCGTTTAGGTGATGGATGCTGTCAAATCAGCTTTTTCATTTTGTCATTGGGATCATAGACAGCAGAGAGGGAAGAGACTTATTAGGTTGATCCTGCAACCCCACCATGGTCATTATTGAGGCCCATTATGTCCAAATGTGCTCCTAGACAGGGGGATCCGCCCAGAGGATTCAGGGGGCCTGGGGCAAAGCAATTTCAGGGGCCCCTTCCATTACAGAAGAAAGAAGAGGACAGGAGGACCCGCCGTCAAATTGCCGCAGAAGACTGAAGCGGAGCCAATGAGGAAGAGAGGGACTGAAAGACCCGCCTGCCGAATTGCCGCTGAAAAAAAGAAATGTAAATATTGACCTACCGCCGAACTGCTGCCGAAGACCCGGACGTGTGGGGCCCAGGGCCTGGGGCAAATTGCCCCATTTCTGCCCCCCCTTTGGGCTGCCCTGCTCATAGATATACATACACAGCCTCTGTCGACTGCAGCGAGAGTCACATGTATGCATGAGAGCTGGGTAATGAGCCCTGAATTACGCGCTGTGCAGCCCAACTGAATCCTAACCCAGGGCAGAAACTGAGCCGCGTTCCCTATTCGGAGCTAATGTTCTCTGCACCAGTGGCCGTTCCGCATTGTTTGCAGGCCCGAGACTCCCAGTGGGGTCAATGGAAAGCTGAGGCCTGAAAGGCACAGACAGAATCAAGCCCGGCTGACTGATTTATACAAACTGCTCCCGTGATAACCCTCTTCTTTTCCTTTGTTTCGCAGCGGCTCTGAGGTCCAACACCAACCTGGGTTTGGGTTGTGATCATTGTGCCAGCCACGTTTGGCTCCCAGCCTGAGAACTTGCAGGGAACTTTTGGGCAGAGGATAGTTTTCTGGTCAAGCTGCAGAATGGGAACTCTGACCGAGCCTGCAGCGGGACTGGGGCCAGGGGATATAAGCCTCTACCCCTGTGAGGAGTCTCAGCTAAGCTGTTTGCATGAGTAAGGTCTATTCACATAAGAGTCTGCTGGGTCAGGCCCCGCCTTTGTGGCCCTGTGTGGGGGTGAGAGAGACCGCGAGAGCGTCTCCGCTCCCAGAAAATGGCCCGGGCGACCGATCGATATCCACACACGCATGCATCATGCTGCACAGACAGCTAGTTATTGACGGAGCCAGCCTGCTACAATGAGTCATGGCAAGAGCAAGGATAAGCCCTTGGGAGGTGCCGCTCCTGCAAATCTAGCAGCAGGCACTGGTGCATCCCGCTTCATGGGCTGCGTCACCAGCCTGGCCTTGTCTCCACCTACGGCTTTGCTCCAGCTACAATCTGGGTGGCACCTGGGACAAGCTGCACTTTGTTTCCCCCGGGTGTACGGTTGGGTGGCAGGGTCTGTTTCATATTCAGTGCCCAGGGACTGTCATTTCAGCCTATTGAAGTCACAATTTACTACTGTGAAAATAAACATTTGTGTTAGCTTGGTTTATTCTGCGGGCTTCGTACGAATGTTAATAATTCACAACCTGCATGCTTCGACATGGGGCTGCACAGCCGGCCTGATTGCACAAACCTTCCGCTAACACACAGAGCGGCAGGCTTCCCCCGGTTCCTTTCGCATGGGTCTCACACACAACAGATACCTTGGTATGTTTCCCTGAGGTGTTCTATCGCTCAAGACAGATAGGAGATGATGAGAGAAGTGCCACTTAGCGCTAAGCCACGGATAACGAGGAAATCAGTAGCAAGGCTGCTGTGAGATAAAGGTAATATTTTATGTAAAGATGACGGAGTTTAAAATCTGGGCGTGTTGGAAAGCTTCCTGTGTCTGAGCGTCCTGGTGCTTTGTTTGTTTGCTGGATTTGCAATAAAAATTAAAGGAGATTTTCCCCATCAAGGTCAAATCCAGCCCGCAAGTCCCTCTGTTCGGGTAAAATTCTCCACCCAGCTCCATAGGGGGCACGTCACCTTCAGTGCCCTGCTTGGGTAGCTGTGATCCCTGCCCATGCAGAGAGAGATCCAGATATTTGCAGTCTAGATCTGCCCCGCTGCCTTCAGAGGAGAAGTTTGCCCGTATGACTAAGGGCAGTTTGCTTCATCGCATGCTGCGCTGGTGACCCACTCACAGATATTCTTCTTGCAGGCCACCTGATTCCATCAGCAAGGCCGTTTACAAGGGTCCCAGGGCAGAGGAGCAGCCCCACAAGAATGTCTGGCTCCCCAGGCCAGCGGGGACAGCCGGTGCTTTGAAGGTGAGGTTGTTCAGAAGTCCTATCTGAGGCGTTAAACAGGCTCCCGGGTCATAACATAGTGGGGGTTGAGACCCGGCCTGAGCGTTAGGACACCTGGGTTCTATTTGCATCTCTAGCGTAGATTTCAAGTGTGACTGCGGGCAAGTCACTGCCCCACTCTGTGCCTCAGTTTCTCAATCTATGAATTAGGAGCGATTCCCTATGCCACAGGGGTATTGCCAGGCTACGCTTATCATCTTCAGAGGGAGCCGACTGTAGAAAAGCAAACTGTTATTGACCAAAGGGGTGAGATTAACAAATTGGTCAACAACTACCACTTAAGGACCCATTCATGGTTTCATGGGACACTCAGCAAAACGTTGTTCAGAGGCAATTCAGTCTAAGCTTCTCCGGCACCCAGTTCTCCATGGGATGTGATCATACATCACATCGTTCTGTTTAGCTCTGTACCATCAGTGGAGACATTTGCATCAGCGACCATAGTAATGGGTGGTCTAGAACTCTAGATGGAGAGGGGTGTGTGGGGCTGGATGGATAGAAAATTGCCTCCTGGTATTCAAGGTGAGAGTCCTGGTTTTGACGTGAGCAGCCCATTGGGACTGTACAGTGAGCAGAAGCGGTGGGAGCAGGTGAACTGCTGAGCAGGAAGGATTCGGGGGTGACAGGGGCAAACATGGCCCGAGGCAGCGGAGAAAGGGAACAGCTGAGAGAATCTTATGGGGGGGAGAAAAGACCAGGCCCAGAGTGAAGCCCCAAGCAGAGCTCCTGTGGAATCTGATGGCTAAAGGTCCTTTCCTATGAACCAGGACGTGGCCTCATCTCTGCTAATGACCCTTCATGCCTCCCACCCCCAAACCAGGACACACCCGGACTGTCAGGGCCAGAGACCACGAGCTTTCCTTTGCTACCAGGCCCTCTCTGCCCTAGAGAATGCAAAGCGGGGGGGGGGGGAGAGGGGATTTCAGGTAATAGCTTTTATGGGACCAGCTTCTGTTGGGGAGAGAGACAAGCTTCTGAGCTCACAGAGCTGTTTTCCGGCTCCGGGAAATCTCTGAGTACGTTGCCCAGATCTGAAGAACAGCCCTGTGCAGCTCGAAAGCGTCTCTCTCTCTCTCGCTCTCTCACCAACAGATAGGGTGACCAGACAGCAAGTGTGAAAAATCGGGATGGGGGTGGGGGGGTAATAGGAGCCTATATAAGAAAAAGACCCCAAAATTGGGACTGTCCCTATAAATCGGGACATCTGGTCACCCTACCAACAGAAGTTGGTCCAATAAAAGATGTTGCCTCCCGCACCTTGTCTCTCTAATATCCTGGGACCGACGCGGCCACATCGGTCCTGCACACAACTAGAGAATGCTGGCATGGCAGCCCTGGAGGAGTTATGTCTTCATGGCACAAAACACCCCCGTGGGGGGCACAGCCCCTCCGAGCCAGGGTCAGCTGACTCGGGCCCGCAGAATTCACGCTACGGGGCTCAAAATAGCAGTGGAGACGTTCCCGCTTGGACTTCCCAGCCGGGGCTCCCGGGAACGTCTCCACTGCTATTTTGAGCCCCGTAGCGCAAGCCGGAGTCAGTCGATGCTGCCACAGGGGGTTTGTGGGTTTTTTTTTGCAGTGTAGACGTACCCTGCATACAGTGGCTTTTCTTGGCATGCTGGGATCACACGGCCCTGGGCAAGGCTGATCACCGCGCTCCCCATGTCCTCCTGCCCCACAGCAGGGCCAGTGGCAGCAGCTGCAATGGCACAACTGTCTAGATGGGCTTAGTGTGAGGCTCAGACTCCCTCAGTCTTTCTGGAGGTTTCTCACCGTCCCTGCTCCATTTGAAAAGCAGGAGGAATATGGCGCTTCCCTCGTTTGCATTTGCATCTTCCCAGCTCTTTCTCTTTCTCTCTGTCTCTGTATTGCTGCAATTACAGACACTTTAAAACACAATGATCTGGCTGTTAATGTGATGGATGACAGAAGCTTTCTGTCTGGTTTAAATCATCCCCTAGAGTGAGCAAACTTCTCTGGATTAACCCCTTCCTGGCCCAAAACTGGCTCCCTCCCCAGGCCCTGTGGATATTGTTTAGAGAGTGAAATGACATGCTAGCGTATCTAGATTTCATTCCTGCAAAGTAACTCGTGCAGCTGAGGAAGCTCATTATTTTCTTTCTCTTGCCTTCATAAGGGGAACAAAGATGCTGCCCTTTTAGCTTCTCAGCTGGAGAAGAGGGGAGGCTGAGTTCACTTTCAAAGGCATGTTTATCCATCTCTCTGCTTCCTGCTGGAGACGATCCGTTCCCTCAACAATAGGGCAGGAGCGTGCCACCAACAGTGACACTGCAGCGTCAGGCAACGGTAACCAGCCAGGCATTTAACCAAGCAGTGCAGCAAGGAATTTCTAGCACTGCATATCTGCGCGCACGCTGCACGTGCAAATACCTATGCACCGGGTTATGTCGGCACGAAGAGGGAACACGTCCTGCCTTCAGCTCCCGCTGAGGACGACGGCACCCATTTGTAAACCGAGTTTGACGGGTCTCAGGCTAGTTCCCAGGAGACAGGCCTCCCCATCACTACGGGCTCTGCCTGAGCGTGTCTCGGGGAATGAACTCCCCCTCTGGCTGCAGGAGCAGCCCCTCCGGATCGGGAGCGAGGTGTAGGGAGTGGCAGCTGGTGCTGTACTTATCCCACAGCCTCACTCCCCAGGCTGCCACCTATCCCCAGCACTTAATTGGCATGAGCACCTGAGCAGTCACCTGGCCTCTCCTCCAGCTGGCCGAGTCATGCTTGCAAGGTCTCAGGAGCCAGCTGCCAGCTCTGGAAAGTGGCAAAGGGAGGGGATCTCGCACTTCTGCATCCTCCGCCGCTTTGTTTCACTGCTGTGGGAAAGGCGATCAGGCCACGCTGGCAGCCAGGGGTTAGCAGATAAGCGAGTGTGAGCGTCGGAGAGGCCGGCGGGATCAGTTCCAGCACAGGGCCTTGCAATCCCTCTCGGGCCAAATGCGAAACCAGCCGGCAGGCCTGGCCATGGGGCCAAGCCAGAGGGCAGGGGGAAGTGCCCTGGCAGGCTGGCAAAGTCCCTGTCCAGGCAGCTAAAAGTACCTTTCCTCTGGGCTGCCTGGCCAGTGCTCTGCCCCTTTCTCAGTCTCGCTCCTCTCTGATTTCCCAAAAACATCCAGAGAGTCGAAGGGGGGGCTGGGTTCTGGGAAAGTGACAATGGGCAGACAGGCTGGAAAGTGCTCTAATGAGTTTCTGTCAGTCACCCAGACACATGATTGATGGCTCCGTGTGCAACAACTGAGCGCTGGGGATTAAGTGCACATGTTATGTCAATTTCCGACTCGCGCTCTCTCTTTGTTTAAGGAGACAGTCTCTCCTTCCCCTGCCCGTGCCCCAGGCAGGACCATTAACTTCATCTCCTCAGATCCTGGGGGTGGTTTATACCGAAGCTGCTGTCCTGACTTTTTTTATTAGTCTGAAATGGATTTTGCTGCTGGTGGAAGCCCTCATCGGAGGCTGCTGCTTCTCTTTTTATGCCCCCATGGGCTCTATGACATGCCAGGCCTCCGTGGGGGCATTGCCCTTAATTTTGACTGGGCATATGGTGCCTCTCAGCAGGGCTGCACCAGTGACCCCGAGGGTTATTGCAGGAGTTAGCGACATGCAACCACATTGCTGTAAGCAGCTATTGAGCACTTCTCATCTGTCAAACTCTGTGGGGACTGTTACAGCTTGGGAAAGCCAGGCCAGCTTATGTCTTTCTTTTAGCCCACACAGGGGAGAAGAAGCTGTAGAACTGGCCAGGATGAACACCCGAGCTCCTAGCAAATCCATGTGCTGGGGACACTACAATTTTACAAATTTCCCTGCATGCTTTTGGGGAGCCAGGACTAGAACCCTGGGCCCATAGCGGCATAAACACAGGCCACGGTCACTGTGCTATGGGAGCTCTCCCTCAGCCGGCAGCAGTAGCACGTCCTTTATGTGCTTGTGGCCGATTACCAGAGGGACTGAGAGACGCAGCATCCTCCCTTCCCCTGGCCCCCAGCTCCACGGAGTCGCCTTCCACGCAGATGGGGCTGTGCAGGTTACGGTGCAGTGACTGTACAAGGAGGGAGTGGAGCTGGGGGGGTATCCTCTGACCTCAGAGCTAGCCTCTCGTCAGCCCTGCAAGGACTTTCCTGGGTGGATTCCACTCCCTGCACTGACCCCCCCTCCCCGAGAAGTGGGCACGGGGCAGTGGCCTGTGGGAACCAGTGGCAGCCTGTCTCCCATGGGGGTGGTGCAGGGGCTGTCAGTGAAGGGCGGGGTATAAAAGCCTAGAGAGACAAGAGCAGGATGGGGAGAATGTATTCAAGTAGCTCCCTGAAACCTCCCCGGAAATGGTCCCCAGCACATGTGACTCAGGCGTTGCAGCTGGCACATGCCTGGGACTCATACATGGGATCTGACACATGCGTGTTCAGCTCAGGGTGTGATATGTGGCCAGCGTGTGTGCAAACAGGGCACACCACCTGGGTGACTCGGATGCGACACATGAACCAGGTGTGATGTGTGGCGCACGCGTGCAACTCAGGCAGGCTGCCTGGTGTGCGTGCCTGGCACGGGCGTGACGCCTGGCACAATTACTTCTTTTGGACACCGGTGGTCAGCAGAGGAAAGTGGCTGGTAGAGGAGCAGTGACTGGAGTGGATTCTCGGGGGTGAAGCAGGGTCACTGTGCTAAACTATGATCGACAGTCCCCTAGCTGTCTAGCATAGCGCAGGGGATTGGCCGTGCAAACATGGGCCCCAGTACCAGACATACCCATGCCAGGGCATTCTCCCCTGAAGCTTCTGGCAGATCTGGGGGTGGGGTGCGAGGGGGTTGCACAAGTAGCATTACAGGATTCAAACACATGGATTACAAGCACGTGTTTCTGTGTTTGAGGATGACGTATGGGCATGTGAGGTCTCCACTGGCCTGTGATTATGGGCTGCTTGCGTGTATATGGGTAGAGGAGTCCGGGTCTGTTTGCAGGAGAGGGTGGCTGTGTGTTTGCATGGATGTGCACTGGAGGAGAGAGGGTGGCAATAGTTGGTTGTGAGCCTGCAGTGGTGTCTGGTTTCGCCCCATCCAAGTGGTGCCCTGCCCTGTCTTGCAGGAAATGCCTATGGTTATTATTAGCAGCCAGCGAGCAGCTGTCTGCAGAGTGTTGATGCAATACAGGCTGGGAAGAATGCAGAGTGCCAATTGCATGGCGGGGGGTGGGGGGAGAGAGAGAGAGAGGCAGGCAGGACTGGACACCCTCACACATCTGTGACTAACACACAGCGTACAGCATGCCCAGGGGATTCCGCCCCCAGCGAGGGAACCTGGCATGTGTGTCACAGCCAATTTCCCCAGCAGGGAGAATTTTGCCTACAAGGCAGTGATGTCGAGGCCAAGGCCAAGGAGTCTACCTGAGTAAGCACAGGACTGGGAATCGGGGGTCAAATATTGCCCTGCCACTGCCTCGTTGAGTAGCCTTCGGTGAGCCGGGTGATCGCTGCCACGGGCAGTTAATGATTGCACAGCCCTTTGGAAATGCTAAATATGGGCTGAGTTGGCTGGAAAGTGCTTGTGTGTTTGCACACCCAAGTCGTCTATTTTTACGTCAGCTGTTAGCTCGCACACAGTTACTAGGCTTGCACGTACAATCACAGATATTGTGCACACACCGTTTTGCAGGCACAAATGCACGTGCACTTTTCTGAAAAAAATGGCCCTATTTATTGCATACAAAATAGGACAAACCCTGAGTTTCCTGTCTCCCTCCACGGGCAGTCTGTCCTGCTCTGACCCTGTCTCCCACCAGAGGTTCCACACCCTCACAAACCTCCCTTCTTCACGGCATTGTAGCCATAAGGTTTAACGTCATCAGGAATGAGAGGGATCCAGATGCTGATTCCCAGACCAGAGATCTCTGTTGCCAGAATCCTCACCCTCCACTTAGAGACGCACCAGGTGTTTAACTTCATACCTGCTGTCCCCTCACCCTCTCCACTGCCAGCCTTCTCTCTCTCCCACCCCTTCATGTGTCTCTCCCCCGCTGTGCTTGAGGATTTGAGACGGGATCAGAGGTGTAGTTTGACTTCTATATTTGGGGGAGGGGCTCCAGTCAGGCCAACGGGGCCACACTGGGGGGTGGGAGTGGCAAATTCCATGCGTGTCCACAGGGCACCATTTCAGATTGGGGGAGGCAATTTTAACCATGATTCCAAGGGCTACTTGGGCAACTGAAAACTCTTGGTTTTTTGCAGATAATAACTTAGAAATCTCTACCAGGAGCATTGCATCTAATTCCTCTATCAAGAAAGAAAATTAAATAAATATTAGGCCCCCTCAGCTCTAATACGAACATGTTCTGACATCTTGTGGCAAATCACTTATGGGTCACTGGTTAGATGTAAAATGGTAACATCTATTCGTACTCAGATACTCGTCCTAAAGTCAGCAGGGACCATTGTGATAATCTAGTAATTGTAGTCTCCCCTTCAACTAGTTCCTTATCCACTTTTCACTTCTCACATTAATCCCCATCTTCTCCAATTTAACTATTTCTCGTGTGGAACTGTATCAGATGCCTTCCTGACTTCCAGGCAGATTAGATCTACTGTATTTCCTTTGTCTAAAAAATCAGTTCTCTTCCCAAAGAAAGACACTGGTCACTTTGTTACCACCTCTGGAATCCAACAATTGAAACAATTGTAGAAAAATCTGCAGTTACTTTCTATCATTGATTGAACTTTAGGAAACATCCTCACAGCCCTTTTCTTACCTTAATCACCTGGGAATCACTCTGGTTATAAACCAAATTCTGACTCCCTGCCTCAGGGGCGCAAGCTGGGAGCAGCACAGCTGTCTCCTCTGCTGGTTTGATTGCATTGCACACTCAGGCTGCCTGCCTGAGGCTTGCAGTTTGGGGAGGCAACGCCCCCCAGGTCCCCCCCAACTCCGCCTGTGGACGTGATGGCAAACAGAGCGAGGTGGAGAAGGCAAAGGGGTTGTTTTTAGTTGATTACTGCCTACAGCTCAGCCTCCTGCAAGGTTGCATCTCCCCAGGGAGGACCCCAACAAGGGGAATTTGCAGGTGGGGGCTGGGGGGAGGATACATGCAAATCACCATCTCCTGAAATGCAGGCGCAGTTCAGGTTAGAGTGACCTGTGCTCTACCCTTTTAGGTTCACCTGTGGCCTGTCTGCTGCAGGGCCCAGGGGGTAGCTCTCTGGTTATAGCAGGGGAGCTGTGTGCGCTCTGAAAGGACGGTGTAGCAAAGGGGCTTGGGCAAGCTGCATTCCTTTGGTGCTTTATACTGAATTGACACCCCTCAGCAGACCTTTGAGCCTTAAAGGGATGGGGCCCAGTGTCACGGAGTATAGGGGAGTCCGGCCCTGCACCCCTCTTCCCCGGATTCACTGGGAGTCTCAGCCAGCCAGTAGAACAGAAGGTTTATTAGAGATGCCAGGAACACAGTCCAACCAGAGCTTGTCAGTACATCCAGGACCCCTCAGTCGGGTCCTTCCGGGGGGCAGGGAGCTTAGACCCCAGCCTGGGGCTCCCTGCATTTCGCCCCACAGCTCCAACCGGGGCAGGGAGGCCAGACCCTGTCTGCCTCTCTCCCCTCTTCTCCGGCCAGCTTCAAACTGCAACTCTCCAGCCCCTCCTCCCTCTTTGTCTGTTTCCCGGGCCAGGAGGTCACCTGATCCCTTTGTTCCCCCACCTTCAGCTCATACCTTTGCCGGGGGAGGGGCCGGGCCATCTCTTGCCAGGAGACAGAGCCCTTCTCTGTGTCCAGGCCTCTGCCTTCTAGGGCTTTGTAACAATCATGCACCGTTGTCCCACCACCTAGATACTCAAGCACCGCATAGGGGAAACTGAGGCACCCACACAGTACTCAGGGAAACCTTAACTACAGTCCTAGTTCGTCACACCCAGGTAGATGTAAGCCCGGCATTCCCTCTCGAGTGCTACCCTTCCCCTTCGTAAACGGAATGTTGTCCTGGCGTTTCTGTGAACAAAGTGGAGCACACAGTCCATCCGTGTGACTGATTAGCAGCCATCCACAAGTTCCACAGGCTGGTACTCATCGCTCTCAAGTGAGTCTTTCGGTCTCTCCTCAGACACACCTTCTGGTACTGAGGGTGGAAGCTTCTGCATCTCTCTTCAGATTATTTCACATTAAGCAGAACATTTCTGCAGCCATTTTAGTTCCACTTTCCAACCGAATAGTCCGTTTGGAACCCTTTCAATACCCAAAGATATTCACATCCTAGTCAGGCCTTAGAAGAGCTCTGGATAACTTGGGGTGTTTACGGTGTTCAGAACTGACTATGCAGTTGGATATATGGCACAGACTTTCTGCTTAATGTGAAATAAACGTCTCTCTCTTCTTGGACACCTCGCGTGTCAGTGGGTTGTTCTGGTGATCTGTCCTCTTGGGTTTCAGGTTCCACATGATCTCGTGTGGACGTTCATGTCTTTCAGTGGCCGGCGTGAACACCACATCTGTCGAATCAACAGTTTCCAAGCTTACTGGTCACCAACATCCTCATTTCCCAGACATGGCTGAAATGTTTGTGCCATTGGCAGCATCTGGTACCATCACAGAATGTGGTTCACCTTCACTCTTATGATCCGAATGACCGGAGTCCATAGTCCTGTCCTCATTTTGATCTCTTGTTGCGCTGGTTTGTCTCGTCAGTGTCTTCTGCTGTGGCAGTTTCCAGGGTGGGGTTCTAGCCCAGGGTAAGAAATCACCGGGAAGTAAAAGACTGAGGTGAAGAACTCTAACGCATCCTTTTCCATCTTCTGCTTTTACTTCACTGATTGGACAATCCCTTTTACTTTCAAGCACTACTTGAATTGTATCTTCCCAGTAAGATCTGCCTGCTCCCCCTCTCTCTGAAAGGTTCCTGACACATACTCTGGCACCTGGCAAGAGGGTGCTGGGCACCAGGCACTTTCTGATCAGACTGATTTTTACCATGAGCAGAGGATTTTTGAGAACATTTTCATGCCAGTTCATAAGCTTCTTTCATCTGCTCTTTCCATTTCTGAGCTTAATCTTTATGGCCCCCAGGTGCAGATTCAAAGTTCATTGGTAAACTAAATGCAATGTCAATGGGGAAACACAGCGATCTTCCACCTAATAAATAGAATGGTGAGAACCCTGTGGCCTCATTTCATGTACAATTATAGGCATAGATTACCTTATTAAGGGAGTTCTTCCTTCCAGTTTGACTTTTGTTCTTTTAACGAGGTTCTCAACATAGCCAGCAGAGTTTGGTTCAGTCGGTCTAACTCCCCATTGCCTGTGATATGGGGCTGTGCGGGGGGCATGGATCAGTGTTCACATCACACTCCCTGTCAGTACCCAGCCCGGGCCAGGGAAGCGAATGATCCAACTAACAGACTAAATCTGGTGATGAACCCTGGTCACATGCCACCTAGGCACATCGCGCATACGCTAAGAAAATGGGAGTTGTGTGAGATGTTTCACTTTACAGTTGTGCTGTACCCTTCTGAATAAATTATTTTCAAACTTTGACCCTTCGTCTTGATGGATCCTTTTGGGGAAACCAAATTTTAAAGCCAAGTCACTGAAGATCTTGCCTGCCACAGTCTTGCCGGAGTTGGCGGTGCTAGGTAGGTTCGGACAAGCCTAGTGACGTGCTCAACTATCACTAAGATGCATCCATAGCCTCCTTTACATCTCTCTAGATGCAAGGAGCCTATTGATACAAGCTCAAATGGTTCTGTTGTAACTATGTGAGTTAGTGGAGCTCTGGCAGGCTGGTGAATTGCTTTTGCTTGACGCATGTACAAACTCTAGTGATATGATGTTCAATGTCCCTCTTCATCTGTGGTCAATAAAACCAGTCTCTTGTAAGACTGATTCCTTGCTCTGCTCCTAAATGTTCCATCTCTCCACTTGGTTCTTTTGTATTTTACAGATGACAACAGTTGGTTTAGTAACATGGTTTTCCAGTAAAGTACTCCATCTGCATCCAAAGGCATCCCATTGAGACAGCGGATCTTATCCTGTTCTCCCATGTTCTCTTGGTTGTTTGGTTTGTTGCCCAAGGATTTATAATAAAGAATTTTACTAGTAGCTGGATCTTCCTTCTGAGTTGCCAAAATGTCTTTGCATCAAATAGGCTTGATGGTGGATTTAATACCCTTGGAGAAGTCTTCTACTGCCAAAGGGTTGATAGTAATAGCTGCTAACCAAGATACCTTGTCATCTCTTTGTACATCCAAGGACAGTAAAACAGCATTAACAACTCCTGTGCATTCTACCCTATGTTTTTCCATATCAAAGGGGAATCTGGATAAAGTATCTGCCTCCACATTAGATTTCTCTGGACGATATCTAACTTTGAAATTAAAATGAGCTAATTCTGCAACCCACCAGTGTGCTGTGGCATTCAGGTTGGCAGTGGTGAAAACATAGGTTAGCGGGTTGTTATCACTGTAAAGCATGAAGAATTATGCCTAGTAGAGGTGGTCACAGAATTTGTCAGTTAAAGCCCATTTCAGAGCTAGAAACTCCAGCTTTTCTGAATGAAGGTGATATTTCTTCTCTCCTGCAGTTAGTGTTCTTGACCCATAAGGAATTAGGTGCAGGTTTACCCCAATGTTAATATAAGACCTAATTCCTTACTGGAAGCATCTCCATGAAGGATAAAGGGTAAAGCAAAATTGGAATAGGCCGTTATTGGTGGCTGTACCAGGCAGTTAAACCAGCTGGTCTAAAACTCTTTGATGCTGCCCAGTCCAGGGAACTGTCTGTTTGGAGGGTATCTCTCTGGATCCCTTGCCTTGCTCTTTGGGTTTCTGACTTCTTGGACTCCACTTTTGACAGTGTTGTGTGTCTGATTCTAATGGAACAGTCAACAAGTCATACCATGGCTTTGCTATTTGAGAAGTCTTGAATATATGTTGATAGCAGGTGAAGAAGCCTGGCAGCTTGCCAGGCTCCCCCTATGGAGTTTGGTGGCGTCTCTGCAAGAACACAGAGCCGAGGTGTCAGCTGGATTCACCGTATCCCCTTCAGCAGGTACCACCTTTCCCACGTAACGGACCACTCTCTTAACGAGCGCACATTTAGAAGCTTCAGCTTCTGCAATGGTTGCAACGCTCTCCTTACAGTCTCCATGTGTTCTTCAAAAGCGCCACTGTGCACAAGGGTATCGTCCAGGTAGGGGACACACATCTCAGCCGTAAATTCGGCAAGGCATTGTTCCACACGCCGCAGGGGCTGTAACATTCAAACGCCAGCCTGCTTTAAAGCCACCCTCTCGTCACTGTGCTCCAAACCTAACCTAGAAGCTCCTTACACTTGGCAATAACAGGCCCATCCTCTCCTGTGAGTGGAGGGGTTATCTGCTAGTGATGCCCCCAACTAAAGAACAGCTCTGTCTATCTAAGCACTTAGACTGGGCTCATCATTGCAGTAGGTGAGCATCTTACTCTTAGGTCAACACCTGCAAGGGGCTGAGAGGCTACTGTGCAGAGCGCGGGAAATACTTAGATCTTTCTTTCCTTCCCACTCATGTACAAACTCCACCCCAAAGGGCTCCAGCCAGAGGTCAGGGGTCTTTTGCAGGAGCAGGCGGGTGAGGTTTCGTGGCCAGCAATGCGCAGGAGGTCAGACTAGACGATCTTAAAGCCTGTCAGTCAGTGAGCTTTGGGCACCCTGACCGTACACTCAAACACACCAGGACATAGCAGATACAAAGTACAAATCAGCCAAAGCAACGGCTCTTCTCTTTCCACCCCCTCTCCAGCACACCTCGCTCCATCACCAGTCACACAGCGGCCCGTGCTGCTTAAACCCATCCCATTGCAGTTTCCCACTCGATGCAAATCTATCTGGCAGATCCTTCCCCAATGGCCTCTCAGACCAATGGGCTTTGCAGCATGTCCACCAGGTCAACAGACTTCTCCCAGCTGAGACGGGTGGGCCTGGTGCCGTGAATGTGGCCAAGCTGCAGCCCATTTGGGGCCCTCAGGTGTTGGGGGAATTTAGCAAGCCCAGGAAGCGAGGATGATTAAGTCCCTAGACACATCTCCAAACAAAAACAGGCACCTTGGACTTTAGGGGTCACATTTCCACCCCAGGGGCACTGTTTGTGCATGTGCACTATTTTTTGTTACATGTGCAAAACCACTCCTGAGTGCAAACAGATTTTGCTCTTGGAAATTCTATCAATTGTGCAAGTGATGTAATGCCTGTTGTGTCTGTGTGTGTGTGTGTGTGTGCGCACACACACAAAACAGCACATGCACAGACTGAGACTGGCTTTGCAAATCTGACCTTACAGCATTTTTATCCTACCTGGTATCACTGTAAAAACATTCCACTGAAGTAATTCTTCTTTTATTTGCTTTTACTTTCCTGTCTGCCTGTTTCCCCTGCTCTCCTGACAGCCCTGTGTTGCTTGCTAAGTTCAGGTACTTCTGAGTACACATTTAAGAGCGGATTGTTATTCAGGCAACATTTCCTTTCATAAGCGTAAGGCTTTTAACAATGCCTATGGCATTCCTTTATCCCACCTTCCCCTGCACAAATAGATCGAGTCACGCCCCTGCTTGGTGAGCACCGCAGACCATAGCCAGGGAGCCAAGAGACCAGTTCAGATCACTCTGAATAGCAGGCCTGGGCTGGGTCTGTCCCAGCCAAAGGGGGGAGGATAAGGTTTCATGTATGACTGGTTCTACAATCGGTGCTTCATCGACTCAGAGGCTGCTGTGTACCTGCTCTGTTCCCACAAGCCTTCAGGCTTAGCAGCCTTTGCTTTCTTACAAGACAGGTTCTTCTATCAGAGGGTGTAGCATTGAGAGGAAGGATGGTCTAGTGATTAAGGTACTGGATTGGGACTTCGGGGATGTAGGTTCAATTTCCAGCTCTGCTACAGACTCCCTGTGTAACCTTGGGCAAGTCATTTCCTCGCTCTCTGCCTCAGTTTACCCATCTTTCCTCAGGCACAGTTCCCACCCAAGTCAGGAAAAGCCAAGGCTTTGGCTCTCAGAAGGTTTGTCCTCCTTGTCTCCAGTAAGATCCTGCCTCGCTCCCCGCTGGCTAGGACCTTGCAGCTGCAGTCAAGTTCAGGTTTCTTCCACCTGCAGGTTCCTTTTGCCAGCATCAACCACTGTCTTTGTTGCCTTGGCTCCTTTGTGGGGGCCATGCCATATTTCCTCCCCCAGAGGCTCCTGGGTGGTGAGGTTTTATCCCCACCTGGCAAACTGCAAAGGGCAACGACATATAACAGAGAGGGAGAGAGAAAGCTGCCATGGGGGCTGTGAGCTACCTGTCAGACTGGGGACAAGCATTGCATGGCTGCAGAGATGGCTTGCAAGGTCTCCATCTCCTACCCCACTGCATGAGCGACGCTCACCATTGGCTCTGAGGACCCGAACGACACGATCCAGGCTCATGTCTAGCCGGTGTTGGCGAGTCTCACAACGATACTCCAGGTGTTTCTGAAATCCCCAGCTCCTGGATCCATGGGATTCCATGAGAATCTCGACTTCCATTACAAAAGCAAGGCGTGTCATGGTTGCCAAGAAAAGCCGGAAAGCATGAAGTGAGCACCTTCAGAGGGTCAGAAAGCAGAAGGCCAGTGAAAAGCACCTGCAGTGCAGTATTGGTTTGAAGTCTCGTGATTTGGGGGGCTGGACTCAGGATTTTTTAAGGCTCAGGAATGGCAATGCCGTGACCACCATAAACACAACCTGCCGCTCCTGTTCTGACAGCTGGCTGGAGGAGGAGGCGTCGTGGCAACAGATGCCCAGGAAGTGAAGCGCCTCCTGAGGGCGCAGGTGCAGAGTGCAACCTCCTGCTAACGTGAGGCTAACTTGTAACCCCCAGCCTGCGGAAGGAGAGCTGCCGGGGAGTTATAAACACCGTGCCCTTTCCTAGCACTCACGGCCTGTGGATCTCAAAGCACTCTCCAAAGCTGGGCAGATCCTTCCAGGTAGCCAGGGACAGTCTCCCCCATGATGGGGCAAAGAGCAGCTCCCCCTTAGGAGCAGCCAACAAACTGTGTTTCTGCCCTGCCCCCTTCCCCTCCCCAGGTATGAGAAGTTTCTCGGTGTAAACAGGAGATGTCACATTTCCCATCTGATGCTTTGTGTTTGTCTTAATCTTGGCGTCTAAATCCAGCTCGCAGCTAATCCCAGGAGCTGAGTCGCAGACCGCGTGCGCCGTTCCTTTTTAATTTCGTTTGAAACAGAAGCTCACCCTCGCTCTTTTCCCAGCTCTGTAATTCAGTGTGGGATGCACAGAGCAGATAAGCGACTTGTTGGGAGCCAGCGGGCTGGAGAAGACAGCTCACCCGCGCCTGCGAGTTATCACTCGCTGCAGCTGCATCCGTCTAGGTGACATCTGCTAAACAGGAAGTGTCTCTTGCCAGTTTCTTTCTTAAGAAAAAAGGGGCTGGTTTTGTTTGCTTTCCCCCTTTTTCCTATTTGTTTGGGGTTGGGTCTTGCAGATCTTTATACATTTCTTTTGAGTCACAAAGCCACCGAGTGAGCGAGGATTTGTGTTTGTAACTGTTGAAAGACCAGGCTTTCTTAGCACTAGGGTTTTTAAGGCAGCCCATCGGCCCACATGGTGTGGGAAGGGAGTTTGTGGCATCCACAACGCTTTTAATAAGAATGTAAAAATAAAAAGTTTTCCCAAGCCAGTCGATTTGATCCTGTTATGTGGCATAAAAAGGAAAATGATCCTAGCAGTTGTGGGAAGAGTGTCACCAACCCTGAGAAGTCCAAAATCAGGGTTCATGTCCCGCAAAATGATGAGATGATCTTAAACATCAAGAGATGAAAAAACAACCGAGTTCTTTCTATTAGTCTCCTGGTTTCTGGGCCGTTAGGGAGTCGTGTTTTCCAGCATTTCTCTGCCACCAAGAAGGTAGAAACGTTTTTAAAGCTGAGATTCTCATGTGATCCCATGACTACAGGAGCTGGAGCTTTGAGAAAAAAACCAATTACCGTGAAACTGACACTAAAATAGCGCGAGTTGGCTGTGAATGGTCATTGCTGCTAGCGCTGCGGCGGCAGAAGAGTTTCCCTTCCAACCCCACTGGTTTCACCGAGTCACAACTTTCTGAAGTACCCCCTGGAGGAGCTGAACTTCTCCAGGTTTGGGCTCTGCCCACAGGTGAATTTTGACGGGAAGTGTGAGCTAAATCCCCTACGCCGTTTTGGAGTTAGGTGGGATCACCAAACAAACCGTTGGCACGTTTCACCAATCGTGTGTTTTTCCTCACATCCGAGCCGATCTATGGAACTGCAAACGCAGCCCCCAGGGACTTGTCTACACACTGCTTTCTTCTCTCAGACACCTCTCTCTCTCTTTCCTCAATACGTATCCAGCTCTCTCCTTCCATGTGCTGCCCCGTCTCTGTTCCAAGAGCCACTCCCTAAGAGCTGTCAGTGTTCATCCTCCCAGGGCCAGCGTCTGCTCTGTGCAGCCCTATTGAAATCCATCAGTCCTTTCCACTCTAGAGAAGGGCTTTGAATCATCTCGGGGGTGGCTGGGCCTGAACCCCTTGCCACTCCCGGCACCTGTTCTCAAGGATGTTAGGTGAGACTGGAAGAATGTGAGGATCCTACATCAGCTCCTTTGTAGCATGGGTCCCGAGTGAATTAGCAATACCCTGCTCTCCAGCCAGGCCCGTCTGCATCTCTCTCTCACACACATCACGTTTTACCCAGACTTCAGCAGCCCCTTTTGGTCATCTCTTCTGAGGCAAGGGCAGAATCTTCTCCTTCCATGCGATGCCCTTCAGCAAAATCACATTTTGAGGTCTGACCACATCACAGATATACATAACATAAAACACGAGAACAGCCAGACTGAGTCAAACCAATGGTCTATCCAGCCCAGTGTCTTGTCTTCCGACAGCAGCTGGGGCCAGATGCTTCAGCAGGACCAAACAGAACAGGGCAATTATCAAGTGATAATTATCAATTATCAACTGTTGTCCAGTCCCAGCTTCTGGCAGTCAGAGGTATAGGGACACCCAGAGTATGGGGTCGCCTCTCTGACCATCTTGGCTAATAGCTATCGATGGACCTATCCTCCATGAACTTATCTAATTCTTTTTTGAATCCAGTTATACTTTTGGCTTTCACAACATCCCCAGGCAATGAGTTCCACAGGTTGACTGTGCGTTGTGTGAAGAAATACTTCCTTTTGTTTTAAACCTGCTGTCTATTTATTTAATTGGGTGACCCCTGGTTCTTGTGTTATGACAAGGAGTAAATAACACTTCCTTATTTACTTTCTCCACACCAGTCATGATTTTATAGACCTCAATCATATCCCCCTTAGTCGTCTCTTTTCCAAGCTGAACAGCCCCAGTCTTTTTAGTCTTTGCTCATACGGAAGCTGTTCCATACCTCTACATCATTTTGCTGGCCTTCTCTGTACCTTTTCCATCTCTAATATCTTTTCTGAGATGGGGCGAGCAGAACTGCATGCCCTATTCAGGGTGTGGGCACACCATGGATTTATATAGAGCAGCATTATGATCTTTTCTGTCTTATTATCTATCCCTTTCCTAACATTTGCAGTGGGGGAGGTCTAGGTTGGATATTAGGAAAAACTAGTTCACTAGGAGGGTGGTGAAGCACTGGAATGGGTTACCTAGGGATGTGGTGGAATCTCCTTCCTTAGAGGTTTTTAAGGCCCGGCTTGACAAAGCCCTGGCTGGGATGATTTAGTTGGGGTTGGTCCTGCTTTGAGCAGGGGGTTGGACTAGATCCCTCCTGAGGTCCCTTCCAGCCCTACTTTTCTATGATTCCGTTAGCTTGTTGGACGGCCGATGTTTCCAGAGAGCTAGCCACCAAGTAGCAGTGGGAGGCAGGTTCTCCAGGAGGTGTTGGAAATGCAGTGCAATGCCAAGTGTGCTCTGCACACCAATTCCTTGTAGCTATGTGGGTAGGCAGCGCAGAGAACAACGCCAGGGCTGGGACAAAGCTGATGCTCTGAGGGGATCAGGGCGGCTGCACCGGGCAGCAACGTTTGGGTGACAAGCCATGTAGAGACCCTGGAGGGATTTTAAAGGGCGACCAGGTGCCCTGAGCTTTCCTTGCCTGTGGCGAGAGAGAACTGCAAGGAAAAATGGGCTCTGCAAACAGGGCGAGTCAGACAGCAGGAAGGCTGGGTGTCTGCTGCCCCACACTTAGTGCCGTCATCTACCCCCAAGCAAAGGGCGTGTGAAATGCCACCATTTGCACTTAGTAGCCCTGTGCACCCATTTGGCATGGACTTCGCACTAGTGTATGAGCACACCTGGTGCAGGGCCCTGGAGGATTGGGCCTGTAAGGTAACGTCTACTAGGGCCATTGTGCAAGAAAATCTGTGACAGTGTGATCTATAGTCACAAGCTCTTGTGTGAGGCCAGGCTGTTCCTCCTCAGGGTGGGCCCTGGTCTAACCGATCAGGGCACAAGAAAGTTGCTGGTTGCCGCCAGCTAGTGCCATGTGACCTTGGGTTCCTGCACTGTTTCTCCCCGCCAGGAGCGCGCTTAGGTTGGGGAGGGGCTAACACTCTCCCCTGCTGCTTGGCCAAACAACCCCATAGCAGGCTGCTTGCCAGTGCTCCCGATTTGACAGGGTGGAACTGGCTGCACAGGGCTCTTTAATGATGGGAATTTAATTAGCTTGCATTGCACTTCCAACACCTCCGGTCCCTGCAAAAAAAATCAATGTGAATTAACAGAAGTCAATCCGGCATAGCCTGCTGCTGCTCTGTCACACGCCCAGCGTTACAGACAGCTTTATCCGCCAACGTGCAAGAGCCGGCTTCATTGGCAGGGAGCTCGCTCGCTCCCTTCCCGCTTACACCGGTTCCCAGGGCAGTTTGCAAAAGAGGAGTCCCATATCGCCAGGTGCAAAATGAAGCTAAATCAAAGCCCACAGTGAAACTAACGAAACCATTGCAAGAGGTCTGTCCGGGTCACTCTGACTGGATATGCTGCCTTCCAGCCTGCTGCCGCTGAGCACTGTCCTCTGGGCCCAAAGAGGGAATGGGCAGGTGCCAACGTAGCAGGTCTATCACTGCACCCAGGGATGCCCTCGCTCAGAATGGCCGCCTACCTCCCCTCGCCCCGACGCCAGCCCTTTGACTCTCCCCACACGGCCATGCGCACGGTGCTGACCCTCTCGCTGGGGGGACCCCACCACGCTGCTAATGGGCACAGAGCCGGGACCCAGGACTGCCGGAGTCTGACTCCTGGCGCTGACCCTGACGAGCTGCGTGACCTGGGGCCAGCCACGCTGTGCCCGTTCCATGCCACCATTCCACCCCATCACTGCCACTCCGCCGGCCAGCCTGCCAGCCTCTCTAGCTCTAACCTGTCCCGTAGAAACCCCAAAGGCCCCGCTGCTATCTCTACACCAGGCCTCGACGCTGGGTGGCACTTCCTCAGTGGGCCCCAGGCCCCCCAACCCATGGAACAATACAGGGGCTGCAGAGCACCACTGACAGTGGGGGGACAGAGAGTGTGACTAGGGGGGAGTCGGGTTCTGCCCCAGGGTGGGTGTTGGACGGCAAACCCGTCCCGCACTCACTGAGCAGCAGCAGTTCCCGCCCCATGGGGCGAGCGGGCTCCCCCCTTTGGCCCATTGTCTGCTCTCATCCCAGCGTCACGTGACCAGAGCTGGGTGACTGGGGAGGGCAGGCAAATCTGAGCCAGCGGCATAGCAGTGCACAGGGGCACAGCGCCACTCAGGGTGGGGGCTCACTCTGCAACCTACCCCCATGGTCTCCCACTTCCCCAGGGCAGGGCCTGACCTCCTCTGGGTCACACCCCCGGGGGGCAGGACCCACCCACCCCCAATCATTTATTGGAAGATGGTGGGGGAGCCTCAGTTTCAGATTTTGCCCCTAGTCCCCCAAAACCTCTGTGCAGCCTGACATTCCCCCCTCCCCCAAATCTCTGCAGGGGCGTGGGAATTACCCACCCCCCGCCCCTGCTCTCCCCTTACTTTTCCATGTCCACCATTGGTCTGAACCATTCCAGACGCCGACGCCTGCCAGCCCTGGGGATGGACAGGGAGTGACAAACCCAGCTCACCTGTGTCACTAGCCATGGGGGACACGGACCCCTCGACCAGTGAGGCGCTGCAGTGGGAAGGGTGCCGGGGAAGGGGCGGCAGAGATTACCTTGGGGGACGGGCCCAGCTGACACCCACCGTGGAATGGTAATGCTGTCAGGGCCAGGGTACTGACGGTCTCCTAGCCCCTCACAGGACTTGGCGCTGCCCAAGTACCGCAGCCAATGCCCCCAGCCGCGGGGAGCCCCTCGGGCTCAGGGCCCGGGTTGCAGGCGCAGGACTGACGCACAGAGCGCTGAAGCGGGTTGGCCGCGGGCACGCTGGGAGTCCGTGGCAGAACCAGCAATAGACCCACATCACCTGGGAGCAAGCCCAGGGCCTTCACCACAAGCCGTCCGCCCATCCTCGGCCACTGCGTGGAGCCGGCCAGCCAGAGGGCCCAATTGACACCAATGGTCCATAGGCAGGTTCTGATGGGGACATTGGTCCACTAAAAATTGGCTCAGCTCACAGCCTAGGAAATGGGCACAGGAGGGAGGCCCCCTAGTGACCTGCCCCAGGTGTTAGGATATAAGGTCTTTGGGGTGAGGAGTGGAGGTGAGGCAGGGGGGCAGGAGATGGGGGGAGGGGGATGGAGTTGAGACCCAGGGAGGGGGGTACAGATAGCAGCTGGGGGGGGGGAGGTGAGTGACAGAGAGCGGAGGCAGGGGAGGGTGGATAGAAGCAGATGGGGACAGGATCTGGGGGCTGGGGTGAATAGGAGCCAGGGGGCACATAGAAAGTCTGCAGGAGCAAGAGTAGGTCAGGGGAAGTGGGACAGGGGCAGAAGGGTCTTTAACTGCTAGACCCCCCTCCCCTCCAGAACCTGGAATGGAACCCGGCATTCCTGAGTCTGATTCCTCTGCTGTCAGCCAATAAGTGTGAAACCCACTGGCAAAGTGTGGGTCTTGTTCTCTTCTAGAGACTGGTGCACCTGGCAAATAGCAGCCTACCGCTGCTGCCGGTTTCTCTGCTAGCTGAAGTGGTGTGGATCTAAAGGTGCTGATGACCCGTGGGTGGGGGGTTCAGTCTGGTTCCACAGGATGGAATTTCTGTTGTTTCAGCTGGCTTTGTAACAAACATAGGAAATTGCACAAAAACGTCGATGTGAAAAATGTTCAGGTTGCAAAGTCATGCAGTGTGCAGATAGAAAATGCCAGAATTGATGCTGGCCGTGCAACCTGAAGGCAGCCTCTTGTGCATATGCATTGTGAAACAGACTTTAATTACACGGTCCCAGCCTATACTGTTGACAGAACCCTGCCTCGTTCAGTGCACAACACGGGAAATTTACCCTTCCGAAACAAGCAGCCCCATCACCTTCGTCTGTGCAAGCCTTCCTCCTTCCCTCACCTGCCCCGTTCCTGCCTTACCTCCACGGAGTGGCTGAGTGATGCTCTGTCTATGCGAGGGATTTGGGGCCAACTGTCCCCACTGTTGCTAAGACTGATGCAGCTCCCCCAGTGGCAGCAATGCTGGAAGCACTGGTATAGACAAGTGGCTGGGTGGCCACTGGCATTTTAGACCTGTTATCTGCAGTGTTAGAGAACAGGACGGTTCAAATTGCGCCAGAAGCCTTGTCTACACTAGAGTCCAATCATTGCTATTACCAATGGAGCTGTGTTGACTAAGGTGGGAAATTGTAGCCAAAAAACCCTGGTCTGGACACAGCCCTATAAGTTCCTGACTGCAGGGAGTTTGTCCTTAGTCTCTCTGGCAGGCCCCATGCGTACCTATGAGGCTAGATAGTAGGTATTATTATTATTGTTAATTACTGGGAACAGATGCATCATGGGAAGCAGGGGATGTTGCTGGCTGGCTGTGATCACCTTGCCCTATTTCCAAGTTCCCAGGCTAAGCAGGGCTTGTTATCAATAGCAGAAAACCGTGCCTTCTCTGTTTGATTTCATTTCCCTTCCCCCCGCCCCTCCCTGCGCCGGTGCTCCTCTGAGATAACTGAAGCCAGAGCGAAGGGTGGGCCACGAACCAGCCAGCATTATCGCTCTCTTCCTCACGGCGCGTAAATCAGGAAGTTTGCAGAGATACCCTGCCAATAAAATAAACATTGCTCCTGCCAGCAGCTGAACGGTGTATCACCCCTGGCAGCTGCCAGAGCTCCCCGCGGATCGCCCTTCCGGTCAATAACGTGTGCAAATGAGCAGCCACCCAGCAATGTGTGTTCAGAGCCGAGCGCCGAAGCTCACTGCATGGAGACCCTGCGTCTGTGGCGCTGCCGGTCGCTGGCAGGGAAAGAATGCTCCTTGCCACAGGGCAACGGCGGGGCGACCGGGAGAGACTGAGCACGTGTTGTTATTAGAGAGCTGAGCTCCGCATCCTCCGCCTTCAGCAACGCTCACATCCAGCCCCTGATATCTCAGCCCTCTATAAACGATGGAAGGCCCTTCGACAGCGCCCATTGCTGGAGTACCCACCACGCCATCCTCACAATGCCCCGGGCGGCAGGGCAGGGCTGGTTGTCCCATTGTACAGACGGGGAACTGATGCCGAGAGACTTGCCCAAAGTCACACACGGACCGTACGGCAGAGCCCAGAACCCGGTCTCCTGAGCCCCAGACCAGCAGCTAACCACGGGGCCAGCCTTCCTCTTTACAAGGAGATGGGAACTCTCCTCCCCGCATTCAGGTCCTCCTTGAACCCCACCTCTGCTCTGGAGCTGGCCAGCACCTGAGCCAGCTCCAGTTATGCCAGGCTGGGGGACTACAGGAAACCCTCCAGTAGGACAAACGGACAGATTAGATAGATGATGACAAACACCAGGCAGGAGGGCATCTGCTATGCAATAAACCCATAAAAATGGCACTACCCAAATGTGTTCCAGCTGTCACCCGGACTACTCAGATACCATGGTGATGGGCAGGATCTAAGAACCTGACCAGACACTGCTCAGAGGTTACAGTGGCTTCCTCTGTTCTTTGTTTGCCGACGGTAAGTGTCACAAGGCTGGGACCGAGTCTGCGAGGTGATCAGAAAGTGCCTCGCACATGGTGGGAAAACCCGCGGTGTAAATAATTTCCTCTGCAGAGATCCTACCCCCATCACCCCACGTTTACCATCTGGGAAGAGATCATCCCAAGAAAGGGCTCAGGATGGGACACTCCCCTCCCCCACCTTTACTCTAGAATCACCATCAGGATGCATTATCCATTCATTCTCTGCCTTTCCCTACCGGGCCATGGTCTCCCTTTGGCCCACGGGCAGAGCTCCCACTGGAATCAACGAGCAAAGAAACAACAGAGTCCTGTGGCAGGGTATGACCCATAATGGGTATGGCACTCACTGTGGGAAACTAGAGCCTGTGATTCCCTGAGCAGGAGCAGTGGCCCTAACTGAATCCCAGTAGGCAAAGGGTTAACTCCTGGCCCCTATTAATCCCAGTAAACAAAGGATTAACCCATGGTCCCTGTTAATCCCAGCAAGCAAAGGGTTAACCTGTGGGCCCTGTTAATCCCAGCAGGCAAAGGGTTAACCCATGGGCCCTGTTAATCCCAGCAGGCAAAGGGTTAACCCCTGGCCCCTGTCTCCCACAGCTGCACTGGGTGGAGTAAGGAGATGGAACTGGGGCCTGCTGGCCCAGTCAGGCTCTCAGAGGAAACTCTGGGAACTCCATAAAACAGCTAGTTCCCTAGGCCTGGCATCCCCGGGGAGGTGGAGTGTTCATGGGCCACTGGCTGAGGGCTTTAAACTAGAGAGAGCCTCAGCTGGGAGGGCACCTGTGGGTGTGGTTCCCCCACAGCTGTGGTATTATTCACTCCCCACTCTGCTGATAGGCCTAATGTCAAAGGTAGGGCTTTCTCCCCCCTTACCCTATGGGGGGTGTGACGGGTGACCAGGTGTAGTGGCAAAGTTTTGCTCTCTGCATTGCTATCCACCTGGGGTGGTCCTGGGTATGCTGGAGGCGAGCCCATAAGACCTGCTGTAAGCCTGTCCTAGCTGGAAGTCACTGCATAGCCTTCTGGGGATGGGGAGGTCTCTTCTTCCCCTCGCTCTCCTGTGTTCCTTGCCAAAGAAACCCTGGTGCTGAGGCTGACTTGGGTCAGACGTGCCCACGCTGCACGGTCTGCTCTCAAGGGCAGCATTGCTCCCCCGATAGCCAGGTGAATCTCGGCTATATGCAGCCGGGTTCAGGTGCGGCTGCTGGACCTTCATGCTTTGTCTGCAGCATGATCTCTTCACTGCAATTTCCCCTCCTCGCTCCCCTGGTAAGAACAAGGGGAGGGGAGCGCTAGTGCAGACCAGCCACCAGCCAGCCCTCTGAGCCCCATGGTGCTTAACCCAGCTCAGAGCACCTCTAGGTGACGCAGTGGTGACATGTCCCTGGACAATCCAGCTACAGCGTCTCGCCCTTGCCGGTGCTGTGGTGGGCTTGTGCTGCTGGGGACCTTAACAAGAGAAGTCTGGTGGAGGCAGGGTCTCCGGCTGCTCCTATTTACCTTGTAAGCCAGCTCAGCTGCTGGATTATTTTCTGCCTGAAAAACAGACCCTGTTGCTGGGCAGCCCGGAGAGCCGGGCAGCAGCTGTGCAGGCCAGGGCAAAAGCTGGAGAGTCCATGCTTTAAACCTGCCTCTAAGGCAGCCAATGCCCGAATCCCCGAAACAGCATCAACAGGTCTGGTTAACTTCCCCTTTTGTTCCTCCTCTTGTAGGGCTGCCCTGGATGTGCTGCTGTACAAGGGTTGTTGGTGCCTAGGACTGTGGCTGGGAAAATCCGTCTCCGGCTGGGGAAAGGGTAAGTCCAGTTTGTATGCCATCCCAGCGGGCTTTTAAAGTTTTTGGTTGATTTTTTGGGGGTCTCAGAGAAGAATATTGAAAAGAAAGCCGAGACCCAGAATCTTTCAGTCAGTAAATAAAACCGGCAGATGCTCATGATTCTGAAAGTTACCTACTGAGAACAGCGTAACTCCTGCAAGCTCTGCTCTTAGAGAGGTGTGGTGAGAGCACAGGACTGGGAGCCAGGAGTCTCCTGAGTTCTCAGCCTGCCTTTGACACAGATGCTCTCTGTGGCCCTGGCTAAGTCACCGTGCCTCTCTGAAACCTGGGGCTAATGGTGCCTGCCTCCCTCTCAGAAGTCTGTGAGGATGAGCTAGGAAATGTTTTCTAGCCCTCCGTTTTACACAATGAAATGTTCATGCTGCCCTCCATGGCCATGCCCAGTTCCTGCCATGCTAGTGGGAGGGCAGGCCATAGGGTGGGCTGTACGGTACTGAGGATGTGGGAAGCACCATGCGTGTGTCCCCACGGGCCTCAGGGCCTAACCCTGAGCGGTGCTGAGCACCTTCTGACGGTGGGAGCAGGCCTTTGGACAGCACTGGGGTGGAGGCTGGGAGCTGTCTCCGGAATGTGAGTGTCGGGGATTCCCTGGCTTCTAGGCAGCCTGGTTCCTTGTCTGTATTCCCCTTTAAAATCATACTGCCAGGTGCTGGTGCAGAGACGCAGCACCAGGGACAGGCCCCCGATTCAAATGCCCAACTACAAACGGGGGAATAACTGGCCAAGCGGCCGTGCTGCTGAAAGGATCTGTGGGGGAGAGTGGATCACACATTGACTGAGTCACAAACATGATGCTGTTGCAAAAAAGGCTACGATCATTCTGGGGTGTATTAACAGGCATGTTGTATGTAAGACATGGGAGGTGATGGTCCCACTCTACTTGGCGCTAGTGAGACCTCAGCTGGAGACCTGTGTCCAGTTCTGGGCGCCGCACTTAAGGAAAGATGTGGACAAACTGGAGACAGTCCAGAAGAGAAATGAGAGACGGTTTAGAAACCCTGAGCTAGGAGGAAAGGGTTAAAAAAAACCCACCTGGGTATGTTTAGTTCTGAGAAAAGACTGAACAGGGACCTGATAAGTCTTCAAATCTGTGAAGGGCTGTTCTAAAGAGGACGGGGATCAATTGTTCTCCTTGTCCACTGAAGGTAGGAGAAGTGATGGGCTTAATCTGCAGCATGGGAGATTGAGGTGAGAGATTAGGAAAAGCTTCCTAACTCCCAGGGGAGTGAAGCACTGGAACCGGTGACCGAGGGAGGCTGTAGAATCCCTGTCCTTGGAGGATTTTAAGAACAGGTGGGACAAACCCCTGTCCGGGACAGTCGGGGTTTACTTGGCCCTGCCTCTGTGCTCGGCACTGGACTAGCTGACTTCTCGCAGTCCTTCCAGCCGACAGTTCCAGGATTTTAACCCCCTGGAGTCACTTGGGGTGGGCCCAGCAGCTCCTGCACTCACATGTGCCCTGGGTTAGTGGGGTGGACCTCCTGAAGCCCTGCATCCTTCCGCCCTTTGCTTGGGGGACAGCAGGGCCTTTCTCTGGGCTCCCCCCAGCATCCAGGGCAGAGACCCTCCTGCTGGCTGGGAGCGGTAGGAGCATTTCCTGCCAGAGCCCAGCCACGTGGCTCCCTTTGCCCCACTGACCCCACTTGCTTGCCACTCGGGTTACCAGGGACGCCTCGGATCCCTGCACAACCATGCGGTGCTGTCCCCAGGCTGGGCTGCCCTGTTCCCTTCCCGTCTCCACCGCCTCCCCATGCAGAACATTATCAGCCCTAGGAATGAGGGTGGCTGGGGAAAACGCGTTACGGAGACTAGACGGGTCCACAAGGGAATGGCTTTAACTCCGGCTCCTGCAGCCCCTCTGAGCGGCCTCCCTGACATGGAGCAGTAATTGACAGCTCATTAGGAGCACCGATAGCCACAATGATGCCCACACACCTCAGGGACCGGTGCTGGCGGGGCCAGATCTTGATCTCGGTTACGCCGGGGTAACTTGGCTGGAGCCAGTGAGAGAGTCTCTCTGGGGTAAGTGAGCTCAGAATCTGGCCCAAAATTGCTGCCCGGGAATTCGAGTGGGGAAAATAAAACAAGATTGAGAATTACACACGAGCAAGTGACCTGATCATTAAAGAAAGCGCCGAGTAAATTCAGGATTTAAAACCTGTAAATAAAACATGAACGAGCCTGATTAGTCATTATGGAAATGTTAATTGCAAAGCAGACACTGCCAACTCAGGATGCACCTTCCTACAGCTCGGTAGCAAAATCCCTCCCTTGTCCTGTGTTGCTCACAGATTGGAGACCAGAAATACAGTCCAACATCTCTCTGCTGCGAACCTGGCTGCCTCCTCCTCATACTCTGGGACAGGTGACAATCCTGCTGCTGTCTGACCCAGTCGGGCAGCTCCCCTGAGCTCTGCTCCCCCTGGTCTAGCTGGTTTGTTTGTCCGAGGTGCCACCGAGGCAAGCTGATGTTAAGCGCTCGCCTTTGGAAAACCAGCACATCTCCCACCTGCTGCGGGGCCCTTGCACCGAATCTGTCTCTGTGTTTGCCACCCAGCAAGTGCAAGGGCTTGTTTGTGCCCAGGGCTTTCCCTGCGATGAACACCTGTCTGGCTAGTTATGGGCTGCTCCACAGCGCTGAAATCCTGTTTGATATATGGGATGAGTCAACATCTCAGCCCTCGGTGCGCATGTAAACAAAGCGGATGGCCTGGCAGCTGTAATTGCTGCCACCTGGTCCGTCCGGGATTGGCTTGTTTCCCCTCCCATCCAGGGACCTTGTGTTCTTACCTTGGCCAGTTCTCCCGGGGCCCCTTCCCCAGGCGCCATGGCAAGTGGAGGCCGACGGTCGGTTTTCCGGCTCGGAAGAGCCTCCCGCCATTCAAGCCCAGCCGGTTGCTTGCAGTGCCGGCCGAACTGTGCGGGGGTGGGCTCCAGAAACGCCCTCTGCCGTGCCAGGCCCTCTACTGCCAGCACTGCTGGAGAGATCCTTCCAAAGCTCTACCTGAGCTCTCCGCTGAAGGCTAGCTGTGTCAAGGGGCCATGGAGGGTGAATGTCGCTCTCAGCCTCTTTGCAGGGGAGAGGAGCCGTTCCAACTCCACACAGGAGGAGAGGCAGGCTGGAGAGCTGATTGCATAACAGAAAACGCAGGCCAGCGGTTGTGGGTTATCTGTCCCTGGGGCACCCTGCCCCTGAGTGTCTCTGACTCACTGCTGTCCAGCCGGCTCTGGAGTGCGCCTTGCAAGGGGTGCTGGGTGCTCATGTGACAGCCAGGGTTGCTGTGGAGGGGGAGTTGTGTCCCATGGTGAGAGGGGAAGGCAAACAGCTGCCTGCTGGTGATAATGCAGCAGGGGAGGAGGACTGGTCAGCTGTACCCTTGTTCTTCCCCCAACAGGAACCATCTGTGACCAAGCCCAGCTCTGTCTTCCCTATCACCCATTCCGGTCTGACTTTCCAACAACTTCCCCTTCGCGCTGGCTTCACTTCCCCACTCCGCCAGCGGGGCCGGCGCAGCAGCCGCCGCAGGCTGGGGTGGCGAGTTCTCGTTTTCCGCGGGGTGGGGGTCAGGGAGTGCAGGCAGGAGCAGGAACTCGGGGCTGGGCCTGTCGGTTCAATGCACAGCGGGCTGGGCGTGTGGGAGTCTGCGGCTGTTCTCGTCTTGAACGTATCTCTTAGGGGGGACTTCAGGAAGGCCTGGCAACCAACATGATCATACCTGGCCTGGCACCATGCCCTGGGCCTGCCGGCACACCTCTGCTAACACACCTCGGCTGTGCACCCTCTGGACTGCAGCCCTCACCCCGCCACAGGTCTCTGCTACACCTCAGTCATCGCTCAGCTGGAGAACTGGGGGAAAATCCCCCATAAGTCTTTGCAATCTGGAGCTCCTGACTTTAAGTGGTCCTGGCTTCTCCCATCTCTAGGGTCTCTTTGCTCCTGCCTTCTCCCCAATCATAGAATCTCAGGGTTGGAAGGGACCTCAGGAGGTATCTAGTCCAACCCCCTGCTCAAAGCAGGACCAACCCCAACTAAATCATCCCAGCCAGGGCTTTGTCAAGCCGGGCCTTAAAAACCTCTAAGGAAGGAGATTCCACCGCCGCCCCCCAGGTATCCTGGGCTTCCATTTGCCCTGATTCTGCTGACGCGCGGGGTGCAGGCCCTGGGGAAAGGAAAGGACTTGTTAGAGAGAGAACCGAAAGGCTGTACATGCGTCTGCAGGTGGGAGGGAGGAAATCTGTCCTAAAAATATAGCCGTGACTGCTCGCTCCCCGAAGATGGCTCAGCAGATGGTGTGTCTCTGCCTGCCACCTGTGGAGCGTGTGCTCCCGCAGATGGTGTACATGGTGCTTCCACTTTCACACTGCTGCCCTGGGCTTCCTGGCCCAGCCCTGCCTTTTGCTTTCATCAGCATCTCCAAAGTGGCTGCAAGCTGGAGGCTAGGCAAGACACCAGCAAAGCGATCGGCAAAGCAGAGCCCTCCGTCCTCCGAGCAGCTTTGGGCGGCTAGAGCCTGGGACCCGGGGCCTGAGCAGGAGTGCACGGAGCGTGGCCTCCGGGGAAATCGTAGGGACTTCCCGGTGATCGCCTGTGGGAGGCAGCCATGCAAAGGCCTGGGGCTTACAATGGGCTAGCTCCGATCTGCGTCTTCCCAATGGTGCAGCCAGGAACGATGGGGGGAAGATGCCCTACTCCCTGTTAATGCATTAATGCCTTCAGTCAGTCTTCCCAGGGGGACGGAGCGTTGTTCTGTTTCCACCCTCCTCCCCCTGCCCTGTCAGAAGGGGAAGTGGCGTTACCAAACATGAGCACGGGGGCGGGGGAGGACACGTCAGGGTCACTGCAAGGCCTGTCTACACTGCAGTGCCACTGTCCCAGCGCCGTGTAGACGCTGCCTAGGGGTGGCAGCTAGGTCAGCAGAAGCCTTCTTCCATCGGCCTGGCTGCGTCGGTGCTGGGGGACGGGTCCCCCAGGTACTGCTCAGGGCGCAGATGGTTAGGTTCATTGAATTTGTGCTGTCTCCTAGGCCTAGCATTTCTGGCTGGGCCGCGAATCGGGTACCTGCAGCTCCCCTTCCGCTCCCTGCTCCGTGGGGATGAGGGTCCCCTTTGCCTTCCCTACGAGCCAGGTCCAAACTTCAGTCGAGTTGTGAGCTCTGAGGGGGTGAGAGCTGCTAGCTGGCAGGGTGGGGCCAGCGGCTGGTTACACTGTGGGAGGGGAAACCCCTGGGAGGGGAGCCGAGAGTCAGAGAAAAGGGTCAGATGGTTGACAAACCACTAAACAAAGCAGCTGGGGAAGAGAGTTCAGGGGCCTGCCCCTCTCTGTGGGCGAGAGCCCCAGCAAAGCCCCTTGGTCCCATCGACAGGGTCTCCGTGTTCCCCAGCACTGCCACCCCCCCGGCCAAGTGGCAGAGCGCCAGGCCACTCCCACCCCAGGTACAAGGTATGAAGTGTGCTGAGCCCGGCAAGTCTCTCTAAACCGTCACACTTCTGGAGGATCCAGGAGATCGACCCTCTTTACCCCTCCAGGCCCCCAATGCAGCCTGTGGCTGCTGGCTGGGAAGCGCTCGAGTCTTGGGCTAATTTCTGGACTCGGGACCGATTGAGAGCGAATGCAATGGACCCAGGTGCCCTTGTGAGGGATCCTTCCCCCCACAGCCATCCAGACACCCTGGATAGCTCCTCCAGGAATGGGGGCGGGGGTGTCCCGCAGAGCGAATCCCCCTCCAGGAAAGACCGGGCCCCTTCACACCTGTAGCAGAGAAGCGCTGCGGTCCTGGGGCTCCGATCTCCCCTATGGCCGCTGGGCAAACGGGTGCCAGCTGAGCCCAGCTTCTAATGAGGAGGTTAGAGGGACGTTTGCCTTCAGACCAGGCGGGTTCTGGTTTGAGTGAGCATTGGCAGGGCGTAGACATGGTCCCATCTGCTCGCCGGTCGTGGGTCCCCATATCCCCAGGCTGAGAAGGCTGCAGTGTCTGGCCGGGGCAGCCAGCGCAGAGGGCCTGGGGAGAGACTGACGTGGGTCGCGCCCTGCGAGGTGCTGGGTGACTTTGTTACTGTTTAGTTAGGGCTCCGTTGTGCCGGGCGCTCTATGGACACCGAGGGAGCCACCGCCCTGGCCCTGACGACCTCGCAGGCTAAGCAAACTCCCGCCGGGTCAGCCCTGTGTCTGGTGACTTGCCTGTGCAGGTATCCGGATTCTTGCTGGCTTGTGGCCCCACATCAGGTTGAGACCTTGGCAACTGTGCTCCGAGTGGGGACGCTTTAAGGCCAATGCTTCACGCTGCCGAAAGGAGGCTCGTAATGTGGCCAGCTGTGCTGTCTCACCTCTTCCCCCTTTTATTTTTAGCTTGGGCAGCACCGTAGCTGCTTACTGGGCAGAGCGTGTGCAGACAGCTCAGCTTTTGGGGCGTGGGGGAGGGTGCCTTCCAGCCCTGGGTTCGTGGATGGGGAGCAGGGGAGACGCCCCAGCGAGAGCAGGGTTCGGAGAGGAACAGATGGACTCTTTTGCAACCAAACAGATTAATTTGCAATCAGATTTTGAGAGTTGGGGGGTGGGGGGGAACAGCAAGGGTTTGCCCATGTGGAATGCCTTGATTGTTAAGAGTGAGCAAAGGCCAGGCTGTTTGGGGGGTTTTCCTTGCTGGACTCTAGCAGGATCATTCTCAGCAGCTGCAGCTCCTGTATCATCCTGATTTCTCCCTTCACCTGGAGTAGGTTGGATTTTCTCAGGCCAAGCCGCTGTACACCCGCCCTGGCCCAGATGCTCTTTAATATGCATCAGCGCTGTTACTTCACTTTCCCTTAACGTTCGGCTCTCAGGTCCCTCTGGAGCCACCATTCTAGCCGCTCGTCCTGGGCTGGGAGTGACTCCCTCACCTCCCCCGCCTTAGTTTCTGTCTGAGTAACATGCACATTTGTTGCTGAGCAGAAAACCCCATCAGGTTAAAGGAGAAGCTGAGCCAACTCTCACATCCCCTGGCTAGTCAAACCAAGAGAGTGAAAGGAAACAAGAACCCCCCATGAAACAGCTGGCTGGGATTCGCTTTGTTTCTCAGACGGGATTGGTTTTGTCTTTGCATTTGACGGTTGGCTTATCTGTACTTGGCTGTGGCATTCGCTCGTCAGTGCGGCCTTTCCTTTATCAGCATCTTTCTTCCCTCCTGGGGTGGGTTGGCTGGTCGGAGGCAGGCAGATTTACGCAGAACAGACGTTGTTCGCTCTAGCATCTTCCTGACTAGCCTTTTTCTAAGCTTGGCCTTTTGAAAGGGGAAGGAGAAATGCGCTGAGATACTTGCAGTCATTTTACACTTTAAAAAGAGAACCTGCTTTGAGTTAAATAAACCAGATCAAAGGAAGCTGCATCAATAAGCCATGAGTGAAATAATAATAAAAACGAGCGAAATCATAAATGAGAAACCGAGTGAAATAAAACTGATCTGTCTCTTGAACCTGTTTAGCGCTTTATACGACTTTCCGGTTTTTAGCATAATGCCGTGTTTCCGAAGTGACTTTCCCCCAGCCCCAGACCGCAGGCCCTGGGTAGGGATACAGGGGCTGGCAAACGCTGCCCCACAGCACTGATGAGAGGAATTTAGGGAGGTGGACTGGAAGGACCATGCTGGGATGCTGGAGGTAATAACTCTGCTCAAAAAGGGCCCTGGGATCTTTAATCAAGAATGGGTGGGGAGTTCCCTTCCCATCTGATCAGAAAGTGGCCCTGAAGGATTCTCACAGTTGCATGGAGCCATTGGGTCAGCGCTGGCTCCTAGGAAGAGCCCCCTCTGTTGCATCACTTCCTGCTGCAGTACCGGTTTGCCTCTGGCATCTGCCCCCAACCTGCTGACTAACCCCAGCTTGGCTTGAGAGAGCTGGCGGTCAAGGATGTGACGAACTAGGACTGTTGTTAATGTTTTCCCTGAGTACTGTGTGGGTGCCTCGGTTTCCCCTATGCAGTGCTTGAGTTTCTAGGTGGTGGAACAAGGATGCATGAGTGTTACAGAGGGGCCTGGACACAGAGAATGGCTGACACTCGGTATCTTAGCAACCGATGGCCCCGGGCCCTCCCCTGCAAAGGTGAGAGCTGAAGGTGTTCGAACAAAGGGATCAGGTGACCTCCTGGCCCGGGAAGCAGACAAAGGGGGAGGAGGGGCTGGATAGTTTCAGTTTGGAGCTGGCCGGAGAAGAGGGGAGAGAGGCAGACAGGGTCTGGCCTCCCTGCCCCGTTTGGAGCTGTGGGGTGAAATGCAGGGAGCCCCCAGGCTGGGGTCTAAGCTCCCTGCCCCCCGGAAGGACCCGACTGAGGGGTCCTGGATGTACTGACAAGCTCTGGTTGGACTGTGTTCCTGGCATCTCTAATAAACCTTCTGTTCTACTGGCTGCCTGAGACTCCCAGTGAATCCGGGGAAGAGGGGTGCAGGGCCGGATTCCCCTATACTCTGTGACACAGGACAGACCTCAGCACACTGGCTTCCTTTGGTGCTGGAGGTTTGCCCGGAGCTGCCACCTGTCCGATTTCGGGCCTGCTCCTTTTCCTAGGAACGATTGCCGTCAGCAGCACAGGCAGGTGAAGCTGGCCGTGGGGAGAGCCCAGGGCCGGGTCCATGTGGTGTCACTTGACCGACAATTAACGTCGGCGCAGAAACGGGTCCCAAGCAGCAGGAGATTGTTCCTAGCCCCCTGCGAGCAGAAACAGGCCCATGATCTGTGCCCAGCCAAGCACAAAAGCAAAGGGAAGCCGGCGCTCTGAAGTCTGCTGCACCGGGCGCTCGCTTTGCACCAAGCCCCGGGAAGCTCTCCGGCCCGGCTGTGTCCGCACCGGGGAAGCGAGAACAGTAGCTGCAGTGTAGCCTTGGGTCCATTCCCCAGCAGCTCCACCCGTAGGAAAGCAGGAGCTTAGGGGCTCCCATTATCTCCATCCCCAGCTGTTCCCAGATCATGACCCGGCAGAGGCAAGGAGCCGTGGGGCTGGGAGAGGCGGTAGTGACTTTCAGGGCACGGTGGGGGGAAGGCATGCAGTTTGCAAAGAGGGGGTGAAGCTGGCAGAATGCAGAGTGAGGGGAAGGGCACATCCTCTCTTCCGCCCCACAGGACCTGCTGAAGAGGCCGGACCCCATGCCGCAGTGCAGGGCCGCTCGCTTCTCAGCAGGGACTTCAAAGGAATGACTGTAGCATGGGTGGAAGGGGCCAGTCCCAGGAAGAGACGCCTCTGCTCCCCTCTCCCCACCCCCTTCGGCCAGAACAGGGGAAACTGGGCAGCCAGCACTGCCCAGAGCGACAAGGATGGAGGCTCAGTCTGGTCTGCTAGTTAATAACCTCGGAGCCTCCCGCCGGTTCCTCTGGAAAAACAGGACGATCGGCTGCGGAATGGGGCAGAGGGATCGGTGGGGTTTTTCCGTCAAAAGGGGAGATGTTCATTGCCGTGTCTGAAACCAAAAGACAGTCGTTTATAGCAGCCCAAGACTCGCGGAAAGCTGGAGAGGTCCTTGGGAGACAGGCAGACCGGGTGACAGACCGGGTGACAGCTGCTGTTACTCGCTAAGCCAGTAGGGGTCAACCTCTTTTCATTTCCCTAAACATTTGGAGTGGAGGTGCGGACCCCTTCCGAAATCTTGGGCGTAGTCTGTGGCCCCCCAAGGATCCACGGACCACAGGTTAAAAACCACTGCGCTAAGCATCTCCAGGCTTTTCCATGGTCCCTGGGGCATGCGAGCACCTCACACACCCTAACGAATGCACCCCACCGGAGCCCTGTGACAGACGGGATGAGCCAGCGTCTGTCCCCCATGTTCTACCCCGGGAACTAATGCACAGGAGGAGGGCGAGTGACTTGAATGAGGGGGCGTCAGCCAGAGCAGGGATTAGAACTGGATCTCCCGAGCACCTGTCTGGGCCTCGGTCACAAGCCAGCCTTTCTGGGCAGACAAGAGCTGCCCCTTTCTTGGGCATCAAGGCTTAAAGGGGAATGTGAATGACAGTGTTCTTTAAAAAATCACAGCGTCAGGGAGACAAGAAAGGAAAGGGGGAGGGGGGAAGGCAAGAGAAAGAAGAAGGCAAAAGTGAAGGAGACAGAGAAAGGAAGAAAGAATCCACGGAGTACAAATGAAATACAAAGACCGAGTCTTAAAAAAAATCAATCAATCACATGGCCATGGAGTGGGAGATAAGAGGAAAGACAGAAAAATGAAGTGTAAAGAGAGGGAAGAGAAATGAGAGTGGAAGAGAGGGAAGGGAGGAAAGCAGCAGACAGAGGGAAAGTTGGGGGAACGTGGAGTCTGCTCTCTGTGCGCTCTCCTATCGCTTCTCTCCATCACATTAGCCTAACCTCAAGTAGTTTTTCACAGAGATTGGAGTGATCAGGTAGTGCTGCCCTCCCAGCCAGCTGGAGGGCTTGTGAATAAGCACCTGCTTATCTCTGTCCAACGGCTGTGAGCGGCTGGAGATTGTGCGGGAGCCACGGCGCTGCCTGCTGGCTGCGATTTCCATATCAGCGCCCTGCAGCCGCCTGCACCAAATCAACACAACCGCCACGTGGACAAAAGGTTAATTATCAATTTTCAGAGCGAGAGCGAGAACAAACGGTGACTTCCATCAAACTCTGGCGTGGACTTTCTGCCTCTCCGAGCCGGGGAGCACCGCCAGGAGAGAATGCCCCTTTAATGAAGAAACGTCCTTCTTCGTACACCTGGCCCCGCGCCCGTCACCGCCTGCTGCGGTGTGATCCGCCCCCTTCGCCTGGTGTGGCAGCGGAGTGGGGCTGCCGTGGTAGGCGGCTCCTGCCGTATCTCTGATTCTATGGTACCGAGGCAGCGCTAAGGCCTTGTGTGATGTCCACTGAGTCTCCATCGCATGGTGGGGGGGTGTGTGCATTGACTGCCCCGCTCTGCCCTCGGCGGGTTTCCTTTGCCCCGGCAGCCCTTTGCGGGTGACCCACCCGGCTTTGTGAACGGAGGCGTTTGAAGGCGAAATCTCTACTTCCTCTGGGACTGGGAAACGGCTCCTTAGCAGCTCCCCGAAGGCGCCTCCGGCCTGTACCTGCTCATCCGCATGGCTAGACAGCCCCTGGCTGTAGTATCGGAGCAGACCACAAGCGCAGAGAGGAACGCAACTCCAGACGGGAGAACGCCCCCCCCCCCCCCCCCCCGCGTCTATTCTGCTAGCCTGTCCCAGGAGCAGGTGCTGGTGGACGACTCCGTCTGAGCTGGGCCATGCCCTGAGCTTGGGGGTCCACACGTTCCTAGTCCGGCGAGCACAGACCCTGCCTGAGTGTAACTCGGTGAGCCCCTGTGGCTGGCAAGTGGGGATCCAGCTGTTCAGAGGCACTGTGGGAGGAGCTGTAAGCTAGGTGGCCTTGGACTCCGCCCCCTGACACCTGCTGATACCCACATGGGACGTGGGCCCTGCGCTAGGGAAACGCTCATGCTGAAGACCTGGAGAAGTGGGGGAGACACGTACATCTTACCCCTTCCTCTGGCTACTCAGTGTGTGCATCCCAACTGGTCGCGCCCCCACAGGCCGGGCCTCCCCTCGGGAACGGGGGTGTCTGGGGGGTGCACTTGCTGCCCCATTCTAAAACCCTAACACATCTGGGGCGGCATTTTGGGTCTGTTTTCCTCATCTAAATCCGATCCAAGAACTAAAATGCCCTGGGTGGGACGAGCGGTGACGTGCGCCCATGGGAGCTCATGCGCCGAATAAACCCTGCTCTGCACTTCCTACGGTGGGGTCGGGCCAGGCCAGGCTGGGAATTGTCACAAAAGGCACAGGGCAGTATCTGTCCATTGAAACAAATGAGATTGCACGTGAGTGGGGGCTGCAGGATCGGGCCTGTTTAATGTTTGTTTAGCACCGTAGGTGTGAATGCACGGGAGTCCCTGCCCTGGAGATCTAGACGCACGAGCCACATACACTCTGGAGCGAGCAGAGCTGGGGGTGATCCTTAGAGCTGGCAAACAGCAGGGGCTGGCTGCCGCAGTGGCATGTCCTGGGCATGGGAGGATGCCACGTTTACTGAAGGCGCTGACGCCTGACAACAGCCCTGGAAGGAATTGGCAGATGTCCGCAGCAAGGGCAGATTGAAGGGCCCTGTTGTCAGAAGACGGAGAACCCAGGAGCTAACCGTGTGTGTGGGAAAAGTGAGCCCCCACCGAACACGCTGATGGGGGAACGCAAGTGCAAATGGCGAGTTAGGAGCCCGGTGAGCGAGCTGCCTGCCTGGACCCCCAGTCTGCACGGCGAACAGGCGAGGCTTTGCCCAGTGCCTGCCCTTTGCATTCAGACCCGAGGTTCCCAGTCCCTAGTAACTGGGGAGGAAGTCAGGGCTGCGAGTCCCGTTCGGAAGGAGGTGATGTCACTTCCAAGAATTGTCCCAGGCTTCCATCGCTGGAGGGGGTCAGAGGGGATCCTCTGCTCCCCCCCCCCCCCCACCCGGGGGAAAAGTCAGAGCTGACCAGGGGGACCTGCTCTCTGGCACCGGCTTGTGCTCTCGCTAGTGACAGCACGGGTCAGAATGGAGAGACTGCCCTGCCCCACCGACTCTGCTATTGTTCCTTCCCCCAGCCCTCCTGATCCAGGGAGGGTTAGATTTGCCCCTACCCCTGTGTCGGTGCATCCTGCGTGCATTGGAGGCTGACCTCTGCTTCCAAAGCGATCCAACTTTGATAGATGGACAGTGTGTTTTCCCCCTAAATTCTGGTTTGGGAAACAGCCAGAGAACTGAGCTGACGGCTGCGTAGGGCGGGAGAGGGAATTCTCCAGTGGTCTGCAGCATCTCTCTAGTCTCACCATCCGGCATGCTCCAGCCTCTCCTTGCTCACGTTTCTGCATTCAGTGCACTTTCTCTTCTTATCAAAAGCCTGGCTTCACTTAAGCTCTGTTCGGCCAAGGGGCACAGATAGAGGATGGGGACGGAAAAGGTGCCGTGTTCTCGGGAGACCTTAGACCTTCTAAGAAAGAAAGAGGAGGGAAGTAAGCCAGACAGCATGTAGGTTACCGCATGGCAGTTAACTTCTCTGAGAATTCTGCTGCCTGGCGTGTCCTTAATCCTACTGCTCCCAACCTAGAACAGCATCCGACCTTCTAATTCTCCATCCAGCCAGGTCTTTTGTGCAAACGTACGGTAATACGTCATTAAACGTGGCGACTGTCCAGACCAGCCTTCCCTCCGCACCACGAGCTTTGCTGCTGGGCTCGGATAGAACGTGTGCGTGGGGGCCACTTTTTTCTTTCTTCTGCCATGCTGTTCATGTGTAGCCTTTGTATGGAAAGTCTCCATGCATTCACCTCTACGTCCAATTGTGTCCCTTGCAAATGTGGGAAAGCTACACAACAATGGGGTTAACGCTGTGCACCCCAGATTAATGTAGGGAAATCCAGTACCCTTCCTGTTTCTGCATCATCTCCAGAGTAACCTCCCTCCTCGCTTTGGCCCCAAAGCGTGCAAGGGCCCCATCCAGTATGTAGCTTTTGGAATTGCCGATACATGCACCGAAATGCTTGCTGTTCATGAACCGTGACGCCAGGTTGGTATTGGCCCTAGGGCTCTGGAGAAGCAGCTCTCTTACACGGAGGTGAACAATCCGAGAATTCTTCATGGACGGAGGATGTCCTGGTTCAATGAAATGCTCCCCTTCGTGTGATCCGAACCCTGGGCTGAGGCCTTTCCGAAGCACTTCAGGAAAGTGGAGACAAAACCCCACAGATAAACCACATGGGGCTGCCGCGAAACGTGAACATGTCCCTGCCTGTTTCGGGCCTGGGGCAGCTCCCCCAGAAGTCGGTGGGAAAAACTCCCGGGGCTTCACACAGCTCGGCAGCAGGCTGTCCGTCCTGCCTGACTTAGCAGCAGCATGCCAAGCACTCTGTGGTTCTGGGGAGAACTGCCAGCACCAGCCTCTCCTCTCCCAGCTAGTGAGGCACCGAGGCCATTCTTGGCTAGGTAACAAATCACGGCATCACGAGGCCAGGGCCTGCCTAGAAAACGCAGCCTGTGCAAGCAGACGGGATTCCATGTGTGACCCACCCAGCCCTCTCCTGTGGGGGAGCCGAGCCTGTCCCACAACCCAGCCGTTCTTGGAGCAGGCCGGCTTCGTTTCCTCCCTGGGTGCAGAGCACCGGCAGAGGCAATGGGAGGTGAATCCATTGGCCTCTGCCCCCTGGAGGCTCCCTGTGCCCGGCCAGGGAGGCAGCCCCTGCTTCGCTCAGTTCCACGTCACTCAGCAGCGGTGCAGTATCCCTAGACACATGGACGGGTGTGGCTGCAGGCAGGCTCTTCCCGCGCTCAGCCTTGTCCCTTCTAGCAATGTGCTTGCCCGTTGCGAAGAATCCCGCAGAGGAGCGTGCCTGGCCGGGGAGCCGTTCCCAGGGGTTACATGTAGGGACACATTCCCATCACATTTTCACTAGGGCAAACTCCTCATTTCCACTGCTCCAAAAGGCCTTCCCTGCCTCTCACAGACGGGAGCAGAGCCGAACCAAATGTGAAGTAAACGATCCCCCGGCACAGTGGTGCTCGCAGCTGGGAGACGGTGCCCAGCTCTGCGCGGTGAGTGGCCGCATTGCTCTTTGCAGTGGTTATTCAGTGCTCACGTACTAGCCAGCACAGGGCAGTGTGATCAGCTCCAGGGGAACAAGACAATGCTGCAAGCACATGCTCTGCTGAGGCCAGACTAACCTATACACCCTCCCATGCAAAATCCCCTGGGAAAGGCAGAGAGCCCCTCACCCAGGAGCGGGGCTTGGTTTCCCTGATGCCTCTGCTGGACGTGGCATTGGTGCCATGGACACTGGGCAACACTGTAAAGCTGGCCTGAGACCCACCACGCTCATTGCACGTGGGCCATCAGGGGAGGCCAGTGCTGGGACGGATTCAAACCAGCAGCCTAGAAGCAAAGGGGCAGCATATCTCTCACCATTCCTGTGAGCCATCCCGGCCCCCACAAATCCATATTTATCCAGGGACGGCCTCCTATAAATAGTTCAAATCCAAGGTCCTCGCTCGAAGCATCCGCTCAGATGGAGAGTAGGCAGAGCTCCGACAACTGCTAGCAATGGCTCTGTTGTTTGTTACAGTTCTGCCTACTCTCCTATGGATGAATCTGGCTGTTAGCTACGATTCAATACACTGCCGCATCTAAGTGCCTCATCACCAAGCTAGCAGAACGCAGGTTTGCGGAGAGGGCCACAGCAGCGCAGGGCGAGTTTTCAGACCGGGCGAGGTGCTCTAGGCAAAGAGATGGCTCACCGGAGCGCAGTTTGGCCGATGCATTATTTTAACCATGATAGAGTAGCTGGGAGCTCCATTCTAGCTGCAGTATCCATAGAAGCACTGGAGGAGGGAGCCATATGGTCCCCTAAGCAAGCTGTTTTCCACGCCACTCAGATTATGGGGAAAGGATGAAACTGAGCCGAGCTTTTCCCTCTGCAGATGGAGACGAATTGTTTCTTGGTTTGGGTTGTTTCTAATCCACCTGGGGAAATGGAGGTGGGGCTCCTGCTAAGACTATTGCGATTTAATAACACTTCGTGTTCAAAGCACTCTGCAGCATTGTCTAAGCAATCCCCACCATGGTCCTACTATTTATAGTATTGTCTATTTTACAGATGAGGAAACTGAGGCACGGAAGGGTTAAAATGGCTTGCCCAAAGCCACTAAGAGAGTCAGGGTTAGAGGGAGGGTTAGAACCCAGGAGTTCCTGACTCCCAGACCTGTGCTCTAATGACTACATCCCCCCACTCTCCCGGCCCCAGGAAACAGATCTGAACTCCAAAGGCTCCGTTCAGAATTTTTCTAATTCTAATCCTTTCTCATAAGAATGGCCGTACTGGGTCAGACCAAAGGTCCAACCAGTCCAGTATCCTGTCCACCAACAGTGGCCAGTACCAGGTGCCCCGGAGTATAATAAGGTTTGTTTGTGCCTTTAAAGACACAATCCCCACGTTAATTGGAGTTAACAATCGCTTCCATTCAAACACAGCACTGGGTTGGTTTCAATTAAAATAAAGCGAGTTTCTGAACAAAAGGCCATAGGATAAGTGATGCCAAGTAAAAGAAATAAAGGTAGGGATGGTTATAAGTGAACACCTGCATCCAAAAGTCTAAAGCTTAATCTAGCAAGTTACAGTCTTTGTTCATCCCCAAATATTCTCTGTCCAGCACTGCTGGCTGATTCTGTCAGGACCTGCCACAGAAGTCCAAGGTGCTGGTTTCCCTTGTTGTCTTAGGTGAAAGATAAAGATGGCAGCTCTCTGTTTCGTATGTTCCCAAAGAACTGTCTTTATTCTCAAAGTTTGGAAGGGCCCCTGGGGATTCAGTCTCCTGTGTCTTTCTGGGGGAGCAGGAGCCATGGAAATTCTCTTTCCCATTCAGGCTCAAGACAATGCCGGGTGGTTTGCTTGAGAGGGTTGTTTCCGCTAATCTGTAAATGGAGGTAAACCCCCACTGCTGTGTCTAGGGCAGGTCCTTTGTCTAGGGCAGGACCACACAGACAATGACTTGTTTATACTGCTCTATGTGCTGTACCCTGAAATGTAAGTACAATATTTACATTGTATGGAGGTCTTTCCTCACCTTCACCTAGGCTAGGCTGCCGTTTGACACATGATACAGAGGGAATTCAGAATGTCACATTGACGGTCAGCACATGCATTCTACACTGATATTAACGACCAGTGTGTGGTTGGTTTTCAAATGGTACCTCACGAGGCCTGTTTTGTACAAATATTGCTGTAGCATTTGCGGCATGCAGACAGGGGTGCGTAGGGTCCCAGTCACGCCTGCAGACGTGACCTCTCCCCACCCTAGTGTAAGCCTGGCCTGATTTCACTCCGTCTAATATCTGATACAAAACCAGGCCTAATACGGATCGGATTGGTTTAATAGCATTTAAAGTGTATTCTGTTTCCTGCCACATACCTTTGTGGTGTGAAAGTAGGCCAGGTTTTTCTTAATGCATCGCTTACATCGTCCCTTCCTATACACAAGGTGCTTGCAGAGACCCTGTCTATTGGGCCTGGATTTATTCTGTGTGTACAATGTTGTTGCGTTCGTTGCAGGGGAAATCAGCCTCCCCACACACCAGCTAGCTCTGCCCCAGACATGGCTCTGGCTTGTCTCCAGTGGCACAGTTGGGCTTCAGAGTATGCTATCTCTGCCCACATAACATTAGGATAACTTTGCATGTTAGCTAGCAAATGGCCCCCCAGCTCCTCACCCAGCAAGCCTGGCTTCCCACTCACAAAATATTTGTTCTATATCAAAACCCAGCTCAGAGTTATCCCAGATCCAAGCAGTGTGTGAAAGATCCTGACACGCTCCCCCTTCCACAATCTGCCCTCCCCCCCTGCAGCCGTTTCCCTGATACAGCCCTTCTGCATACGAGGCTCTGTCTTCCATCTGAGCCGCCTGCTCCCCCACGTCCTGCGCTGAGGCTGCCCGAAACCTGCTTCGCTCCCCCGCACCTGCGCTCTGCAATCAGTTCACATCAGCCCCTAAATCTAACTGAATCCAAAAATATTAAACTGGGGCCCATCTGGTGTCCCACTGATGAGCGCAGATGTGCTCCGGATTTCAGAGGCTGGCTGGCAGCCATTCAAAACTGTCAGAAATCGCACCTGCTGCCGCACGTTTCCCCTTTTTGATTTAATCCTTCCCTTGCCTGCCTGCACACACACAAAAAAAGCCCCTCACCAACCCCAGCCATCGTCAGTGTGGGTGTGTGCATGGTAAACAGATCCAGCAGTTCCCCCTCAGACCCCACATCCCCCCACTGCATAAATATGTATGTACAGACACGAGACTCTGAATTAAACACACAAGGAGATTCGTAAAGGAGGCTGGAAAATCCCATCCTTAAGGCAGTGGGCTGTTATGTGAAAGCATCACATGTTTCCTGCAGTACCGATGCCCAAAGGGGATGAGCCTTAGATGGAAAATAAGACCAACATTGCAGCCTTATCCATGGAGGTCCTTGTGGTTGCGGGTCTTTCTCAGGCTGGCTCCCGGGGATGAGACAGACGTACATCACGGTCTGTGGTGTGCTATAAAACACTCAGGTGAATGTGTCTCTGGTTTTAAAAATGCATCTTCTATTGCTCTAAAAACCAGATTAAATCATCAAAGGGACAGTCAGAGTCTTGGTTTTGGCACACTAATTTAGAGAGGATTTTGCATCAATTTACTGTGTTTATTTGTTTTCTTCTGGGTGAATTTAGTGCTTCTCTAGCGTAGGTCCTTATCTGGTTCCCGTCACCATTATGGTATTTATCCTTGCAACATCCCTGGGTGGAACCATCCCTGTGGCACAGATGGAGACCTCAGGTACAGAGAGGCTAAGCGATCTGCCCAAGGAAGTCCGTGGTGGATGTATGCCTCCAAAGTCCCAGGCCAACACTTGAACCATTCAACCATCCTTCCCCTCGGCAGTTAGTGGAACGATACTGCCTGGAATCAGATGCAGTGCACACAAGCTTCAGACGTACATGGAGATCTGCAAACACACTTGAATTCAGCCATGCCCACCCTGCACACCTTCACATACAGAATAGTTAGCGTACACACAACAGTGGCTGCAATAAAAATAAAGGTGGGGGGCAAACAGCTGTTCATATCTCTCTATCAGTGTTACAGAGGGCGAACAATCTATGAGTTTACCCTGTATAAGCTTTATACAGGGTAAAATGGATTTATTTGGGGTTTGGACCCCATTGGGAGTTGGGCATCTGAGTGTTAAAGACAGGAACACTTCTTAAGCTGCTTTCAGTTAAGCCTACAAGCTGTTAGGGGACGTGGTTCAGGCCTGGGTCTGGGTTTGCAGCAGGTCAGTCCCAAGATGCCAGGGCAGGAAAGCAGGGGCAGAAGTAGTCTTGGCACTCAGTTGGCAACCCCAAGGGGGTTTCTGTGATCCAACCCATCATAATTATAGTCCAGTGGTGCCTCTGAGCCTGTTGTAAACCATGGGAGCAAAGAACGAGTCATCAGAACCCCAAGGGGGCGTTTTCTCATCTTACATTGTTGCATATTTCTTGCTCTTAAAAATGATCGGGGTCGAGCATTTACTCTTTATATCACTGTTCCTAAGTGGTCATGTTAATATTAACGGGATGTGACAGCCTGACTGCTAGGAATGCGTATAAGGGTGCTGGGCTCTGGGAATTCTCACTGCCTGGCCCTTTGTGTGTTTTGGCTGCGTTTAGAAATGCGGGCAGTATTTCGGTCACACGGTGCTACCGGGAAGGGAGTTTTGCTTAAATATCTCATTGAAGTACAGCAGCTCTTCGAGGCTGCCTTCGCCCTCGAATGCCAGACCGCACAAGCCACAGCATATGGGATTTGGCCAGGGAAACATGCAGGGATGGCGGGAGACAAAATCCAGCCCTCCGCTCATGGTCTCAGCATAAGACAGCTACCTCTCCCCCCACTACGCTAGCCCATTGGGTGGCATAGGGGCCTTGGCCCCAGTACAGGGGTCCATGGCCAATGGATGCAAAGTCATCTCTCGCTCAGCCATGCCCTGCACAGCAGAGTTGCAGCGGTTTTGCTGTGTTTGGGTGCCTTTGTCACCCTAAGCGGCCGCTCGGAGCCCTGTTTTCAGAAATGCCTGTCTGGATTCCAGGGGCAGAGTCTTCATTTTGCGGGCACAAATATGGTGCCCGATCCTTCAGTTGGGTCAGCGGGGACTGTGTCCCACTGGCTTCAATGGGGACTCTGCAGGGGTGGACAAAGGGAGCAGCCGTCCGGATCTGATCACGGGATCGGGGCCATCGGAGTCAGCAAATACGCTCTAGGCAGTCGCTTGGGGAAGCGGAGCCCTTCGTTATAAGTAGATACTTAAGATTAACGCGGCGAAAGGGACATATTCCCCAGGCACTCTGCTCTCAGGCTGGACACCTGTATTCATAACAACCAGCTGCTACTAAAGAAATGAACAAGGCCGTACAATATTTTAACGAGAATCTTCCAGATCCGATGTTGACCCTGGGATGGTCACTCAACCTGCGAAGGGAATAAATGCCAGAAAATCCCCATTTAAATGGAGCCCTCGTGGAGGGATTAGAGGCAAAGGGGACTCCACTAGTAACGCGCTGGCTGTGCAGATATGTGGGGGTGGCGGGGGGGCTCGTCTGTTTGTCTGAGGGGGGGGCTGTCTGATAGGTCTGATAGGGAGTGATTAGGATTAGCTGCATCACGGATGAGAGTTTTCCACCGGATCGAGATGGAAATGGGACTCATGGGGAGGATTAGGGTCCCTGTCGCTCTCTGGGGGCTGCCATCTGCATGTCTGTTTCAGTGTCTGCCGCCCGATGTATCTAACCAAACCCGCACTATCTGCTTCGTGCTCTTTGCTGTGCGTCGGGAACATGGTGCTGACCTATTTACACAGAGCGGGCTCAGCAGGGCCTCGCGTGCCGTCGAAATCCGGTGTGAAGATAGAGGGGAAAATGCCTGTATCGCCTTCCCATAATTCCACCCACGTGCCCTTCACACCTGCGCGTCAAAATCACGGGCCACATGCAGGAAACAGGCCCGATGTCACACTATTAAATACCGAATCGTCCGTTTGGTTGCTGCCCTAAAAATAGTGGCTTTTAATTGTGTTTCTCTGTTTGGGATGGAGGGGGGATATCAGATATACCCAGCTTGTTGGGGATGGCTTGTGTACATAAAGACAAGGGGAGACTATGGCCAAGCATAGGAGACATGCCTTCGGAGTCCTGCCCCAAGGTACGGGAGATGTGCTTGCTGACCCAAGTTATTCTATATTTTTTCATGGTCACCACACCCGTTTCTTCTTGTCAGTGCTCACCTGAGGGACTCCCCTGTCTGTCTGTCTGTCTAGATTCTTATACAGAGCCCATTACTTGGTTTTAAAGCATCTCATGAGAGCTTTCCGAGGGCCTGGCCTGGCCTCCTGGGACCCCAACACACCACAGGACTGATTCTGTTCCTACAGATACCCTTGTAACGCCATTGACTTTGGTCGAATTATGCCTGGCTTATCCCAGTGTGAGATCAGAATCATGCCGCCCCCCCCCCCCCCACCGTCTTCAAAATCCTCAGCCTTTTCTGTATTTAAATATTAAAAAGATGCAAATTTGTTAAATATTTAGCTTAACTCCACTGGCACAGATATTTCAGTGCTAGCGAGAGGTGCTGGACTGAGCCATGCAGCACGACGGGACACCAGAGTTCTGTTGGTGGAGCTGCCTGGGACATCCTTCGCAACCTGCTCACAGACGCTGAGCACCCACGGCTCTCACTGAAATCAGCTGGAGCTCTTGGTGCTCAGCCCTCGTGAAAATAAGGCCCTTAAGCTTTCTGTGCATCACTTTCACCCTGTGCAAAGGAGCTGTGAGATCCTGGGATGACTGATGTCAGAGCACCGCAACATAGTACGATCTGCAGAGCCAGCTGGGTCCTTGCAGTCTCCCCACACTGCCCTATCAGAGTGCTTCCATCCTCACCCAGAGGGATCAACTCTAGGGCCGAGAGACAACTTAATGGTCCACTTTGCCTCTCTGCTGAGGCTGGGCACCAATTCAAGTGGCTTTTGTGATGTGGCCACCTTCCCCTGGGAGATGGACTGAGCCCCATCAGGCGTCCAGGACACCAAGAAGCCATCAGATAATAGCATCTCCTGCCACGAGTGCAGGAGACTGAACTAGAAGACCTCTCGAGGTCCCTTCCAGCCCTATGATTCGACGATCTTTCTCCCAGAGGATTTCTTTTTCTTTTCAAACCTCTTGGGCCTACTTATATTGTAAAACCCTGCTTAGCCATGGGTATGGAAGAAGCCACCTCACATGAAATGAAAGGGGGCCCCTGGCACTTGAAGGGCGGGTTGGTTTGCTACTGTTCTCCAAAGAAGTGGAGAAGTCAAAATGCTGGGGGATAATGAGCCCAGGCGATGTGGCGCTGCCCACTGGCGAAAATTCCTCGAAACGAGGGTTTCTGTCTACTCAAAGGCTTAGAGATTTGTACAAGGACTTCTCAGCCCCGGTTCTTACAGGGCTAATGGAGGACTTGTGGGCATGTTTCTCTCTGTCTGCTCCTACCATGAAAATAGCATGAAGCCGTTAGCACCGCTATAAATGAAGATCTCACAGGTGCCCTCTGCTAAACCCTGGGTATGCAGCATGCGGGGGGAGGGATAGCTCAGTGGTTTGAGCATTGGCCTGCTAAGCCCAGGGTTGTGAGTTCAATCCTTGAGGGGAGTCATGTAGGGATCTGAGGCAAAAATTGGGGGTTGGTCCTGCTTTGAGCAGGGGGTTGGACTAGATGACCTCCTAAGGTCCCTTCCAACCCTGAGATTCTATGTTATAATTCCACGAAGGAATGTCCCTGTGGGGCTAAAACCAGGCACAGAAAGTGCCAGTCCAGGAACTGGGAGGAAGGTGGAATTAAAACTGTCCAGTGTTTTTTCCTGTTCAAAATGCCTTTGAAGGTTTTACGTTGTATCTATTTAGGGATTTCTTTGTGTAGTCGTTATTTCCCCTTTGTTTTCTAAAATTAACGAACCCAGTTCTCCTGGATTTGTTGCCATCGTTAACAGCAGCCAAGTTATTTCATTTAGGAACAGGCTGGAGTAGTCCTTACTCGCGGGAGTAGTCTCCTGGGCTCCCCGGGGGCTGCTCGCACTAGGCAGAGCTTGCAGGGTGGGCACGGGGCTTCCTCACCGAGTGCATCGCTCTTCACTGTGGCAGTGCCAGCCCGGATTTTGTATTGCTCTGAATTGTGGGCTCAGCTCCCTCCCTGAAACAGTTTTCTTGCGGTTGCCTTTTATCTTTCCAAAGGATACAGACTCTGCTGAGCCGGAGAGAGGCTCCCTCAGCTGCCCTGCCTTGCAAAGGGCTCGTTCCTTTGTGTGCTGGCCTGCCAGACCCCTTGCAAACCGCCCCATTGCGAGCGCAGGTTCTCTGCCCAGGCAGCCCCCTTCTCATGAGCTGCACTTGGCATGACGACTGCAAGGGCCCTGGCGGTCCAAACAGCCTAAAAATGCCTTGTACAGGAAACAGATGGAAGCAAGGAGACCCGCTGCTCCTCTCAGCGGCTCCCACCCAGCTGTTCCCAGCCTGGCAGCTCTGCTTTGCTAACGAACGGTGACAATGTTAGCAGCGTCTGACAGCCAGGCCAGGAGCGGCTGCCTGGGATATTCCTTAAGGCAAATGTGAGAGCCAAGGCTGCCGCCCGGCTTCACTGCTGAGAGACAATGGGTGGGAAAGTCAGGCCGGGCGGGGTGGGGAACAGCCAGCTTCTTTCCACAGGACGGGGATATGGGCTGAGGAACCGGACTTTGCTCGACCTCCGCTCGGGTCACGGCAAGGGAAACGCTCACCGCCGCGGGCCAGGAGAGCGCCAGGGCCACGTGGAGGGTGCGGAACAGCCGGCTTCCCCTTGGCGAGAGGCCAAGCGCACCAGCTGATCCTTCCCAGAGAGCCAGGGCCCGATCCTGCTCCCGTCGACTTCCCCTGGGCCTGATCCTACACCGGTGACCTGGGCTCTCAGGAAGCTCTGCCACGAGCAATGTGGCATGAACATCATCAAGGGCTGCAAGGCCTCCCTTGGCTTAGTGTGTCGCCGGGCCCCAGCGGGCTAGTCCTTTGGGGAGATGACAGTTACCCCCCACACCGGCTATTAACTGCTCCCCCACCCCCCCACTCTGGATAGACACTGGAATGGGCCAGGAGTGTAGGACAGTTCCTCGTACCTGCTCAGGGGAGGGGTAAAAAGGACTCCCGGCCTCCCCGTCTTAGCTTGGTGGTCACGGGAGGAAGTAGAGGAGCTGCTCCCTGCTGAGAGTGAAGCTCTCGCCTCCCAGAGGCTGGTAGCACCTCTGCGCTCGCGGGCCACACCACCGCCCCTGCGCCCCCGGTTGCCAGCTGGGCCCCTCTCCCGCGGCAGCGGGACTGCTGAGAGCGAGGACGGCATTTTGTGGTAGGAAGGGGGGAACTTCTGTTCCCTCTAAGGGCAGGCCTACAGTGTAAACATGCCTGATCTGGTGTTGGTCGCGCGAGCCCCAGGGCCCTGGTACGAACGCGAGCAGCTGCTGTAAGTGCTGCCATGGCCGGATCGGTTATGTCTACACGGCCTGCAGTCACACCCTGTATGCAGGGAGTTTAGAAATCGCTTTGGGATTCAAGGGGAGGTTTCACTGTTGTAGAACGGTTATTTCATTAATAAAGGTGGGTCTGTTCTCGTGTCAAAGTGGATTGCGATTGGCTAAACATGGCCTTTCCTGTGTGTTTGCCTGGCTGGACAGTAAGTCCCGCTCGCTGTGTATTGCATGTGAAAATCTGTTTGTATTTATTTTTCTATTTATTTTGAAGACGGGAATTACGATTCCCAGCGAGGCCGGATGTACGTGCTCCTTATGGAAGGTTCTGTCTGCTGCTGCCATGGAAACAGAAGGGAATCCTGCCTTCCCCGATTCGATCCTCCAACCAGCTTCCCCACAGTCATCCAGCCGCGTTCCGCTACCGCATCGCCCAATCCACAAAGGGCTCAGCCCCTTCCGAACACATGTGGGCCGTGGGCTGCAGGCCAGCCCTGGGGAGACCATGTTTGCTGCCCTCAAGCTATACCGGAGTTGGGGTTCAGAGTGGAGACCAGTTAGGTCATTTTGGAGCCAGGTCTGAATTTCAGGGTTGTGTCCCCCCCACTCCCCAGCCCCTCCACATACACCGGTTTGGGGTGTTTGGATATTGGGTTTGGTTCAGAGCCCGAGTTTTGGTATGGAGCCATCTCTGCCTCACTGCACTAAGGAAATCAGCCAAGCCAATGACAATAAATTGCCACCACGTTGTTATCTCCCGGACTGAAAGCAGCACAAGGCCTTCGCTGTGCTCAAGCCCCATCGCTTATGTGAGACTTCGGTGAAGCTGGGCTGGCCGTCGGCGTGGGGGTGAATTTCAGCCCTGGAGATCAGTGAGAAATCTGCCCATTCCTATCGTTCTTCAGTATCTTCCCCTCCAGCAGCATATTTCAGGGCTTAAGTCAGTTCCATAGAACAAAGCCCCCGGGTCTTGGCAACGGAGCAATGAAACAAACATTTCCTATTTGGGATGTATACGTCCTCCGTGGAGCTGAAGTTTTTGTTAGCTTTTTCTGTTTTATCTGAAGGTTAAGTCTGGAACATCAGCCTATGGAATGCAGCGTACCAGGGAAGTCAATGCGGATATGCAACATGTTCTGTGCTAAAGACATGAGAAAGGAGGAGTGTAGGCTACTGGTTACAACGCAGAGCTGGGAATCAGGATTTCTGGGTTCTGTTCCCAGCTCCGACACAGACTCACTGTGTGACCCTCTCCCTCTCCGCGCCTCTGTTTCTCTATCAATACGTCAGGGATAAGAATGGCCAACTCTGGTTGGTAAAGTGCTTTGAGATCCTTCGCTGAAAGGTGCCATCGAAGGTGGGTGTCTGGGGAAGATGAGCTGTGCTCTGGCCAGATGCAGTTCTGCCGTCCTCTGCCCTGTTTGCTCAGGCTGTTCTGTTGCATTCGTGCGTGAGCTGCTTCCCGGGAGCCGTTCCTTCCAGGAAGCGATGACTGCGGGCAGCTATTTTGTAGCTAGCTATGTTTCATGCTCGGCATGGTGTGTCGGGCGGGTTGGTAGGTCCCCACAGAGTTTGCAGACTAGTTACCTTGCCAAATCTGGCTGCTGCAGGCGCGTTCTTGGCCCGGCTCCTGCTGGCAGGAAGGTGACTCTTGGTACTTGCGGAGGAATCCGAACCACGCGGTGCAGTGAGAGTCCGAAGGGATGGTCCCCGAAGAGAGGCCGTTGTGGACATTATGAAGGGAAGGCGAGCGGGATCTTGTGGCTAAACCGCTAAGATACAAATCTGCACTCCTGGGTCCTACCTCCAGCTCCATCACTGACTTGCTGTGTGATTTTGGGCAACTACGCTGCAGCAAAGCGGGCTGGAAGAGTTAGGCCCTGGCCTTGGTGTATGCTGGCCCCTGCCCCTGCAACGGGCATTCCCCTTTTGTCACCCTGCCCCAAGGGGGGCCAGGAAATCCCAGCACTCGTGTGCATCACACCCTGGTACATGGGGACCCTGGTGTCCAAAGGCTGGAGGGAAGGGAACTCTGCAGCGAGGGGAGTGAAAGGGCGGGTCCGGGCGCACTGATTGTCCTGCGGCTGCAGCCAAGGGGACCCCGTGCAATTGCAGCAGGACACCGCACTGAATGCCGGGAACAGACCCTCCTGCTTTATGGCACTGCGGGGAGGCCCTGTTTGAGCTCTTGACTCTGTCCCTGTGCCCCACGGGATACCAATGTCTGCCAACAACCCACGTCTTACTGCACATACCGGGGGGACGGGAGCGCGGCTGCTGAGACTGGAGGATGGTGGGGAAAGGGGCACGGAGGCCAAGGGAGGAATAGGGGGGAGAGGAGCACAAATGCCAAGGACAGTGTACTGCGAGGTGGGGAAGGGGCGAACGTACGCTGAGGTTTGGATGCTGTGGGGAAGCCGAAATGCTCATGAATGCAGCAGACATTTCAACCCCCCCCCCCCCCCCCGGGCAGGGGAGAGAAACGTCTGAGCTGAATGCCCGGGTGTTTCTCCCTGTGGGGACCTTTCAGTGCTCTCCCCCGGCTCACGGCCAACACAAGAACCACTTCGCCTCGTCCGGCGCGGGCCCCTGTGTGGAGCCAGCCCCGGGCCCTGCGCTGTGGGACCCATGGGGGGTGTGCACGTGAGCCTGTGTACGGGGGTGTGTGTGCATGAGCGTGCCTGGGTGTGCACGGGAAGGAGCTGGGGCTGGCGGGGTCTGAGGAGGGAGAGCAATGAGGTTTGACCAGGGTTTCTGGAGGGGGGCCGCTGTGCCTGTGGGATTATTTGCACGTTGGTGCGCGGAGGGACAAACCAGATCTAGGGGGTGCAGCAGCTCAGGCTGAGCGTGTCTGCTGCCGGCGGGCGCCGGGCACAGGTGCCCTTGCACGTTGGAGCGGGTCTAGACGGGGCTGCGTCCGGCTGTGTGTGCACGCGTGGGGCGTGTGTGCATGCATGGGGCGTGTGTGCATGTGTTTGCGGCCAGCTGGCAACGCGTATCTGAAGGTGAAAGCGGCCAGGCTGTCAGTACGGGAAGCGGCATTTTGAAGTTTGGATAAAGCTTTAATTGAAGTCCTGGCTGCTGGTAATTACATTAAAGAGCGAGTGAGCAATGGGCTTTTTATTAGTTAATGAGGATTTTCATTTTCCAACAGAGGAGCCCTTATGATGTTTTCAGGACTAATGGTGGTTAAATGAAACTTGTTTGTTTTTTCCCTTGGTTAAGAGCGAGCGCGGAGCAGGCCCCTGGTCGAGCGGGCAGGGCCGAGGGCTTCTCTGGATAATGAAGCCACTTTCCCTGTTCTTAACCCTTTGAATGGCTCTGCATTGTAAAGCCCCCTGGCACCTTGGCACAGGGCACTATGTGCAGGGATTGGGCACTCTGGTGCATTAGGCTAATGCACGGTAACGGCCCCGTTTGGAATTATTGCTGTGTTGGAAAGGAGCCCTTCCCAGGGTGCTGCAGAATTGTAGTGAGGCTGCACTCTGGGGTCTAGTGGGGAGGGATTTCCTGACCCTAGATGTGCCTGGGGGGAGCTGGCCGCGGGCTGTCTGACCCCAGACGTGCCTGGGGGGAGCTGGCCGTGGGCTGTCTGACCCCTTCCATACGTAGGGCAGCAGCCTCTCACAGACAGCTGCCCTGGTCTTTCCTCTCAGTCGTGCCTGATGCACCCACGGGTGACACGGGCGAGGAATGTACTCTGCGCTGTTCTATTCCGCAGGGGAAATCCTGGCCAGCCCCATTGATTTTCCTGCAGGCGTTGAGTGTGCAGGGTCGAGGTGCAGATCCAGGAAAGAACCGTTCAGGTCTTATTCAGAGCCCTTCCCATTCCAAAGACCCCACTGCACCCAATGCAGTGCACCCCCTGTGGGGCGGGACACGAAATGCCCCGTGGGTGGCGGGGGAAGGGCTGGGGCAGGCCTCCTCAGCAGCGCAGGCTACCATGGGCACATCACACCTACCTGTCCTCCGCTCCCGAAACCCGTTTAAAGACTCAGAAAGTAATAGCAAAATTGTTTGTAAGTACACCAGAAGTAGGAAGCCTGATAAAAACCAGTGGGGCCACTGGATGATCGAGATGCTCAAGGACGCTAAGGCCATTGCAGAGAAATTAAATGGATTCTTTGCATCGGTCTTCACAGCTGAGGATGTGAGGGAGATTCCCAAACCTGAGCCAGTCTTTTTAGGTGACAAATCTGAGGAACTGTCCCAAACTGAGGTGTCATTCAAGGAGATTTTGGAACAAATTGATGAACTAAACAGTAACAAGTCACCAGGACCAGATGAGATTCACCCAAGAGTTCTGAAGGAACTCAGATGTGAAATTGCAGGACTACTAACTGTCGTCTGTAACCTATCATTTAAATCAGCTTCTGTACCAAATGACTGGAGGCTAGCTAATGTGCCACCAATTCTTAAAAAGGGCTCCAGAGGAGACCCCGGCAATTACAGGCCGCTAAGCCTGACTTCAGTACCGGGCAAATTGGTTTAAACTATAGTAAAGAACAAAATTGTCAGACACATCGATGAACATAATTTGTTGGGGAATATTCAGCTTTTTGTAAAGGGAAATCATGCCTCACCAATCTACTAGAATTCTTTGCGGGGGTCAACAAGCATGTGGACAAGGGGAATCCAGTGGCTATAGCATATTTAGACTTTCAGAAAGCCTTTGACAAGGTGCCTACCTTCAAGAAGATGTGTACAAATTGGAGAGAGTCCGGAGAAGAGCAACAAAAATGATCAAAGGTTTAGAAAAGCTGACCTAGGAGGAAAGGCTAAAAACTGGGCCTGTTTAGTCCTGAGAAAAGAAGACTGAGAGGGGACTGATAAGTCTCCAAATACGTTAAGGGCTGTTATAAAGAGGACAGTGCTCAGTCGTTCTCCGTGCCCACTGAAGGGAGGGCAAGACATGATGGGCTTAATCTGCAGCAAGGGAGATTTCGGTGAGATATCAGGAAACCTGTCTAACTCTACGGGGAGTTAAGCTCTGGAACAGGCTTCCCAGGGAGGTTGTGCAATCCCCATCGGACGCTTTTTAAAAGAAGCTGGACAAACCCTGTCAGGGATGGTCTAGGTTTACTTGGTCCCACCCCAGCGCAGGGGGCTGGACTTGATGACCTCTCTAGGCCCGTTCCAGCCTGACATTTCTATAACAGATGTTAGTCATGCTACTTATTGCATGACTGGAAGGCACTTGGATACTACGCAGGATAAGAGCCTATATAGACCAGCATGGATCTTCACCTCTGGATCTGCTACACCTTTGGACACACGTACTGATTAGTTTGGTGGCCTCATACAGCACCTTAGCCTGGAATGTCACTTTTATAACGGTCTCGGATGGGGCAAGCGCCTCCCCATGAGGCAGAGGTCATGGCTGCGTGATGGAGATGCCATGTTGTGTTGGGACATCATGCCACGCCAGTGCAGTGTCCCAGCAGGGATCGTCGGGCCCAGGAAAGCCCTGCAATGTAGCCTTGTAAGATGGGGCGCACCCTGCCAAAAACTCCCCATCAGGATGAGGCTGGGAACGTCGGGATTAAGGGCCCCCCAAACACTCACTGCCCTCTGCCTACGTGAGTCACGATGGAGGCTGGACTGGGCAGTCAACCTTCCCGCAGCCTAAGCAAGAGGTGAAGTGAGCAGACCCAGACCCATCTCACACCAGCCATTGCCACAGTGATACAAACAAAGGGGAGCTCAGAGGGATTGTAAGGAAATTGTGCAACCAAAGCTAGGGAGACAAGCTCCCCGCAAGACCCCCTGTAGCTGTGCAGGCCAGAGAATGGAAGGGAGGGAGCGTTAACCCCAAGGAGTCCAGGGCTCTGACTCGACACAGGAGAAGCTGAGTGCCCAGTTAACTAGGCAAGACATTTTGCCACTTCCGTTTTGGCCCTGGGTCACCCACTGGCTGCAAAGCCGCCCCCACCCTCTCTAGGATTTGTCCTGATTCCTTCAAACTCCTTTGCAGAGTGTTTGAAAATAAAATCCTGAATGTAACTCAGGCTGGTTAATGCCCCCCGAACATGCTGCTGTTATTTATTATGGTGGTTTGGTATTCATTCCCAGCAGAGCTGAGCGCCTCGTTGCTAACAAACCGGAAATCATTTGCAAATTCCTTTGCATTCTTTTTCCTCGCTATTTCACTAGGAATAATTTGTGGTTTGTTGTGAATATTCAGTATCCCAAACTCAGAATTCATGCCGTGTTGGTTACTTGCAGGAGTCACGTGGCTTTGATCCTGCTCCCCGGCTGGATGATTTATATAACACAGAGCAGATTTTGAATTTCAGGCGTTAAAACCAAATACGCACCTTGAACTTTGCTTTTGGTGAACAGTCAAGAGTAAAAGGCCTTTGTCTTGGGCATCCATTGCAGCATGACCACTTGAATATGCATAGACAGCAAATATGAAAAGCCCCCAGACCACTGAATCAGAATTTGGTTTCAAATATGAATGTTTTCCCCTGCGATGGCCCAAATCCAGCAAAGTACTTAAGCGTTGGAGGTAGCCCCACTGAACTCACATGCTTAAAGATAAGCACTTGCTGAAATGCTTTACTAGACTGGAACCGATTCACTCAACTCTGGTCATAATGTGTCATGAGACATGCTGTGATGAAATAGGACTGTTGTTATGAGATGTGACGAAATAGGACTGTTGTTAATGTTTTCCCTGAGTACTGTGTGGGTGCCTTGGTTTCCCCTATGCAATGCTTGAGTATCTAGGTGGTGGGACAAGGGTGCATGATTGTTACAGAGCCCTAGAAGGCAGGTGTGGGCAGGGTCCTGGACACAGAGAATGTCCGACACTCTGTCTCCTGGCAACTGATGGCCCTGGCCCCTCCCCTGCAAAGGTGGGAGCTGAAGGTGTTGGAACCAAGGGATCAGGTGACCTCCTGGCCCGGGAAGGAGACAAAGGAGAGAGGAGGGGCTGGACAGTTTCAGTTTGGAGCTGGCCGGGGAGAAGGGGAGAGGGGCAGACAGGGTCTAGCCTCCCTGCCCCCGTTTGGAGCTGTGGGGTGAAATGTAGGGAGCCCCCGGGCTGGGATCTAAGCTCCCTGCCCCCCGGAAGGACCCGACTGAGGGGTCCTGGATGTACTGACAAGCTCTGGTTGGACTGTGTTCCTGGCATCTCTAATAAACCTTCTGTTCTACTGGCTGGCTGAGACTCCCAGTGAATCCCAGGAAGAGGGGTGCAGGCGCTGACTCCCCCACACTCCATGACACATGCCAACATTGCCTTGTTCTCCAGAATCTCGTGGCATGATTGGATGCAGTTTGCTCTCAATGCTGCAGTGCTGGATCGTCACGCTGCCCCACAGTGATATGTTATCTGCAGACAGCAGCCCCGAGGGGAGCAGAAGTCAGGAGTTGGATGTGTCGGATGGGTGGCACAGAAGATCTGGTCCAAAGAAAAGGGGGATCTCTGAAAGATCCGTTTTCAAGGCGGCAGCCATGGAAGCGCGTCTGCACGGCCTACGTCTACTCTCAGGTGCACGTAGACTGGGCTAGACACCGGTGTTTTCTGAGAGGAGGGTGTGTGTGTCCACGTGCTATCCAGGTTTGCAACAGTCTGGGCTGGGCTGGGTAACGTGGCCATGCCTGGGACGTGTGACCTCGGCCATTTCAAGATGAACAGTTTGAAGAGATGATCAGTGTACAGGGACTCCACGTGACGATACAGTCAAACCTCCATCGTCTGCACCTCCATTAACCAGAGCTCCTGGATACCCGGCTACATCCCCTACATTTTACCTGTCGCAGTTAGAAATCTGGCCTTGTGCGCTGCATTCCTGGGCTGCATCTTTCTGCCTCCAGCCTGCCTCGGGGTAGTCAGCCACCTGCAGCTAGGTGCGAGGGGGACAGCTGGAATGCTTTGATGTCTATGCCTGAAGGTTCAGGGGACCCTGGCTGCAGACTGCAGTGCCTGCTAGGCCAGCTTCTATTACCCAAGCCCCCAGTGGGCTGAGGTTTCTGGTGCTGGCTGAGACCACTGGACACCTGTGCGGGGAGGGGGGCACCCACGCCCAGTCCCCCCATCTCTGTCCTCTTTGTCCTCCCTGCTGCCACAGCTAGGAAATGCAGTCCCTTTTGGCCAAGGTCATGGAGGAGATCCTAGAAAGTGGGCACAGAACGCATGAGGGTGTGGAGGGCGGGGGGTTGTATATGTGGCACCCTGCCCTGCCCCCAAAATCTCAGCTCGCCCCATCCCAGCGTGGGAGCAAGGGGAGGATTGATACCACGTGTTACTCAGCCCCCTTGTCTCGGTGGGGCGGGGAGTCTGGGGCTGGCAGCTTGGCTGATGGACCAATTCCCTATTAACTGCCCCTTGTCCTTTGCTTTCTCCTCTGCCCGGGGAAACGCAAGAACCAGGAGGAGGTAGAACTCAAAGCTATCAATGGTCCTGCCTTGATGGGAATAAAATATGCACTGAAAGACATGAAAATGGAGGAAAATAAAAGAGATAAAAATGGAACGATCAAGCCAGCAACTTCTCCTCCTCTGATTAAAAAGAGAGCGGGGGGGGGGGGGGAATGGGGGGGGACGACGTAGCAGCCCTTGAAGAGGCAGCTGCTGCAGAAGCAGAAGCCTGATAAAGGGTCTGAGGCAGCCTGTTTGGAAGAGATAAAGTGAAGTCCCAGCATTTACTGTCCTCAATCCAAGTCTTACCATCAATATTAATACAGCCTGACAAACTGGCATTTAAGATAGAATAAATATAGACTGGCTCTGCTATTACCTAGACCTTATTAATCTGCTTGCAGGCATCTAAATGCCGTTACAAATATGGAGTTTACTACTCGGCGCTTCAATAGCTTTACAATCCATCACGCTTTTCGGTCCCCCCCAGCTATTGTCTCTGAGTCCCAGGTGACCTGCATTTCTCTTTCCAGCGAGCTGGTGCGCTGGGGAGGCGGTGGTGGGGAGGGAAGGCTGAGGTGAGAGACGCCGGGACAGACAGGAGCATTGTTTCAGAAGAATAGCAATTGTTGGGAGATCAGCTCAGTGTATTAAAATGGCAGAGGCATAAACCTCTTAGAGACCAAAGAAGGGAGAATAATGGCACTTGGAAAGTTGAATACAAGTGGGAGATTCACAGTAAGTATAGGGCAGCCACAGTTCTCCGGGTCTTCTGTGCTTAGCCCCCTTTGCCACGTCACACTGCAACCTGCAAAGGGAAAATCCCCCAGAGAGCGAGCCCTGGGGTCACACTAATGTGGGCACTTGTAGTTAGCCTGGCCCCCAGGTATTTGGTTTGCCTGGGGTCCAGGGAGCCGCTCAGTGGACAGCTCCTGGCTGGATTTACCATCCCTGTCTGGACGGAGATGCCTGCATCCCGTGGTTCCAGTTCCATGGCTGGAAAACGCAGCCCTCCCCTCGGATCGTCCCGAGTTGCTCAGGCAGGAGCAGGAAAGTGCATTCTAGTGACTAGAAAGAACTTTGTCTCTGCAGGCAAAACAGTGCTCGTAACTACCCGACTGCAGCCGTGGGCCCAGTTCTGCTCCACCGGCGGGGCTCACTCGGTTGAAGTCGGTGGACTCACCCCAGACTTACAGCGGTGTAACGGAGCAGAATCTGGCCCTGCGAGCAGCTGTCATGCCCATTCCGCTCTGAGCAGCACGTGCACGCTCAGGGCTCGAGTCTCCGGTGCCCGGCACCTTGTGTCGTCATTTACACCTGGGCACAGCGGGGGTGGAAACGCTACCAGATCAGAATTCCCCACTTGCTCACGCAGGCGGGAGCATCGTGCATCCCCTACTCCTGGGGGGATTCTGTGTCACTGCGCATGTGCAGAATTTATGTCCCCCGCAGATTTCGTTCCTTCCCCGAGAAAAATAACTTTCTGGTGGGGAAGCAAAGGGAAGCCACAAGAGTGGTCATGTGACCCTCCCCAGCAGTATGTTTCGGGTGCCTAGGTCAGCCAGCAGAGAAGTAAATCACTGGGGCAGGGGGTGGGACTGGGGAAGACCCGGCTGGTGGCTCCAACCCTGCGCCGGGCTGGGGAGAACAGGACTTCCTTGTCCCCTGCACGGCATCCAGGGCCAGGTCAGACCCACTCCCAGATTTCTCCCTCAGCTTCAGGAAGCTCTGCAAACTCTCCCCACCCCCACCCCCACCCCCACCGCTTCCTGTACCCATCACATCTCAGCTGCTCCCCCATCTGCCCAACCCCCATGAATCCAGACACCCTCATATGCAGACCCTCTTGCCAAGCCTCACCCCTCTGCACTCAGAACCCCCCCGAGGAGCCCCATTCCCCCTGCACCTGGACCACCCCAATGAACCACCAGCACCGGGATCCCCACCTCATTGAGCCCCAACCAGCTGCACCTGGATCCCCATCCCACTGAGCCCCACTACCCCAGCATCTGGACCCCCCCACTGAGCCCCCCTCCCCCGCTGAGCCCCAACCACCTTTACCTGGATCCCCCCTGCAGAGTCCCATTGCACCCAGAACCCCCCAACAAACCCATGTGCATCCAGATCCCCCCTGAAACTGGATCTCCCACTGAGCCACCCACATCCAGTTTGCCCCACACAGAACTGTCTCAACCCACATCTGGATCCCCCCACACTGAGCCCCCCCACACTTGGATCCCGCCTTGCTGAGCCTGCCTGCACCTGGCCTGGAGGGGCAGGGCCCTGGGGTGTTTCTGGGGCAGGCCCGGTCCTTGCGCTGTGTCCGGGTTGGGTGCAGCCTCACCTCTGAGTCTGTGTCCTGGGGTAGGGGGAGCTGCATGGTGATCTCCCACCTCTGTGCAGCCAGTGGCCTGTGCTCCCCAACGCCAGGCTGGAGCCTCCACATTTATTTGACAAATAAAATCTGCAGAATTTTGCAGAATTTTAAAATATTGTGGGCGGAATGTTAAGTTTTTTGGTGCCGAATGCCCTCAGGAGTAAAGCCCTGGGCACAGGTGCACATGACTGCAAAAGTCAGGAGAGACTCCATTGTGTACTGCCCAGGCAAACCCTTTTGTGGGGGTTGGTGTTATTGCTAACTCAACCTCCCCCCAAACATAAACCTCAGGCTAGGCTTTCTCCCCAAGGTTGGCTGGTCCGAGCGTTTTCCCTGCGGGCTTTCTCGCTCCTAGCTCCCTCTACCCAGCGAGACTGCAAACTCTCCTATAGCGTGATTGGCGCTAGTTGGCGTCACCTGCTAACGGGAGTGTGATTCAGCCATAATTACACAGCCCCTTTAGGCAGGATTGAAGCACCTGACATCAGACTGACGCAGCAGAGGAAACCTGGCTCCCAATTGCAGGAACATGCTCCTGATCCTCTTCAGACCCTACACAAATCTCAGCCCTCGCCTCCACTCCACTTTGTCAGGAGCAAAGATTAATCCCACGGGAGCTGAAGTGGCTCAACTTTCAAAACTGTTTCTTGGTGGAGCTCCGCCCCAAGGCCCAATAAAATCGACCTAGGAAAGCCGAGGGGTTGGCTGACAGGCGCATGAGTTGGGATCTCTTTTGATTGTTGCTTGTTTGTTGCTTGCGTTGTGGCTTGGGTTGGTTTTTATTCTGAGTTGGCTATACTGACACGTGAGCATCTTCCAAAAGGCAAATAATAAATCTCATAGGGAAGACTACAAAAGGGAAAGACAGTCTCAAACCTAGATAGAAAGAACACAAGGAGACAGCCTGGATCAGCAGAGCGCGCCGGCACATCTTGAAGGCAGATTTCATCAGCCGGGAAGGCGGTTAGAGATTCTTGGCATAACAAGAAATGAAAAGGGTAGAGAAAAATTAAAGCATCATCAGATAATATTGATATCCAGGCCCCGCTGTTGTAACAGGAATATCAATAGCTCAATCCAGAGATTCACCTTCAGAAAGCAGGTTCGGTTTTTTTATTAGTATTAAGATTAGACAACAGAAAGACCTTTTGAGTTTCTGAGACACAGAAAATACGCAACTCATTGAGTAGCAGGAGATAATACCGAGGTCTAGAAACCCAGAAAGGGACATTCACACAGCCAAGAAATGGCTCTTGGTGTGGATTCTCAGTGACTTTAGAAACCTCAGGCAAAACTGAAGGGTTGGGCCAGATTCTGATCTCCGTGACATTGCTTTAAACCCGGCGTGACTCCGTTGACTTGAAGCAGTGCTTCTCCAGTTTTACACCACTGTGACTGAGATCAGACTCTGTCCCTTTATTTCTATAACTCTGCAGACTGTTTTTAAGGGTATGTAGATGACGTTCGCTCAGCACATTCAAGGAGAGTCAGCGGCAGCCAACGGCGCCGATTCAGGAAGGATGCATGTGCTTTAAGTGCTTCCCTGAATTGGGGCCAGAATATCCCAAAAGATGAGACTTTTCATGCTAGATCTTCACTAGGAACAGATCTGAGGATTCCCCCAATACAAAACATGTCGGTTTAACAAACTTTTCCTTGAGTTCTCATTGGCGAGCATGTGTTCTTTCAAGAGCGCTGTATTCTGCACCCCAAAATCTTCAACCTTGTCACCAACCTCACTAGCAGTTTTGTTTTGACACCTGCATTGACAATTCAATTTGAAGCGGAGCCTAAGCAGTGGCTGCCTTCTACCCCAGAGGGGGCTGCATTGCAGCGGTGGAGGAAGGGATTCCCGAGGAAAAGCCTTTACAGCAGGGTGGGGGTTTTGGGGAGGACACATGCTATACCAGTGTAAGATGAGGACACTTTGGCCGTATTTGTTCTGCAGTTATTTGATCTATTGTGGCATGTTATTTAATGAGTTTATAAATCTCCTGTCTTCGGTTTCCCATCCTCGGACTTATCTTTGCTCTAAATAAACAGTATGTTTTCCCCAAGTAGTTTGCTTTGGCACCCGGGTTTTTGTCCCCCGCCGCAGCGGGAGATAACGCCCTGCGGCGTCCAGCTCCGGGATTGTCTTAAACAAGCAGCATCCGCCCAAGCCTTGCTTTGCCACCGACTCCTCTGCGTTATCTGCAAGTCCCACAAAGGCTCCTCCTGCACAGCCACCTTTCCGAGAGCGATCCTGCCTCTGAGGAATGGCTCATGGCTCACCCACGGCCGGGGGCACCCGCTGGGATGGGCTGCGGGTGCCCCCTCTGCCTTGCTATCTAATGATCACTCCCGCCAACTGCCAACAATACTAACGATTTCTTTTGCAGGCCTGAGCAGCATAAGTAGCACCTTTAATTGCCCCCCATTGATGTCTCTCTCCCATCCTGGCTTCACTTATAAGGAAGAGGTAGAGTCATTAAGAGAATTAACTATTAATGAGCCAGCTGAAGGCAGAATCTGCTGGCTTACTCGCCTGTTGCACTGTTGCAGCAGGGAAAAGGGAGAAGGTGGAAGCATCCCAGGCACATGCTGTGCAGAGGAGGCCCTTCTGCAGATGGGGCTGGGCCCCCTTGGCTGTGCCCAGGACGAACGGGATCCTTACCCGCCCGTGGTCTGCCTTCCTGTGCTCCTGCAGCCTCAGAGGGCAGGGAAGAGTCCTGCCCCAGCCCCTGGGGAGCAAACAGGGATGGGGCCCTGGCAGGATTCTGCAGCTCCCCCAGCTTTGCGCAGGGCTCTGCATTAATGGGATCCATGCTGCCAACCCCTCTGTGCGTGTAGGAGTTAGTGTGTGGAACAGTCCTGAGTCCAGGTGCCCGGGGCGCTCCCCAGGGAGACTGGGGAGCAGCTGGTTCTATTTTTAAAGCAGGTTCTGTTTGTAAGTAACTGAGCAAGTTCTAAGCGAGGCGAGAGCTCTAATAAAGGGCCGGTTTGTTAGTCACAGCCCTCAGAACTGTGCGGGAAGGGTTTGTGCCTGCAGCATTGCCCAGGGCCCCCTTCTGCAGGCCCTTGGGGCCAAATCCAGAAGCAGGGAGCCCGGCTACCCCAATGCAGTTGGCAGTTAATTGTCCAAGCACAAGCCTTCCTGTTCGGAGTTTTACAGGAGCAAAACTGAATGCTGGTTTGAGGTCAATTGAAAACTTGGCACTAAAGGCCTCTGATCTTGATCTGGGTCTAATCCGCAACCTTGCTCGCTCTCTCTCTCTCCATCTGTCCGGGGTCTGGGGGTACACACTCCTATGTCCACAGGCACACCCTCAAGTCCTGGGGTGCCGAGGGCAGGTAGCGTTTCCAGGGAGAGGGGGAATGTTTCCATCAGCTGGGTTACCAGGGAGATTCAGAAGCTGTTGGGTGTTTGCTCTCTGCCCACTGGGTACCTGGCCAGAAACGTGCCCAAGTGACTTACTGTGAAGGCAAAGATTTTTGGAGGCCACCAAACTCAGGATCTGCTCTTGGCTCCTAGAGAGGAAAGGGTAGCAGGGTGACTGACCCCTGTTGCGATACCTGGGCCTGCACATTTACCTTCCTGGTGAGCTCAGGCGTGAAGAGTGAGTGCGCATCTCTGAGATGTCCCAATAACCTGCAACAACAAACGTGGGTAGGAAAAGGTACAAAAGGGAGAGGGACTGAATTAGTCCAAACCAAAAGGCCAATGGATGTAACTCAAGGATGGCCTTAAGATCATACCTGGGGAACAAGAGACGTGTGGACCCAGAAATCAGTGAACCCAATGGGTGTGTCAGAAACTAGGCCTCATTGGTGGACAAAAAATAATGAGAGGACAGGCTATTCTGCCCCCCACTCCCTTTGGGGGTCCTTAAAGGGAGAAACAATTGAGTTTCACCGTCATATCTGCCCCCCCCCACCCATTGTCTGCGGGGACCCCAGACCTTCGTCAGCTAATCCTGAGAAACGTCCTGACCCGCCGGGGCCAGAAAGAGGGAGCCAGGTGCCATCACCGCCTCCACCGGCTCTGGCTGAATCTCAAACACCAGCTGGGATGTGAGACTTTGTTTCCCTCCCCCGCCGCCTTCTCCTGGGTCCTTTTCTTTCCCCACCTCAGTTTTCTCTCGCTTCTCCTTCTCCTTTTTCCTTCTGTCCAGTAGGAGCCTGGCTTAGCCGCTCACGATGCTGAAAGCTCCAGGAGCTAACGCCCCCCGAGGTTCCGGGTGAGCTCAGATCTCAGCGGCGCTTGCTTAGCACCTCGCCACCGGCTCCTGCCGCTGGGGCAGAGCTCTCTTCCCTGCCCCGGTCCCAGCCAGTGATATCTCGGCATAGCCTGGGTATCGGGGAATCCGCCAAGGAAGGCTTAGAAAAATGCAATTAAAGTAAATTAATTAAATCCAATTAAAAAATCACCATGGAGGGAGTAGCGGAGCCGGGAGCCGGCTTTTCCGAGTGGAGGAGTGGCAAGTGCGCGGCCCACGCTTGGCTGCCTTCCCAGCCGAGTGACTTGCTCTCAGGTTTTGGTAAAAGCCTCGTGTGCTGCCAGGTTTCCTTAAAGCAGGGCGCTGGGAGAGTCGCGCTGGCCCGCGCGAGGCTCCGGTGTCGGCAGGGCAGGGCAGGGCAGGGCAGGGCAGGGCAGGGCAGGGCAGGGCAGGGCAGGGCAGGGCAGGCCAGGCCAGGCCAGGCCGGCAGGAGCCAGCGGCCCCTGGCACCAGGTAGGTTCCAGCTGCTGATCTCCAAGTCAGGGACCCGCAAGGCCTCGCTGCCCCGCCCCCACAGGGTTCTGGGTGGGCACCTTGCTGTCACCGGACCACTCGTCCTTCCCCCGCACCGTCTGCCTGCTGATCTCCAAGCTGGAGAATTGAACCTCCAGTCACAGAATCGTAGGACTGGAAGGGATCTCGAGAGGTCATCTAGTCCAGTCCCCTGCACTCATGGCAGGACTGCATATTATCTAGACCATCCCTGGCAGGGGTTTGTCCAACCTGCTCTTATAAACCTCCCAATCCTCTGTGTGGGTTTATGGAAGGGGAAACTGAGGCAGAGGGAAGCCAAGTGACTTGCCGATGATCACACAGCGAGTCAGTGGCAGATCTAGGGATAGAACCCAGGTGTCCTGAGCCCCAGTCTATGCTCTGGCACCAAACCATTCTTCCCGCCTTTGTAAGACCTGCTGGCCTGTGCCGCCAGGTTCCCTAGGGGCGCTGCTCTGTGCCCCTGCATTCGTGCTCCCTGTGGCTCTGGCAGGCGAGACAAGGAGCTGCGGGTCCCAGTTCCCCTGGAAGGGGGAAGGAGGGTCACTGCTGGGACTGTGAAATCCACTTCCAGCAGGCAGGACAGGCCTGCGCGGCTTTGCTCCCCTGGAGGTGCGGGGGCCATGGGATGGAGGGGCCCACTGATTGCACAGAATCAGGGGATGGAATGTGGCTGTGGGGGGGCCTGGTGATTCCACGGTATTCGTGTTTAGTGACAAATCCCCGGAGGGCGGCGTGGAGGGTGGCCACACCCTGGAGCAGGACAGGGAGGGGGTTCCCGGCAGAGCGGGGAGGAAAGCCCAGCGTGGGAGGAGGCTGGATGAGGACACTCGTGTGAGGGGCAAGGAGCGCAGGGAAGGAGGAGCGAGCAGTGGGGAGCGGTGGTGGAGACAGTTTCTCTAGGGTCTTGAAGCCAGGGCGCAGAGCTCAGCTCAGCTCTGGAAGGTGAGGGGGCCCGAGGAGGGGCTGCCTATGCTCAGAGAGGGGGGAGAGTTTCATAGCTGTGAGTTGCCAGGCCCAGACTAGGTTCAACACAGGAACATAATGACCCGAATGGGGCAGAAGCGTTGGAGCCTGATTCGAGCCCCAGACCCCCTGAGCATAGGAGGAAATGAGCTTGGGGGGGGGGGGGTCTCCCAAAACTCACCTCCCCAAATGCGACGTGACTGCCAGGCAGTGCCCAGGGCAGGGGCAGCTATGGGGCAGGATCAAGGGGCGCGGACGGAGCTGGTGTGGCAGTGCCCAGGGCCGGCGTAGCAGAGGGTCCTTCTGACTGAGGTGTCAGGGGATGGGGATGGGGAGGGAGGCCGTGGGTTGGGATCGAGGTGCATTGGCCCAGCGGTGTTACATGGGAGGAAACGTACGTGGCACTTGCCGACGTTACGCCAGCCTCGGGTTCGCTCCTGAAGAGACCCAGAGAGGGGAGGCACCCGGGACGCTCAGTGGGGTTTTGCCTTATTGGCGGGCTCTTGTGTGAGCCGAGAGGGCTGGGGGAGGGTGTCCTGTGGGTAGCGGGGATGCCCAGAGAGGCGGCGCAGGCTCCGGGGGGGCTCCGGAGAGGGGGTGGAGGCAGATGGCGCGAGCGAGAGCGCGTGATGGACGGAGCGAGCGAGAGCGGATAAGCTGGGGATCTGAATGAACCGTGCTCATTATAAGTGTATTATTCAGCAGCAGCTTCTGTCGCCCGCCATCTGCTCCTCTCGCTGGAGTCAGGCAAGTAGCATTGGCGTAACAGGGCTAACCCCGCCCGGTCCTGCTGCGGCACCTGGGCTCTCGCTGCAGGAGGAGAGCCAGGCAGCGGGACGCTGGCACCGAGCCGGGCGAGATCAGGCCCCCGCCAGGGGGCAGGGACGGATGCACCTTTGCGGTTCTCTCTTTCCCAGGCATCGCTGCACTTGGCGTTCTGCTGCTGTTTTCTTTTGCTGGGCAACCGTCTGTCCTAACCGAGTGTCTGTCCTAGGTGCCCCCGTCCCCTCTCTGGCCCCGTGCTGGGCTCTCAGTAGAGGTAGAGCGGGTTTCCCAGCGCCCTGCTTCCCACGCGAGCATCCTGTCGCCTGCTCTAGCCCACTGTGGGCCCTCTGTAAAAGCGAGCTCGTCCCACCATCGTCCAGCCCTCTGGCTGTGAGGGCAGGCACGCGTGTGTAAGCGCTTCGATTTCTTGCGGTGAGTGCTGCCAGGGGGAGCCCACGCCCATGCGCAAGGAGGCTCTGGCGGTGCAAAGGCCCATGGGATGCTGCGGAAGGAAAGGAGGCTTGTCTGGAGCAATGTCCCCATTTCCAGGGCGGAGACCCTCCCACAACCCCAATGCGGCGGCGGAAGAGGCTTGTGGGAGTTGGCCTGATGAGGATGGCGATGAGACCCACTGACCTTAGTTCACCCGTGGCCACGCCCCGCTCTTGCGAGGGGAAAGGCGGGTGTGCTGCTAACCGTCATGCCGCCTTCTGTGCCCCCTGCCTTGCAGTAGATGATTTCACTGCCCTGTGTCCAAGACCACAGCATGGTTCTCGTTAACCTCTGAGGACAGCGCAAGAAGCAATGGGCTTAAACTGCAGCAAGGGAGGTTTAGGTTGGACATTAGGAAAAACTTCCTACCTGTCAGGGTGGTTAAGCCCTGGAATAAATTGCCCAGGGAGGCTGGGGAATCTCCATCACTGGAGGTTTTTAAGAACAGGTTAGACAAACAGCCGCCCGGGATAGTCTAGTTATCACATAATCATGCTGTGACGAACTAGGACTGTAGTTAAGGTTTCCCTGAGTACTGTGTGGGTGCCTCAGTTTCCCCTATGCGGTGCTTGAGTATCTAGGTGGTGGGACAACGGTGCATGATTGTTACAAAGCCCTAGAAGGCAGAGGCCTGGACACAGAGAATGGCTCTGTCTCCTGGCAACAGATGGCCCGGCCCCTTGCCCGGCAAAGGTGAGAGCTGAAGGTGTGAGAACAAAGGGATCAGGTGACCTCCTGGCCCGGGAAGCAGACAAAGGCGGAGGAGGGGCTGGAGGGTTTGAGTCTGAAGCTGGCAGGAGAAGAGGGAGAGAGGCAGACAGGGTCTGGCCTCCCTGCCCCGGTTGGAGCTGTGGGGCGAAATGCAGGGAGCCCCAGGCTGGGGTCTAAGCTCCCTGCCCCCCGGAAGGACCCGACTGAGGGGTCCTGGATGTACTGACAAGCTCTGTTTGGACTGTGTTCCTGGCATCTCTAATAAACCTTCTGTTCTACTGGCTGGCTGAGACTCCCAGTGAATCCGGGGAAGAGGGGTGCAGGGCCGGACTCCCCTATACTCCGTGACACCTGCCTTGAGAGCAGGGGCCTGGAGTAGGTGACCTATTGAGGTCTCTTCCAGTCCTTCACGTCTATGATTCTAGGGTTTGGTCGTGCGGGTTGTGACGGGGTGAAACGGAGGAGTTGTCTGTGCTTGGTAAGGGGAGCGTGCCCGGGACAGCCCCTGGCGGCAGCTCACCGGGCAGGGAATCGGGCGCAGTTTGGGGAATGACAGTGTGCTGAGATTAGTGCTAATGGTTCCATCCCGACGTTTGGATTTGTCGTGAAGATGAAAGTAGGAAGAATAAGGGGCGGGGTCTGGTGCTGGGGGTGCAGGGTCCCTGGGTGCTCCTCGGTGTCCGTCTCCACTGGGCTCTTAGCTCCCAGAACATGGATGGCACCGTTCCAGCGATAGTCAGTTACTGGCCGTTGTTGCAAAAGATCCCCCCCGGCCCCTTCTCCCGCTCCCCAAGCATTGCTGCTGCTGAAAGCCATGCTCCCCTTAGCCACAGGCCGGGGTCTGCAGTGCTCCCAGACCCTGCCAGCTCTTTCACTGAGTCATGGGCATGAAACCCAGCCCCCTGTTCGGCTGCTGTCACCAGTCTGTTCTGGCTGAGTACAGTGGAATCCCTTTCCGGATGGCTGGCGATGGAAAGATCAGGGTAATTATTCGGTATCTTCCCCATGCATTACAGTGTCCCAACCCCCGGAGCGGTCTGGGTAAGAAAGGACGTGCTGGGGGTAAGGAGCTGGCACAGGACGATGTCGACAGCAGCTTGCAGACAAACTCCCCGGCTCAACCGCATGCACTTCGGAGTTCCCGGGATCAAAGGGCTCCAGAGGCTGCCCAGGGCACCACCAGGCAACCGCCAAAGCTCCGGGCTGGGCTTGGCAAGTTCTTTCAACCAGAATGTTGACAATTTTCCGCTCTCCATTTGTGACCTTATGAGCATAATATAACATCTCATTAAAAGGTGACAGGGCCAGAAAGGGTGAATGAACTCACAGACTGACCTGACCCATGGCCCAACTTTAAAGACTGGTTAGGAAGAGATGGAAATGAACAGAGCTTTGAAATGCAGCCGGCATTGTTAGATAGAAGGGGAGATGTTTGCTCAGCTCTTGTGATGTAAGCAAACAAGTCTTGTCTATGGCTATAGCTTTGATCCAAAGATCAGAAAAGGAGTATTAACATTTAGGAAGATATCTGGGTGAAATAGTGTTATTGTCTATGTCTCTTTGACGGTTGTGATGACCTGTATCTGAACTGTTTAATGGATAAATTATCCTGTGCTAATTGCCATGATGTTTAGGAGAAGGAAAGTTAAGCCTATTGTTTTCTCAGGCCAAATGGCTGCTGGAAATGTATAAAAACTCTGGGACAGGATCCTTCTTCATCTCAGATCTGCTTTGGGTTTCAAGAAGGGGAAACCCTGAGCCATAAGGATTGAGATCCCCAGTCGCTGACTGGAGTCTCCCTGAATATGGACATTGGACTATAACCTATGGACTATTTCTAAAAGGACTTTTGGCAACTACAGGCTCATCTCTGCTCTGTATCTGAACCTCAAGAATTGAATTCAAGTCTGTAGGTATATTGATCTTTTAACCAACACTCTCTCTCTTTTCTTTTTTAATAAATGTTAGTTTTGTTAATAAGAATTGACTAGAAGCGTGTATTTGGGGTAAGATCTAAGTTATTATTTGACCTGGGTTTGGGGCTTGGTCCTTTGGGGTCAGGAGAACCTTTGCTTTTATATGATGAAATAAGATTTTCAGAATTTATCATCATATGTTTGACGTGTGTGTTTGGATGGAGGCCTGAGGCTGGGTACTTTAAGGGAACTGCATTATTTGGACTTCTGAGTAACCAGTGTGGTACTATAGAAGCTGTTTTGTGCTGGCTTGGTGAATCTAAGTATTGGAATATCCACCAGCGTTTGGGGTTTGTTTGCCCCGTTCTGTTTGCAGTTCACCCTGATTGAGTGACCTCAGCTGGCTCCCACGGGCGGCATCGTCACACCATTGTTCAAGGTCCTTGCTGCAGTTGCCACCCATCCATCCAGGCTGTCTTCCCACATGGCCAGCCAGCTGTTTCCCAGCTGCCCATGTCTCCCTCATTTTGATTTGCTCTCTAACCCGTTTGTTCTCTGGCACCAACGGCAGAGAAGGGGCTCGATCCCTGTGACATGGGCTGGTAGGCCAGGCACAGAATTTCACAATTGTCCATACAAATCATCCTGCATACAAGTGGCCAGCGTGAGGTCTCAGCAGGCACAGGGAAGCCCGGTCACTGCCACGCCCTGGGCTCTGCCCCAGTCCTGGCCTCTGAGGGGTGAGAGTTTCCAAAAGTGCTCAGCGGTGGCCCGGCTCTGCTCCCCTGGAAGTCAGTGAGTAGGAGCTTCACCATTGACTGACTGCAAGGGGAGGAGCCCGGCCAATGCTTCGGGAGATGGCCCCCCTCAGGGGTTTGCGGCCGCTCGGGTTCAAGCTGAGACGATAATGTCTTCGGCAGTTTGGAGGCAACACAGAAACTCTCCGTTGTGTGTAGGCTTCTTTTCTTCCCCATTCAGCAATCCTGGGAAGTCTTCTCCAGGTAGAGGAGGGGGAGTTCTGGTGAGATGGAGGCCTTCAGAGTTGGGGCAACACAAGGCAGCTTACAGTGACCGGCCTATGGAAAAGCATCTACACGTCAATGTCGCTCCCGCCGCCGTGGCTGCCCCGCTACCCCGACCTAATAACTCCACCTCCACGAGCGGCGTGGAGTCCCGGTCCATGTAGTGAGGTCGGCGCAGTGCCAGTGTAGACATGGCATTGCATACGCCGACTCCTACTGGCTTTCAGGGGTCGTCCCACAATGCCCCACGCTGACGGTACAATCGATACAAGCGCTGCTGGTGCGGACGCGCACCGCCGACACAAGGAGCAAAGTGTAGGCGCACACAAGCAACGTAACTACTGCGGCGGCTGGGGGTTGACGTAAGTTAGGTCGACTTCATTGCAATACAAAGACACGACCAAAGTCTCCTTTGCAGACTTCACGCTTTGCCTAGATCATTTCCCCAGCTGCAGCGTCACCGGGCTGTGCACTTTGTGCAGTTCTACGTCTTCTCCTTTCTCTTGCTCTGAGTCTGTCCCGCCAGGTCCGGGAAAACCATCCGGGTCACCAGCAGCATGTGTGAACCCACGGCAAAGCCATCTCTTCTGTCTGTGCATGACCAAAAGCAAGCAGCCCCTGTGGTCTGACCCCTAGAGCTTTGGCAGGGATCCTGCACGGTATAAAACAGCAACAAGAGATGGAGGGTGCCCAGTTGTGAGGTTCTCTGCATCCTTAGGAGTTAATGCCACAGGCAGGAGAAACAGAGTGGGGCATGGAAGAGAATGGAGAAGAGGCTGAGGGAGGAGGAGACTGTTTCCCTGAACCAATTGCTCTCCTTTCTGAAGAGCGAGGAGCTAAGTGGTGTGGCGGGCCAGAGAATGGATTGTCCTGTTCCGCTCATTCTCTCTCCTGGTGAGCGTCTGTCTGCTCCTGTTGCTAGCTGGGAACCTTGGTACTCAGGGACTCAGATGTCAGTTGGTCGTTCTCTGGAGCTGCCTGAAGATACTTTATCATGTGGGATTCCAGGGTCGGTCTAGCACAAACAGAACAGGAAGCAGCCACGCACAGAGAGCCACGCTGGGCAGATCTCAGGGGACAGGACACCTCGTTTATGAATTACCAGCTGCTTCTGAAATGAATTATTCATCTCAGTAAATGCATCTCACACCCAATCTCTCCCTCCTCCCTGGCCCGTTCCCAGGATGGCCACATGGGCTGCTTTGTCCCCTGTCCTATGTCCTTGGTCTGCAGTAGATCTCGCAAACACATACACATGTGATGCTTTGCTAGGACATCTGCTTGTTTCTAGACTGCTTTGAAGGCAGAGCGCCGGTGTCCCCCTCTCTCTGCAGCTTCTCCAAGAGGTTGGCATGGGCATTCAGGGAGCTGCAAAGGGCAGGCAATGCTTTGGGGCCGTTGAGGAGGGAGTCTTGGCTGGCTTTTCCTCTCTTGCCATGTCTTCAGCATCCCAGCAGCTGCCTGGAATCCCGGAGGCCAGCGGGCCTGGCATAGGCTCCTGGGAGCAGAGCCCAGAGTGCTGCGCTTGCCATGGCCGTCACTTTGTACGCGTGATTCCATCTCCTCGGTCATGTAACCTTCACCGCAGCTCCTCCCGCAGCACCAGCCGTCGACGCGCCTCCACGCTCTTCGCAACAGCTGTTTGGCGTAGCCAGTGGGAGCAGCTGGGAGCGCTCAGCGGCTCTGCAAATGAGGCCACTGGCGGAGGTGTCTAAATACAGACCTAAGGGGCTGACGTTGGGCACACGAGTTGGGAAATGTTGCCAACGTGTGAGAGTCAAGTCTCCGGCCAGCTAGGCCTGTGTGCTAACCTCCTGCTACCCTGCGTTGTGTACAGGACTCACCTCTCTTGCCAAGTGATGGCCGTGCCGTGCCATGGCAGCCGGTGGGATGGGGCCTGGGGCAGAGGGAGCACGGCACAGCGGGTTCTGCCCCAGCTGCCCCGGCCAAGGTGGGTGCCCGTCAACCCAGGCGGTGCTGGAGCTAGAGGAACAAAACGCCGCCTTGGGTGTAATTAGACTTTACGCTGCCCTTTGAAGCCCATCGGGCGCAGGTTCTGGCTGGAGCCGGGTTCCAGAGACTGAGCTGTTACCATGGGTGCTCCTCCGGGACAGAGCGTAGGGCAGGTGAGCATTGGGCTGTACTGAGTAGACAGGGGTTGAGGGGATCTCTAGCCCCTCTGGCCACAGCCCCAGGGCAGGCGCCAGTGCTAGACCGGGAAGATTTCCCCAGAGGTGCTGCCTTACGCCAGCCCAGGCTAATGCTGTGTGCCCTCAGGTTTCTCACGCCCCGCCAATCCCCGCCCTGGCGCTCAGGGGATGAAAATTACCCTGGCCTCAGGCCAGTGCTTCACTCCCTGGTTAATCGGTCGCTTGAGCGGGGCTCTGGCAGGCGTTTGCTTGCAGAAGCAGCTAATAAGCTGCCACCCTGGTGTGCCCCCGACCCCGCAAGGCTCCCGCAGGCTCAGTTCCCACGGTCGGGGTCCAACACCAGCCTGGAACTCTGGAATGTGGGTTCAGTTCTGCTCTGTTGCAACCTCCCAATAACCCTGAGTTTGCTACCCCGAGCTGAGAACCCCTTTTTTTGCAGCGTGACCCTGCCCTCAGTCTCTCAGTTCCTCCGGCTGCCGGCTGCCCGGCGGGATAACAATACTGCCGTACCAGCCTGGCGTGCGGGGGTAGATCCATGAACAGGGAGGAGGCTCAGATGCTCTGGTGGGCAAGGCAGTACCATAGCCAGCCAGGCCCCGGTGCAGAGAGCGTGGACAGCACTGTCTCCTCTGGGCGGAGTTCCAAACCTGGGATCACGGCCGTGACCGGTTGGGGTGCAGGGAAAAGGCCCCGGCAGTGTCACAGGTCACTTTCCCCACTGTAGTGCAAGAGGGACAAATGACCGTGGAGGGCCCAAAGTGAATCCCTGGATTTAAATCTGAAGGTGAGCAGCACGGCCGAGTCCCTGATCCAGTGTCAAGGGATCCCAAAGGAGAACGTCTCCCTCCAGCGGACCTCTTTCTTTCTCCTCCCCATCTTGTTCTAGGCTGAAGCGGGAGCTGTCAGAGCCCCCAGCATGACCCTCCGCAGCGGTTTGTGAAACTCTAATGAATGGCATGAGCCCCTGCTGGGCAGCAAAGTGTATTTACAGTTCTTCCCAGGATGGGATTCCGTGGGGACGCTGCCAGCCCAATGCCCCCACCCGGAGTCCGAAAGGCAGAGGAGTCCCTGGGACAAGGAGACAAATGTACGGTCGCAGTCGGGCAAGGCACCCATCGATTTCCCGAGGCTCTGGGCTGTCTCTGCCAGTTCGGCCTGTCCCCCTGCTCCCAGGACACGTTCTGCTCCCCTGCTGCAAGGCACCGCTCTGTAAAACAGGGGCGCCCCGGTCGGCCCTCGAGCGCTCCACGGACACAAGCTACATCCCACAACAGCAGCAACAGGGAACGTGGCTTTAGTAAGTGGCCCATCAGGCCCTAGCGGAACTGCCTGGAAGACGAGGGAGTTGCCCCACTTACACCAGGGCTGAGTCTGACTCCGTGTTTACACCTGCTTGTTTCTGGGGAGTTGCCTTCAAAAATCAGGTCTCTCTTCACCTGTCCTCCGCCTCTGCTCCTGCTCCCCATGGGCTGGGGAGTAGCCACGTGGGTCCCAGGATATGAGAGCGGCAAGGCAGGTGATCTGGGGGAAGAAACGGAGGCCAGGAGTTAACACGTTGCTCAGAATGAAGTGGGCCATTAACACCTGCCTTAGGGGGTTACAGGTGGTTGTAATTGAGAGCGACTCCTAGGCTGCTCTGCAAGTTGCATCAGTGGCTATTTTGTCCTTCAGCCGCCCCGGGATCGGAGGCGCAGGACAATGATTTGGGCCACCTTTCCCTGCCACCGCCCGCTCCTCCTCAGCTGCACCCTTCTCTCTGCGCAGCTGCGGTCAGCCTCTCAGGCCGCTTGGTGCACATCACAAGCCTGCCCCATCGAGTGCATTGGCAGTCGGTGCAGAGAGCGGCCCAGGATGGTGGGTCGGGAGCGAGGAGCATCAGCAGCCCAGGAGGTTGCAGGACGGTGTGGCTGACACCGGACAGCGCTAGCAGCCCTTCGCCGTCACTCCCACAGTTCTAATTAAAGCCTTTGATGGACGACAGCGCGTGGACGCAGCGTCCCCGCCGGCTTTCCCGACACGCGGCCTGTGCTGGAGGGGAGCTCCCCGTGCTTCAGCCGAAATTCTCCAGCAGAGACTGGCGTGAGCTCGCTCCTCTGCCTCCGTCACCTCCCACCCTGCCGCCTGCTCCGTGTTCAGCCCCCTGGCTGGGTGCTGAGCGCAGGTCGGAGTCCTGGAGCTCAGTCAGTGCAGGGGTCAGTGGCGTAAACCGAGGTAATTGCCGGAGTTTTAATGAGCTGGCAGAGGGGCGATGAACGGGCTCTCCAGGGGAAGCCAAGCAGGCAGACTCAATCAGAGAGGGAGCTGGACTGCAAACCTGGCCAGGCTCCGCTGGGCCACCCTGGGGTCTCAAACGCTGCCCTGGCCTGCAGGGGAAATGCAGATGCACCTCCCCAAGAAGAGTAGCTGTGACTGAGGTCTGTGGCCATAAGGGAAGGGGGAAGCTCGGTCACACGTGACTTGAGTTTGGAAGTGCTCAACGGGCCGGTGCGGCCGCAGCTCCAGCCGAGGGTGAGCATGGTTCCCGCTCGGCGCTCACAGGCTGCAGGGCGGGGCTCCTCACCCCACGTTGGTATTCCCGGGGGCTGTTTGGACGAGGGAGGTGCGCACACCCCTGTGCAGAGGTGGGGCCACGCACCCCCCAGACACGCCCGTTTCCTCCTGACTGGCAGAAGCAGCAGAAGGAGCGTTGCTGGCGTGCGAAGAGATGGGGCTTCTTCGCGCCGTCTCACCCGCAGCGCCGGGCAGCAGCAGAGACTGCGCTGCTCTCCTCCAGGCCTCCACTCCCTGCCCCGCCCGGCTCCTGCCCGGGAAGCCGCCGCAACACAAATCCCGGAGCAGCGCGACTCAAAGCCAGCGCCAAGCAGAACCGCTCCAAAGCTGTGCCCAGAGCCGTGCGCCCAGCCGCTGCCTCGCTGCAGTGACGCGGGCCAAGCCACGGCAGACCCTCACTAAACGCCGGACAAACAGACCTCCCCGGAACACCCCCCAACCCGCTTCCCTAGGCCCGGGCTGCCAGACATGCCCGGCTGGGGTCTCTGTACCTCTCCCTGCCACAGCCTGGGCCACAAATCCCACGCCCGGGGTTGGCCTGCCCAGAGAGCAAACCCCAGGCAATACCCCAGACCCTCTTCAGAGACATCTGCCGGCATCTCGTTACGAGCCCACCCACCCAGCCACAGACCAGCACCCCTGCCTCTACCCACCCCACAGAGACCCCCACACCGGGCGAGGCGCGTACCAATGCGCCCCCCTACCTCTGTGTCACGCAGGGGCCAGACTAGCTGAGCACAGTGGTCCCTTCTGATCCCTCCCCAGACACCCCTCCTGAAATATGCCAGTGTACACACCTGCTCACGCACACGCACACACACACACGCACACGCACACGCACACACACACACGATACTTGCAGGCGCCTGGCTTTTCTCCAGTGCCTTCCTTGGCCTGGAAATCTGCCAGTGCATCCTCCGGGAGCCGTGCCCTTTGCACGCCCATGGCAGAACGGCGCTGCAGGCTCCAGGCTAGTGCCCTGCAGGGGCGGCGGAAGATGGGATTGTGCGGGAGAAGGAGTCAGGCTCTGAAGGCGTGACGTTCTCAGTGCTTCGCGCAGGCCTGGCCCCTCAGTCCAGGGCTTGGCTGGCCTGGGCACCTATCAGCATCCCCAGGTTACAGGTGGGGACACTGAGGCACAGAGCTATTAACACGCAACTTGCCCAGAGTCTCCCAGTGAGCCAGGGGCAGAGCCGGGAATCCTGACTCGTCAGCCAATCTCTATCCCATAGACGAGCTGCATGTAGGACATCCCTCCGCCCAGCGAACTAGCATCTTGAGGCCCGGCCCGGCCGTGGTGAGCCGGGGGAGGGGATGCTGCCTTGTGCCCCTTGGCACTCCCCCCACTCCCGCTGAGGGCACCAAGCAGGCTGGCTCTGGGTGTGCTGGGAGCTACTTGACCTCTGGCCCGTGCCGCCGGGGACTTGGCTTGGTGAAATAGCCCCAATCTCCAGCAACAGCTGGCGGAGCGTAATTAAACCCCCAGTGCGCGGCTCCACCTGGCGAGGAATTAACAACAACAAAGCAGCAAACGCGGGCTGAGGAGGTGTTACCGTACGTTCGCACCGGAGCGGCTGTGCCACAGCTATTAATAACCAGGCGGGGAGCGCGCGGGGCGGCCCCTCACCCACTGGTCCCTCACTCCCCAGAGCAGATGGCAGCGCTCCTGCTCCCCCGAGGTGTCCCGCTGACCCAGGGCCAGCCCGCAGGGAGCCGAGCCCGTTCCGCTCCTTCCAGGAGAAGCAGGGGTCTGTGCAGGCCTCGCTCAGCAGAGAGTGGGCTCAGCCCAGTCCCTAGTGGATGTTTGACCAAATGACAGGATCACTCCACCCGGCCCAGCCCCCAAGGCCCAGGGCTGCCCCCGGGGGGAGTTGGCGGATGAGGAGCCCAGGGCTGGGATAGCAGGGGGGCTGCAGGCTGGGATTGAGGGGCCCTGGCAGAGGTCCTGGGGGAAGAGCCCCAGATGGGATGTTGGGATAGCAGGGAGGCTAGAGGTCAGGACTGAGAGGCACCAAAAAAGCAGGGGAGTCTCAGGTGGATTAACAAAAGGGGGGCTGTGAGTTGGGGTTGAGGGGCATTGACAGAGCTGTGTCTGGGGAGCCCAGGGTTGGGATAGCGGGGGCTGCGGGTCGGGACTGAGGGGCGTTGGCGGAGCTGTGGGTTGGGATAGCGGGGGCTGCGGGTCGGGACTGAGGGGCGTTGGCAGAGCTGTGGGATGGGATAGCGGGGGGCTGCGGGTCGGGACTGAGGGGCGTTGGCAGAGCTATGGGTTGGGAATGGGATAGCGAGGGCTGCGGGTCGGGACTGAGGGGCGTTGGCAGAGCTGTGGGATGGGATAGCGGGGGCTGCGGGTCGGGACTGAGGGGCGTTGGCAGAGCTGTGGGATGGGATAGCGGGGGCTGCGGGTCGGGACTGAGGGGCGTTGGCAGAGCTGTGGGTTGGGATAGCGGGGGCTGCGGGTCGGGACTGAGGGGCGTTGGCAGAGCTGTGGGATGGGATAGCGGGGGCTGCGGGTCGGGACTGAGGGGCGTTGGCAGAGCTGTGGGTTGGGATAGCGGGGGCTGCGGGTCGGGACTGAGGGGCGTTGGCAGAGCTGTGGGATGGGATAGCGGGGGCTGCGGGTCGGGACTGAGGGGCGTTGGCAGAGCTGTGGGATGGGATAGCGGGGTGCTGCGGGTCGGGACTGAGGGGCGTTGGCAGAGCTGTGGGATGGGATAGCAGGGGCTGCGGGTCGGGACTGAGGGGCGTTGGCAGAGCTATGGGTTGGGAATGGGATAGCGGGGGCTGCGGGTCGGGACTGAGGGGCGTTGGCAGAGCTGTGGGTTGGGAATGGGATAGCGGGGGCTGCGGGTCGGGACTGAGGGGCGTTGGCAGAGCTGTGGGATGGGATAGCAGGGGCTGCGGGTCGGGACTGAGGGGCGTTGGCGGAGCAGATGGAAGAGCATGGTTTGCTACTCCCTGCGCTATATCTCATACAGACCCAACCCATCAGTTCCTCGCTTCGGTGAGCACAAACCAAATTGGCTTTGAAATCAGAGGGGCCCGAGCAGGGCAGCAGCCCCCTGTGCCGCGGTGGGACCTGGCCTGGGGTGGAGGTACCAGGCGGGCGTGGCTGAGTAGACACAGCCATCGGGGGAGGGCTGGTGACATGGTGAGGCTGGGGGGTGGGCCCTGGCTGGCACAGAGACAGACTGGGAAGGAGTTTGTGCCCTAGGGCCATGTGGGGTGATGGGACGGGCATTCGGTGTCACCCCGGAGCAGTGGGAAGCCTGGCTGACAGCCGGAGCTCTGTCTCGGGTCTGGAAGGCCTGTTTCCCTCTAGGCATTTGTGACCCAGAGCGCGAGTCCTCAGCTGGGGGTCACAACGAGGTGTCGGGGGGCGTGACCCTCGAGCTCTTTATGGCTCGATGAGGGAGGAGGTGCCATTGTGTCAGGGAAAAGCCGGGGAGCTGATCTAGTGCATCGAGTTGAAAGCCGTGGGTTCTATCCCCGACTTTCCCCCTGGCCTTTCCCCGCTCTAGGCCTTGGCGGCCCCAAACAAGGGTCGTGGCTTGTCTTGATCTGTCTTTGTAAAGTGCTTCGAGATCGGTGACGGACAAGTGTCCGAGACGACCATTATTGTCCAGCTGCAGCGGGGCCTGTATGGGAGTGGGAGGCAGCTCTCACGCCGATCTTGTCTCACTGCTGTCTGTGTGTCTGGCGTCTCCCCCTGCCTCTTCTCTTTCACTCGGGTCGCTCTTTGGAGGACGGGGGCTGTCTGCACAGCGCCTTGCACAGCTGAGTCCCCGAGCCGAGGTCTCACTGCAGCACAAAGAGATCCCAACCGCAGCCCAGGGGCAGGCGGGGCCGACGCGCCCTTTTCCCTTTGAATGGTTTTACTGGAAAAATGAAACCCTCCACAATAAGAAATAACCGAATCCTCCAGCCCAGCCAAGTGGTGCCGGCCTCCTTCCCTGGCTAGGAAACTGCAAGGAGGTATAGTCCAGACAGGCCTACGGGGCTCCATCTTCCCTCTGGGCCTGGAACACAGGAGCAGGGAGGGGAACAGGATAGCTGGGAATGAGTTTCCCTCCTTGCAACAAAGAAAACAATTCCCGTCATTCCTTTCCCTTCCAACCCCCCCACCCTGCTCTCCATGTACACACCCACCCGCCCCGCCCCCTCGCCGGGCTGTAAACTGATTTTTCTCTCCCGCACCCCCGAAAGGCAACAGAAGTGGAAGCCAAGCACTTCTCTGGGTGATAATTATTGAAAAGTTCAGAGCAGAGATAGACAGCGCGAGGGGCGGGGGGAGGATATTAAAATGCATGTGCACAGCTTGGCTTTGCAGCAGATGTTGGCATAATTAGAGAGGAAAAAATTATGAAATTAATTTGTGGTTGAATGTAAATTTCGGCGATGGGGGAAAGCGCTGCTCCAATCACCTCGTGCGCCCGGCGAGGAGTGCGCGCACACACACGCCAGCTGCCAGGGAAGTGGTAATTGTCAGGAGGTATCCAGGGGGAGAGACTGGCATGAACAACAAGGAAATGGGATGTATAATTCATCATCTTAAAGGTACAGGCCTCTGTATTTTTGTGCTTCTCTCTCTTCCCTTGGCTTTGCCACCCCCGACTTAGTGCCGGAGGGCAGAAAGGGATCCGGGGGGCTCCAGGACAGGGTCAGAGATCCAAGCGGCTCCCAGGAGAAGTGCAGGAATATTCAATGAGGAGGTTGGCACCTCCCGCACGGCGCTGGGGGGCAGGGGAGCACTGGGGAGAGACGTGCTCTGGCCCAGGGAGGTGTCAGCCGCTGCTGGGAGCAGTCACTGTTGTAGGGAGCTCTTTAAATCAAGGGGCAGAGGCTCAGCAGTGAGGTGCAGAACCGAGCTTTATGGGCCATGGGCATCCATACAGTTCTGACAATTGACCTGATCCAAAGCCCACTGAAGTCAAGGGAAGTCTTTCCACTGGCTACGTGGGGTTTTGATCCAGCCTTAAGCTCCCAAAGACCTTTCCCGGGGTGCAGTGGGCTCGGTGTGAATCCTGAGAAGGACTCGCAGGGTCTTGTGTCATTCTGCTCCAGCCCAGGCCAGTCATCTGGAGGGGCATCCCTGGAATGTCACCGATCCCATGGATGGACCAGAGGCTCTAGGCTGCTCTCCAGTTAGATGTGCCTGCGGCCCACTCCAGACCCTCTGGGGACCTCCTTCGCACAGCCCTGCTGTCTCCAGTACAGCCCGTCCCCTCGCCACGCTGTGGTTTCTGTGGGGTGTCACCATCTGGGCAAGGGGTTTTCACTGTTGGTGAGAAATAAGGAAATCACCACCCCCTGGACAGATCCCAAACACCCCCATGCTTGCCGTGCAATGTACCCGGGGGGAAATCCCAGTGTGCCGCTCTGCCTGGGGGAGAGGGGACCTGTAGGAAGCCGTGAGGTTTTCAAGAGCACACACCATGGCCAGACTCAGCTGCCATGGGAACCGATGGGAATTTGGCCTCAATGGGAGCGGTTATGCAGGGTGTCTTTGGCATCCCCACCCCAAATCTCTTGCTGCTCGCCAGTGTGCAATTCAGGGCTGTCTCCCGTTCAGCCCGGCAGGCTCTGGAGCTGTCAGTCTCTCTCCCGCCTTCTGCCATGGGTGGCAGCTGGAAGGTCAGTACCGGAGAATCCCCTCCACAAGCCCAGGCTCCTCCTCGGTACTGTTGTTATTTGGACGGCAGTAGCACCGGCAGGTCCCGATCGCAGCGTGCTAGCCACTGTCCACACACAGCCAGCGACTCCCCATCCACAAGCCCGTTTCATCCCGCAATGGAAATACAAACCCCAGAGCACAGGCATTTTTGCAAGACTCCAGACAAGAGGAGTCGCTGTCCAAAGTGCCCCGGTGCTGAAACGAAGAAATTCAGGCAGTGGGCAGGACACCTGGCAGATCCGTGGAAGTAACTCGGCCCCAGCGCTGTCTGGCTGATCCAGACCCCAGAGAGGAAGTCGATTTGGGCCTGATCAGTATGCGGCTGGGAGACCTCCAAGGAAGAGCTGAGGCTGCTGCCGGATGTGGATTTGGTAATTCAGTGATTGGCGCTTTTCTCTCTGAATTGGTGCTAAACCAATGCCCAGAGTGGCGCTAGGAGGGCACGGTGCCGTGGGAAGTGTTGTCTCTCAGATAAGCTGTAAAGCCAAGGTCTTGACCACTGGCGGTCCCTACAGGTCTCCTAGCACTTTGCACAAGAGCAGGTTGGACTAGATACCTCCTGAGGTCTCTTCCAACCCTGATCTTCCATGATTCTATGACTGGTTGGGTTGTCAAATTCCAGCTTGCATCATTCCATTGGGCCTGCTCCAGACGCCTTCCTGCCGTCTCGCTTGGACAGCATGGCAGTGCCCTGCTCAGAGTTAACCTTTCTACCCAGAGATGGCTGCATTTGGGTTTTGGCAAGTGACGGGATTTATATATAAGGAAACCCGCGCTATCAGTCACCAGCTAACCACCGTCAGTTGTTCCAATGACAAGTAAATTCTCAGTGGCAGCAAGAGCTCTTAATAATTGCATTGCCTTGTGCATCTGCCTGTCAGAAAAATAGCAGGCCCTTGGCCATTATTAACAGGTTTCAGAGCATATCTATCTAATCTATCTATCGCTTTGGGATCCTTCTAGGTGAGAGGTGCCCTGTTTTACTGTTGCTTGCTGTCGGTTCAGATTGGTAGAAACTGCACGAGTTAAGTGCACTGTCAATGGTGGAATAATTTGAGGGGATTTTTCTGTTTCTTTATTTATTCATAATCGTTTTTCCGACTGGGGGCGTTAATGTGCCGTAAGCTGCTCTGCAGCACAATATGACAGAAGAGGTCGCGGCCTGGAAAAGCAGGACCGGAAAATACTCTTTGAACCACCGTGCGTGGCTGTCTGCATTTTCTAAGGGCATGAGACCGGCCAGACTGGGTCAGACCAATGGTCCATCCAGCCCAGTGTCCTGTCCTCTGATGGTGGCCAGTGCCAGGTGCTCCAGAGAGCATGAACAGACCAGGGAAATCGTCACGTGATCCATCCTCTGCCATCCAGTCCTGGCACCTGGCAGTCAGAGGCTAGGGACACCCAGCACACGGGGTTGCATTCGTGCCCATCTTGGCCAACAGCCATTGCTGGACTCCGCACCGCACCATTCGAGCCAGGCCACTTGCAGCATGCCGTCTGTGCAATTGCACTCCCCATCTGCTCTCCCTGGGGAGACCCCGAGGGACTCCCCCCCCGCCCCGACTGTGCAGATACCAGCCCCGCGCCTCTCACTTGCGGAACAAGCGGCGGGTTGAACTGCGTTCTCCTCAGGCCGGCGAGGGCGTGAATCTGGGCTGCAACACAGAGCGGGCTGCATCAAACAACTAAGTGCCCCCGGGAAATTCTCACCCGCTCAGTATCTCCCCCTCCCTTGTGTCCGGGTGGAGCCAAAAGGTCGCTGAACGTTCTGTGGCAAAGGGCTGGGACCTTGCTAGCTACTGTTTCCTTTTCATTCTTTCTCTTTACTCCTCCTCTCTTGATTTGTATCCCTGGGAGCTGGAGAGGGATTCATAACTGCTACCTTCTGGGGGCTTTGCATTCACCTTCGGTCTCCTGGGAACGGTTAGCACAAGTTCACGTTCATGCACATATTGATCGGCTGCATCCTCGGTTTACGTTTGCTCTGTGCTGGTGAGACGCTTCCCGTCGTTTCTGCACCAAACTTTCGAGGGAAAGGCCCAGCCCAGAGAAGAGACCAGCGCGCCCGGGACAGGCTCGGCGGCTCACGGGCATGTTGGTGCAGGGCTCTTCTGAAAACTGAGCCTTCAGTGTCACAAGGGGAGCTGCTGGGAGCGGAGCACCTTGTGGGTGCTGAGCCCCGGGGAATCCAACGCCTGGGCGCTGAGCCCCGCAGGATCTGGCCCTGAGGTGGGGTGCTGAGCCCCGGGGAATCCAACGCCTGGGCGCTGAGCCCCGCAGGATCTGGCCCTGAGGTGGGGTGCTGAGCCCCGGGGGATCTGGTCTCGATGCTGGGCGCTGAGCCCCAGGGAGTCCGGCTCTGGCGCTGGGCATTTGGCCTCGTGGAGTCTGGCTCTGGCGCTGGGCGCTGAGCCCCGGGGAGTCTGGCTCTGGGCGTTTGACCCCGTGGAGTCCAGCTCCGGTGCTGGGCGCTGAGCCCCAGGGAGTCCAGCTCCGGCGCTGGGCGCTGAGCCCCAGGGAGTCCAGCTCCGGCGCTGGGCGCTGAGCCCCAGGGAGTACAGCTCCGGCGCTGGGCGCTGAGCCCTGGGGAGTCCGGCTCCAGCGCTGAGCATTTGGCCCCATGGAGTCTGGCTCCGGTGCTGGGCATTTGGCCTCGTGGAGTCTGGCTCTGGTGCTGGGTGCTGAGCCCCAGGGAGTCCGGCTCCGGCGCTGGGCTTTGACCCCAGGGAGCTTAGCCCTGGCTCTGGGCGCTGAGCCCTGGGGAGTCCGGCTCTGGTGCTGGGCGCTGAGCCCTGGGGAGTCCGGCTCCGGCGCTGGGCGCTGAGCCCTGGGGAGTCCGGCTCCGGCGCTGGGCGCTGAGCCCTGGGGAGTCCAGCTCCGGCGCTGGGTGCTGAGCCCCGGGGAGTCCAGCTCCGGCGCTGGGTGCTGAGCCCCAGGGAGTCTGGCTCCAGTGCTGGGCATTTGACCCCGTGGAGTCCAGCTCCGGTGCTGGGTGCTGAGCCCCAGGGAGTCCGGCTCCGGCGCTGAGCCCCAGGGAGTCCGGCTCCGGCGCTGGGCTTTGACCCCAGGGAGCTTAGCCCTGGCTCTGGGCGCTGAGCCCTGGGGAGTCCGGCTCTAGTGCTGGGCACTGAGACCTGGGGAGTCCGGCTCCGGCGCTGGGCGCTGAGCCCTGGGGAGTCCAGCTCCGGTGCTGGGTGCTGAGCCCTGGGGAGTCCAGCTCCGGCGCTGGGTGCTGAGCTCCGGGGAGTCCAGCTCCGGCGCTGGGTGCTGAGCCCCAGGGAGTCCGGCTCCAGCGCTGAGCCCCAGGGAGTCCGGCTCCGGCGCTGAGCCCCAGGGAGTCCGGCTCCGGCGCTGGGCATTTGGCCCCGTGGAGTCCGGCTCCGGTGCTGGGTGCTGAGCCCTGGGGAGTCCAGCTCCGGCGCTGGGTGCTGAGCCCCAGGGAGTCCGGCTCCAGCGCTGAGCCCCAGGGAGTCTGGCTCCGGCGCTGGGTGCTGAGCCCCAGGGAGTCCGGCTCCAGCGCTGAGCCCCAGGGAGTCCGGCTCCGGCGCTGAGCCCCAGGGAGTCCGGCTCCGGCGCTGGGCATTTGGCCCCGTGGAGTCCGGCTCCGGTGCTGGGTGCTGAGCCCCAGGGAGTCCAGCTCCGGCGCTGGGTGCTGAGCCCCAGGGAGTCCAGCTCCGGTGCTGGGCATTTGGCCCCGTGGAGTCCGGCTCCGGCGCTGGGCTTTGACCCCAGGGAGTTTAGCCCTGGCTCTGGGCGCTGAGCCCCAGGGAGTTTAGCCCTGGCTCTGGGCGCTGAGCCCCAGGGAGTTTAGCCCTGGCTCTGGGCGCTGAGCCCCAGGGAGTTTAGCCCTGGCTCTGGGCGCTGAGCCCTGGGGTGTCCAGACCTGAGCGCTTTGGAAAATCTGGGCCAACAGAACAACTCAAAACAAAAAGAAGGAAAGTGGATTTGAAATTCCCACCCCAAAGACCCCAGCCAAGCTCCGCTTCTCACTGCAAGGACGTAACCTCTGCTGGAACACTGCCTCTGGGAGACCCGGCACACCGTTAGCAGCCGCCCGTGCCCAGTGCTCTGGTTCCACTCCAGCTAGGTCTGCGTTTGGCTCCCACGTGCAGAAGGGATACAGAGAAACGTGTGGAGACGAGGTTCCAGTCCCCGCTGTGCCTGGCACCCCAACCGCCAGGCCAGCGAGCCGGTCGCTCCCGATCTCTCTTGCTGGAGCTGTTCCTGTATAAATAAGTCGCTATTCCATGAGCCGTGGGGAGAGACCGGCTCTGTAGGCCCTGCTGGCCACTCAGCTATTGGCTGTTCTGGGGTGGGCTTCCTCTCTGGCACTGAGCTGAAATTCCCTCCTGCGCCTGAGAACCCTTCCCGACAAGCCCTGTGTTGACCCAGTACGTTTCCAGCAGTTCTGGTTTCACGGCAGTGGTGGTTTTATTTACAGAGAAAGGTCTAGAAAATGCTTCGGCCTGCTCCAGGGCTGAGTGGGGGGAGCAGGACTCATATACCGCGAGTTCTGACCCCCGCGCGGCGGGTCTACGCACCGATGCCAAACCAGAGGCAGGAGGGAGCGTTCAAGACGTTCCTCGCCGAACCACCTCGCCAAGTGCCTCTCGATCCAGACCTGGCTGTGCAAGCCAGGAGTAATTATCGCGTCCTAATTAACCAGCGGAATGCGCGGAGATACAGTTTTATGACTTGATGGATCAACATCGTCAATATTTAAAGGCACGGTGGTGGTTTGTGGAATTGAAACCTTTCTCCCTGGCCCTGGGGCTGGTGACACCCTGGCTGTCAACTGCTCACCGTTAACACCCACGCGGTGAGCGCGGCTGCCGATTGCGGCGCAAAAGCCCAGCACCCAGGGGCTAGCTCTGCCGTGCCTGCCTGCCCCGCCCCTCTGAGCCACCGAGGTTCGGCAGGTTCCTAGGGATCACAGCGGCAGTTTGCGTGGGGGAGTTTGCGCCCTGTTTTTCTGCTGCTCAAGGTGGTGGCGGTGGCGTGGGTGCCGCGGTTGTCACTCACCGCGGAGGGGCCACAAGAGCACATGGAGCGGGGAGCAGCGAAGGGCGTGTGGAGTGGGTGGCCACTGGCCGGGCCATTTTTGTAGCTGAGCACAAGGCAGGGACTGAGGAAGGCCGCTGCCTGGGGAGCACTCGGCACCTTCCATTCAGCTGCTTAGATGTGCACTGAGTGTCTGACGTCCGGCTCCCGAGTTAGAAGATGTTGGTCTGTGCACAGACCTGCCTGGCCGGTGGCTCCAAAGCGTATCATCTTCTGGGGTAGCTGGGTTAATAACTGACGTGGGCGATTCCAGCCCGTCCCTGGAATGGCCTTGGGATTCTCGAAGGGGACGAGCATCTGGCTCTGGTGCATGGGCGAGGCGCCAGGGAGACTCCTCTGGCACCATCCCAGGGCCCTCGCCACAAGCTCAGCGATCACGTTCGAGACTTTCTCTTTCAGTCCTTGGCTTCACCTGCGGCCATGCTGGCAGGCCGGGCTCTGTGACACAGACAGAAACACCCGTCGGTTCGAAATCCAGAGGTTTCCAGTCGTTTCCTGGCTGAGCTGTGCACAAGCAAATCTGCTGAGACAGCGTAGCCATCCTCGGCCGACCTGGGGCTGAGAGATCTCGCCGAGGCACCACACCCATCTCTCGGCGTGCCGTGTAACTGAGTCCAGCCGTGCCGGCCTCGTCCCCTCGCCGCCCCCTGTTGCAATACGGGTCACTGTTCGCACCAGCGTCACAGCCGCGGTATGTCTGGACAGCCTCTGATCCTCCCTCAGTGGCTGCAGACTGGCTCCCCTGCGCCTCTCCGCAGGACAGATTACCCGGCTGCTATCAGGGCTGGCACAGGGGCTGTCTCCTCGGAAGGGTTCCCTTCCAGGGGATTATGGCTAATGCATCTGGAACACCATTCGCTCATCCAGGTTTGTGATTTAGCTGAAAATCAAATTCCAGTAATCTCGCCTGCCATCTGGCCCTGCGTCTCCAGCCGTCGGCTGCGCCGCCGCCATCACGGACCCAGCGGACGGGCGTGGGGGGCAGACATCAGCCACGTGGCCTCAAGGTGTGGGCACCATCGGCCCGTTCCTCGGCATCTTACCGCTGCCCCAGTGGCCCCCCAAAGCTATCACATGAGGCGCTGCTTCCCTGCACACCTGGGGGGGGGGGCTGTTCTGCCCCCCCGACTCTTCCCATGACTGCCCACACTGGGGTGGAGGCAGAAGGACTGACTGGCTAATGACATCCCCTACCCGCCCGTTGGCTGTGGAGCGTGACGTGGGCAGGATCCGGGACGCCTGCCTGTGCAGAACAGGCAGGAGGGCTAGGAAGCGCCCAGAGGAGAGGCTGAGGGGAAGCCGGAAGCTGTGGGTCCGGGGAAGGGCTGAGGGAGAAGCAGGGAGACTCCAAAGGCAAAGCCTTCATTTCAGTAAGAGCCAGCAGCCGCCGCGGACCTCGCAGACTGTGCCTCGTTGCCGTAAAGCCATCAAAGGCCGAAGGCGAGTGTTCCCGGGCAGCTCTGGAGGTTTATAAATACTCTAGATGGGGGGGGGTTGGTTCGGGTTCTAATCCCTGCTCCGTGGGACCTTGGGCAAGTGATTTAGCCGCTCTGTGCCTCAGTTTCCCACCCATACAAGGGGGATCTTAGCACCCCCTGCCACGCAGCGGGTGTGAGAATCGACCCATTACGGACCGTGCAGCCCCCAGGGGCTCTTTCAACGGGTGGGGCCTGTTTCTCGGCAGCTCCCTCTTTCCATTGCTCTCAGGATTGGGCATTTCCACAGCAAAGAGTCAGGTCAGTGCAGATCACGAAGGCGCCGGTGTCTGGGTTGCCTGCGCGTTTGGGAAGAGGGTGGAGATTTGGGGTCGGCTGCAGCACCGAGCACCGTGGAGAGGCCCCCTCTCAAACAGGAAGAAAAACAGAAAAGCAAATGGCAGGGAAAAGACGAGGGAGGTGATTGGGCTTTGTCATGATATGCCCTGAGCATCTGATGCCCGCTGGCTGTGCAGGGGAGGCTGGTGTTCCCTGCCTGTCTGGGGCAGGCCGCTGGTGACCCGCCATGGGAGGACCCTGGTCAGACATGGCAGAAGCTAGTTCAGATGGACTGACCCATTGGAAGTGGGTCTCGACAGGGTTTTTCCTTGTCTCACTGCTCTCTCGGAAGCACCTAGCGGGCCGCTGGTGAGTTGGTGACAGCTCCCTCTCATCCCCGCCTGACTCCCCCTTCCTGCCCAGCCTTGCTCCTGCCCAGCCTTTCCCAGGGTGTGGTACGGTCTGGGGGTGCCCACAGGGATGGTTCTGGAAGCCCAGGATACTCATTCCTTCTCATGGCGTATCTGTTCAGGCAGTGTGCTCCTCCTACCCCTCCTCTGGCTCGCTGAGCAACACCAGGTTCCCCTGTGGAACTCTCTGCTACAGGATATTAAGGGAGGTAAGTAACTGGGGCAGATTCAAAATAGGCGTAAGAATAGCAATCGCCGTGACACCAACAGGGGGGAAAGTTATGAGCATTCTCAATCTTCATGCTTCAGGGCGTAAAGGGTCAGGAAGAGTATTTCCCTCCATGCACAGTTAGATGCACTAGGACCTGCGGCAGTTTGCTGTCTCCCCCCTCCCCCACCCCGGTTTGTCCTTTGTTCTGTGCTATCTGGGCTTGTAAGTCTCTCTGGTGTTCCTGTAAATGGTGGAGGCTGATGCTGTAGGTGGGGAGTTGGCAGTAGGCTCCTGCCATGGCTCTGCTGCAGGGGCTGGCAGCCCAGGAGACCCAGGGAGAGAGGCGGCTAGGGCTAGTGGGGGTGGAAAGGCAGCTGGCCCGCGGGTTGACAGGGAGCTTCCTTTCCTCCTGCACTGGGCGAGGCCGAATGCTGGGCCCTGGGTGTCATGCCGTCCCAGGTACAGAGTGAGCTGCATGCAGGACCCCGGGGATGGAGACTCTGCCCTCCCTGCTCCCTGAGTTCCTGGGCTTTTTAGTCCATTTGTTTCCATTCCTTTACACGACGGAATGGGGGGGGGGGCAGTATTTTTCTCCCAGCAACATCCCCCCCCCCGCTCCAGTTCCCAGCTCATTAAGGCTCTCCCATTATTCTGACATTTGTGCGCGTCACGTACTGGGAAGAAGTAATTTACTTAGAAGAAATTAAAAGTTCATTTTAATTGAGCGCACACTGCAGTATGCAAATGAGGAGCGCATTATGTACACTGATGCAGAGACAAAGGCTGTAATCAGCTGTTAACCCTCGGCGGGCTGGGCCCCTCCACGCAGCAGCAGCAAGCAGCTCACTACCAGAGGTACGTGGGTTCTCTGGCAGCCGCTGTTCAGTCTTCCAAGAGTCAGCGGTGCTGGCCACGGCTGGGGCAGTGAAAGGCGTGGCAATGAGCGGGCGAGACTGCCACGCGGGCTCGTCATTTGCCGAACACTTTCATTTGTACTTCTGCGTGCCGGGACTTATTTTCAGCTCCCTGCTACTGCAGTCTGGCCACCCGGTCGGTCCTTGCAAATCACAAGTGCCTACATGGAGTTTCAGCAGTGCAAATGAGACCAAAGGGGATGTCCCTGGAGCATGCACTGTGTGTTATATTACACATCTAGGGCTTCCTCTGTTCACATACATCTGCCTGTCTACTTAGCGAGGTAGGAATAAATGGTCCGTTTTCAGAATGGAGGTAAATAGTGGTGTCCCCCAGGGATCTGTACTAGGCCCAGACCTATTCAACATATTCATAAACGATCTGGCAAAAGGGTAAACAGTGAGGTGGCAACATTTGCAGATGATCCAAAACTACTCAAGACAGTTACGTCCTAGGCAGACTGGGAAGAGCTACGAAAGGATCTCTCAAATGTTGATAAACGCAAAGTAATGCACATTGGAAAACATAATCCCAACTATACATATAAAATGATGGGGTCTAAATTAGCTGTTCGCACTCAGGAAAGAGATCTTGAAGTCAGTGCAGATAGTTCTCTGAAATCATCCGGCTGTCAAAAAAGTGAACAGAATGTTGGGAATCATTAAGAAAGGGATAGATAATAAGACAGAAAATATCATATTGCCTATATATAAATCCATGGTACACCCACATCTTGAATACTGTGTGCAGATGTGGTTGCCCCATCTCAAAAAAGATCTCTTGGACTTGGAAAAGGTTCAGAAAAGGGCAACAAAAATGATTGGGGGTATGGAATGGCTGCCATATGAGATGAGATTAATAAGACCGGGACTGTTCAGCTTGGAAAAGAGATGACTAAGGGGGGGATATGATAGAGGTCTATAAAATCATGACTGGTGTGGAGAAAGTAAATAAGGAAGTGTTATTTACTCCTTCCCATAACACAAGAACCAGGGGTCACCCAATGAAATTAATAGGCAGCAGGTTTAAAACAAACAAAAGGAAGTGTTTCTTCATACAAAGCCCAGCCAACCTGTGGAACTCCTTGCCAGAGGATGTTGTGAAGGCCAAGACTATAACAGGGTTCAAAAAAGAACTAGATAAATTCATGGAGGATAGATCCATCAATGGCTATTAACCAGGTTGGGCAGGGATGGTGTCCCTAGCCTCTGTTTGCCAGAAGCTGGGAATGGGCGACAGGGGATGGATCACTTGATGATTCCCTGTTCTGTTCATTCCCTCTGGGGCACCTGCCATTGGCCACTGTCCGCAGACAGGATACTGGGCTAGATGGACCTTCGGTCTGACCCAGTCTGGCCGTTCTTCTGCATTCCTGCAGAGGTGCGTGCAAACCTCACTTGGGCATCCCCACAGCTGTGGCAATGGGGCCGCCCTGGGGTCAGTGAGAGTCAGGACGGGGCCGGTACGTCCTAGTGATGGAGCAAGATGTCACATCTGTTTGATGATATTACAATATTAGAAATACGTCCAGCTCCGTAGAACCCAACAGGCCGCTCGTGTTACAATGGCTTTTGAACAGCATGACAACGGAGCAGTTTCGGTGGGTTTTTTAATATATTCAGTTTACCATCATGTGTTTTGCACTCACATACACTCTGTAATTGTATCAAATGTACAGCTAATGTCCAAGCCAGCGGTTCTCAGCCTATGTACCATTGTGGGCCGCATATGCAGCTCTCTATGTGTTATGTGGGCCGCACCCACACAATAGATATACTATCTGTATGGCCCTGAGGATGTCACATGCTGTGTGCTGACTGGGCCGCTGGATCAGAACCACTGGTCCAAACCATCTCTCGCCTCCCTTCGGTATGGGAGAACAAGCCCCGCATGCAGCATGAGAGAGATCTCCTCTAGCGCTGCCCAGGGAAAATTCGCGTCTCCTCAGGGGCTGGCAGTGCTGGGGGCTGGACCGGACGGAATACATAGAAGTGCCTGGGATGAAGCGTGTCCTCAGAAAACGCCTGACTATATGTCCGCAAAGTTACCTAGCAGGACATCATGGCCAGCGCCACCATATTCTGTGAGGTCATAAAACAGAGGAGAATTACGTTTCTAATAGTAGTTTTCAGACATGTGGAGTCCTAATCCCAGTGACTCTACATGGCACTGAGTTGGAAACCAGCCTTCGTGCAGTGACTGCGTAGACACAATATCCCCCGTGAGCATGTTCTCGGCATAGTCTGACATCAGAACCACACGCTCCTGGTCTCTGGTTTCATGCCCGGGAGCTTTGTGTTCCCTTGACTTCACCCAGCCACTTCCATGGCAAGGTGGAAACACCTCCCAGTTCCTCTTTCTGTGCCCGTCTCATGGTTTCCGGTTTGAGACCCCAAAACAAATCACTAGTGCCCTGCCGGCCTTTCTAGCTCTCGGTGCAGGCCTGGCACCTGCTAGAGAAGGGTCGTTCCCCGCTTTTCTCTCGAGAGCGGCTCCGCGCTTCTCACAAATCCAGCGTTTTCACAACCAAATTGCCCACGTTTTCCCGCCAACATTTGCCCCCATCCTTCGCCCTGCTGTCATGGGCTCGGCTTTCCTCCCAGCCCAGCACTCAGCAATCCAAAAAGTGGCTCGTGAGCTTCCCCTCGGCTCTCTCCAGACAGCATCGGGCGGCAGCCCAGGCTGCTCACAGACCCAGCAGAACCCTGCGCTATACCGCGTATGGGACCGGCAGTGATTCTGAGCTCTGTGCCCCCCCCCCCGCCCCCAGCACTGGAAGGCCCTCCCAGGCACCCAGCCGCTCGCTTTGCTCAAGATGAGTGGTTTGGGGGTTACAGGTTGGGGTTTTTTTTTAACTACCTGTCAGACCTGGGATTTTTTAATGATAGTGAAAATGAAACTGGTGCGCAGCTGTGAACTGACAGCCAGCTGCGGGAGACAGACAAATTACCCCCCAACCCGCTCAAGACACCCACAGATTCCAAACAAACCGAGTCATCTCGGCTCACTCCGACGAGCAGGAGCCAGTGGGGGGCTCCGCTCCCCCCCCCCCAGTGCTGCCGAAACGCTGCTCCTGCAAACCAGCCCCATGCTGGGCAGGCAACTCTGCCTCCGGCGTCACTGGCGAGAGCCCCTCCGATGCGTTTGGCCCACTGCCTACGAGGAAAACACCCACCTCCCGTCCTCCCGCAGGCTGCCCCGGCCAAGCCCCAGGGTGCCCTGCCAGGCCGTCTGATCGCACCTCCCCGGCAGAGAGGCCTCCCGCAATGGCATGCGGGGGAGAGAAGGAGAATTGAGGTTTCTCATCTGAACCTGCTGGGGATGAGCCCCGGTCCCAGGGTCTGGATCTGACCTGCACCAAGATGTGGAGCTGTTCAGGGGAGACTGGAGAGCGGCTGGGAGGACCTCATCTTGCAGCCCCTCCTTCAACAGACCTTCCAGCCCACCCTATTAGCCCTCCAGGAACTGAGCTGTCTCACCTGCCCCCTGCCAGCACAGCCCTGGAGCTACTTGTCCACACACCCCTGCCTCCCGCAGGGTCTGGGGCATGCACCCCCGGCTTCCTCACACCCACACCAATGCCCTTCCTCCCGGGACTCCTGGCCACTCGCTCTGGAGAGCACCAGTCCTGGACATGGAACCGAGAGAGCCTGGCCTCTCGGTGCCGGGCGGAGTACGGGCAGGGTAGGCAGAGCAGAGGTGGCCTGTGGTGAATTTCTCCCCCATCCTTCTCGTACCTGCTCAGTTGCATTCACAGCAGCCTTTCTGCCTTTTAAATGTGCTAAATGGAAACAAATGTAAATGTGGAGACACTTGGAACCTGTTAAAACAACATCCACCCTGACATTGTCGGGGTCTGTCCCGCTGCTCAACCCCCACTCCTGTAGGGGAAACTGTGAGGAGAAGGGGCAGAGAGGGGGCCTCGGGGCTTGGCACAGACACTTTCCTCCCCAGACTGCCACTTTGGACCCCGTCCCTGCTGGTGGTTCTGGGGCGGGGGCGTCCTCTCCTTCACAGCTGTCCTCCAGCTCCCGAGCGAGGAGTTCCCTGCCAAGCAGCCAGCGCAGGGGCCGTGGATCTGAGCATCAGACCGGTCACAGGGGGTCAGAGCAATGGTCCACCCAGCCCCGGGTCCTGTCTTCCGACAGCAGCCAGTGCCGGACCCTTCAGAGGGACTGACCAGAACAGGGCCATTATTGAGTGATCCAGCCCCGTTGGGCCAGTCCCAGCTTCTGGCAGGTAGAGTTTTCGGGACGCCCAGAGCATGGGGCTGCGTCCCTGACCGTCTTGGCCAATAGCCACAGATGGACCTGTCCTCCACGCACGTAGCTAGTTCTCGTTTGAACCCAGTTATCCTTTTGGCCTTCACAGCGCAATCTGGCCCCTTGTTTTCACAGTAGCTGGCACTGCCGGGAGGAGCCCGTTTCTCACCCCCCGTCTCCTTTTTAGTGCATCTTTGTCATTCCTATTTCCCTGGCATTGTCCGGAGGAAGCCAGGAGCTGGGCCCCTTCTAATGAACCTGGGAAGAGAACAGCCCGGGAGCTGCAGAGACACCCGGGGCCTGGCGGGGGGGCCCAACCCCACCCTGCGGAGACCTTCCTTTTTGTGAGCGAGGGCTCTCCCAGCCTGGCACTCCCGGGCTCCAGGCCTGACTGTGCCACCAGGACGGGAAGAGCGGGAGGCTTTGGCAGTGCAGGCCGCGCGCCACGGGGCAGGGACGAGGAGGATCGCACAGCACCTCTCGCGCCTAGCCAGAGTGATCAGTGTCCCACTTTCAGGAGAACTAAAATTCACCCATTTTCTCGGCTGCTCCCCTGACCTCCCGCTCTCCGGTCCCAGGCCCTGAGTTGCACCCCGTACTTGATAGCCCTGCATTCACTCTGGGGTCATTCTGTCGGCAGGCGCTTGTTGATCACAGTGAGGAGCGCGGGATGAATGGAGGGATGGATAGATCTGCAGCTTCGTCTCCTGGCCTCCTCTGGGTATTGGACACCAGTAGGTAGAAGGATCCCTAGTAGTTGGAGGTTAGCTGAAGCCCTGAGGCAGGAGATTTTATATTCCTTCCCAACCTCTTTTGGTTGACGTACACACAATAATAGCTCTGGAGAGTCTGGTTATCTGTATAAATGTCCAGTCCCGCTTTGAGTCTCGGGAAGTTCTTGGCTTCACCGACATCTGGTGGCAGTGAGTTCCACAAGCTAATTAAACACAGGGCGAAAATACTTTTGTTGTGCCCGGTTTGGACTTTCCATCCTTCATGCTGATTGACTGTCCTTGTGCCAGGAAACGAGCAGAACAGCTGTGCTCAGCCCAGGAATCATAGAATCTCAGGGTTGGAAGGGACCTTAGGAGGTCATCTAGTCCACCCCCCTGCTCAAAGCAGGACCAATCCCCAATTTTTGCCCCAGATCCCTAAATGTCCCCCTCAAGGATTGAACTCACAACCCTGGGTTTAGCAGGCCAATGTTCAAACCACTGAGCTATCCCTCTCCCCCAGCTAGACTTGAGTCTTGGGTCCACTGGCACTGCAGCCTTTCTTACAAATGCCCCTCTGTTGGGACTGGCAAGGGGGCAGCTGAGGCCTTCGGTTCCTGCACCCCATTCCCCCCCCCAGATACAGCTGGGCCCGAGCTCCTAGTAGGGACTGACTCTGCGGCCCTCTGTGCCCCCCAAGTCACAGCAGTTTGCTTGCAGTGTGTCATGTAGCCGACACCACCTCGGCCGTGCCTTGGGAATGGAGGAGTCGCTGCATGGCGGGTGATTGCAGATACCAGGCTGGGCTGCAGGGTAGATTTAATTGATACCATGTAACCTTTGCATCCTGTCCCTCGTGCCGTTTGGAGCGCCTCGCCCGCCGCTCCAGATGGCACCTGCGAAAGAGTTAAGTCCGCTGTGATCAACAGCAAGAAGCAAGTGGTAAACAATTTTCCTCTCCCTCTGCTAAATTAATATGCAAATTCCAACCCTCCCCCTCCCCCCCCACTCTCTCTTCCCCTGCTTCGAAATTAGCGAGGTAGAATGCTTGGACTAATTATGCATTCAAACGAGCAGGCTTCGTTAATGTGGCACTAAGAGGAGGCTGAAAATGATTGTGAGCCGATGAAATTGAAATTCGAGCACGGCACTTCTAGTGCATCTGGAATCGCTCTTGCATGCCCCGGCAGATGTAACCTGACAGTGACCGCCAGCGCCTGCAGACATACCTTTGCTCCGTGGGGTTCAGAGGGAAGGAAAGTGAATCCCCTGCTCCCCCCACTCTCTCTCCCGCTCTCCCCCACCTACCTCCCCAAAAATAAAAACACGTCGTTAAAAAAAGCCCCATGCCCCGTGTTTGGGCTTTGGAAGATTAGCCAAGCCTTGTCGGTTGGCAGGAAGCCTTAAGCCCAGGGAAAGCGTTTCCATGGAAATGGATGCGAGATCGAACGAAAGCCCGAGAGGTCACTTGATTTGGGCATAGATTTGGGGTGTCTGTCTGTCTGTCATGGCTCTGGAGGAGCTCTGCTCTGTCCGACGATGCTCAGTGCCCGGGCTGATGCGGGGGGTACAGCAGAGGGCCGTGCACTGAAAGCACGGGGGTATCTGCAGGGCCACCCCACTGCTGTGGACGGTGGAATTCGATCTGGCAACATGGGGTGGAGGTGGGAGCAGCTGTTTGTATGCGTGGCTCAGGAATCGGAGTGGAGTCCGTGGGCGGCAGTGGGATCTAGTGGATAGGGCTCTGGGCTGGGGCTCAGGAGACCTGGGTTCTCTGCCACTGACCTGCTGTGTCACCTAGGGCGCTCCGTGCCTCAGTTTCCCCTCTCCTTTATCTGTCTTATGTCAGCTCTTGGAGACCGGGACCGGAAGTGAGATTTGCTGTGTAGCCCCTAGCACGATGGGGCCTCCAGACACTATGGAGATGCAAATAAGAAAGGATGATGATCGTCCCGGGTTCTGTGCCCCTCCTTTCAGATCCCAGCTGTGAACCCCCTTCTCCTCGATGGCTGGCCCTCCCCGCCTGGTGTGCTGTCTGTCAGACTGGGAGTTCCTTGTGGTGTTGGGGTTTTGTAAAGCTCCGTGTGCACTTATGGTGCCGTATAAATAAAGAATCGCCATTGCTTTCCCCTTCCCCGGACGTGCCCTGACTTGTTCTCACCAGGCGCCTGTGCCGGCCCGAGCCACGACCCGCTGCCAAAGCAGCCATCTGTGAAATTCCAGGCGCTCATTCCTTCGTGCTCACCCCACATCCCAGCGGGTTGTCCGAAGTGTCCCGGGCAATAGCTGTGCAGCGATCGGTGTATCCCTGCAAACACATAACCCGCCCTCCTCCCAGCACACCGCTAACGCCGTGGCCCGATGCTCACACCCGCCCTGGAGTGACCATCCTGGCACACCGCGCGGGCACCGTTACACCCAGCTGGTGATGTGCGGAGAGAGACACTGGGCACTGCAGCCTGGCTGTTGTAAGACATCTGCTGCTGGGGACTCGGCGGTTCCTCCTTCACCTCCCAAGGGGAGAGCCGAAATCCAGGAATATTCCTACCAGGAGGGGACGGTGCCCAGCCTGGCCTCTCGGGGGCAGCGTCTGCAAGCTCCCGATGCCAGCAGATGCCGATGCAGTTCAGTGTGCGCAGTGGGAGGGGGCTCACGGAGAGGACGGTGGAGGCTCCCACTGGACTGCTGCCTGGCTATCCTACAAGCCGAGCGTTGTACTCTCTTGGCGGGAGAAGCAGCATCCTTGGTGTGATGGACCCAGTGAGAGCCAGCCATGAACAGGGATCCCTTCGGGGCCGGGCCGCGGCTGCATCTGCAGGAGATACCAGAACCATAGAGAACCATCAGTAACGAGAGCCGGGGGCTGGGAGCGACGCAAGACAAATTCACACTAGACGTAAGACACAAGTTGTTACCAGTGAGGGTAATTAACCATCTGACAACTTGCCAAGGGCTGCGGGGAGATCCCCACCACGGGGAAGGTCTAAAGCAAGGTTGGATGTTTTTCTGAAAGATCTGCTCTTATTCAAACAGGGATGAATTCAGGAATGTCCACTGGCCTGAGTTATGCGGGAAGTCAGCCTAGAAGATGACCACAATGGTCTCTTCTTGGCCATATAATTGATGACTCAGTGAGCTTGTTTGGTCTTAAATAACATAGACATTGATGGACTTTGACTTTGGCCCATTACCTCCCATTTTCACCCCTAGAGTGCTTTACAAACTTCATAGACACAGGAATAATCCAATACCACCAAAATGCAGCAGCCGCTGGGGTGGGACACATCAGCTGTTCAACCGCTCATGGCAATGTTACTTAACATCCTAGGACAGGAAGCAAGGAAGAATCTGGTAGCCAATTGGAAATGACAGCTGCTCACGACTCCAGTGCAGGGCAGGATGTAAGAAAGGGTGAAAGAAGGAAGGGGAAAACCAAGCTGAAAACACACCTTCGCCAGCAGAGACTGATGGGTCGTGTTAAATATTCATCAGACGCGAGGCTTTTACAGGAATCGTCCATTAAGACGTAATGTACAATTTGCAGCATGCTCCTAGCACCCAGGGCCTGGTGGTGTCAGACAGACAGAAGCCAAGGGTGGAAGATGGATGGCCTCGAAGAGGCTGGCGATCCATAAGCTGGCTGCATTGTTAGTAATCAATGAGGATCTACAGACTTTAGGCGGCTCAACAGTCAGTAATAAATCGAGGAATAAATAGACAGGCAGATTAATAGCCCCCCAAAACAGAGAGCCAGTGAGAGGAGGGGGGTGACCAGGCAAGGACGCAAGCCCCAGAGGAGGGAGAAATGGACCCAGGAAGAGCGTTGTTCGTTCAGACCGCGGGCAATCAGAGCGGGTCATGGTGACGAGGTGTGTGCCGTTAAAGCACTGAGCAGTCTCACTTCTCCCGGGACGCGGCGGGAGCAGCAGGAACGCCTCCCGGGGGGTGCTCACCCCCTACCAGGATCAGAGCAGGAGCCTGGTTGGTGAATAAGCAGATCTGGGAAGAGCTGGCCCAGACAGACAGACAGGCACTTGGGTACCCGGGGGCTGCAGACAGACACAGGGCGTGCGGACACAGCCCTCGTGCCCCAAGCCCCAGAAGGGCAGTCTCCTCCTGCTCTGCCTTGCCCTGACCCGCCCGAATGGCAGGGCTGGTGGTGGTGGTTCGTTTCCCCCTCTCGCTGGTATTTCCCCCCCTCTGACTATGATGCATGGCAGTGCTAATTCGGCATGCTGCCATTAATTCCAGCACAGCTGCTGCTCTCTCCCTCAAGGCACTTCGCTAATACTCGGCTTCAGAGCCTCTCAGCAAATTAACATCATTTGTTCTGCAGAACATGTTTTATTTCTACACTACATGCATAGCTTATTACTCCACGAGCAACTCGGGGAGGGCACCGGGGGTGGCAGCACCATGGGGCTGCCGCCCTGAGAGGCAAATCCCATGCCTGGGACACAGACCCCCCTCCCCTGCCCCCCACTCTGGAGTATGCAAGAGGAAATGAGCGAGATGCACAGGCATGGTCCCCACTGGGCTGTCTCTCATTTGCATACCTCTTCAAAGCTGGAAGCTGCGGGTATTTCTCTATGGACGGGGATGCTCCTTTGCTATTGGCGTAACCCAGGAGCGGAGGTGCGGTGTGATCGAGAGGCTCTCTGAGGAGAGGCCGGGGGATCAGGGCAGAAGACAGGATGGGGTGAAGGAGGTGACTATCCCCCTGGTGTTTGGACTGGACAGATTTGGGGACCAGCTGCGCTTGACCCCGGCGTAGGCCTGGGGTGGGAGGAAAGCCTATGAGAGCGACTGCCTGAACAGAGCAAGAGGCAGATGAAGTTAAATGAGCCCTTGACTTCCTGCCTTGCTAGCAGCAATAAGGCGGGTGTTGGTGTGTGTTGTTCTGCAGACCTGCTGGCATCTAATTTCCTTTTCATGCTACCAGTGGATTGGGAAAAAAAATCCCCGCTCTGTGGCATATGTTTTGATTAGCCGGCCGTTCCGCATCTCCTCGCAATCCCCCACGGCCCCAGCCAGGCATGGTTAGTTATCGATTTACAGGGTGGGATTCCACACAGCCGCTGTCCTGCAGAGCAGCGCAGGTTTCTCTCCCCCCAGCGGAGCCCAGCACCGGCCCCTTCTGGGACTCCGCCGCAGGGGGTGGATTCTAGCCCCCGCAGTCCGCTTGGGGGTGGGGGTGCTTAGGAATCTGATGGGAGCCAGCGCTGTTGCCACAGACTTAGATGAGGAGAATGAAAACAGTTCTCTGCGAGGGGAAGAACCAGGGAGCTCAGGACAGTCCCGCCCCAGGAGGGGGCTGTGGCTCTGAACAGGGGCAGGTCGGAGGGGGCTGGGTTACATGGAATGGGGCAGGTGGGGGCTGGGAGCTATGGAACCTGAAGCGGAGGGTGGACCAAGAGAAAGGGAGGGCCACAAAGAACCAGAACTGGCAGTGGCCCAGTCCAGGGGAAGCCCCCTTCCCTTCTGTCCTGCCCTCTCCCCGTGTGTATAAAACGCATCTCTTGTCCCGAGGGGGGTCGTGCGCCTCTTCCCTGGAGCCCTGAACACCCGAGCAGCGCCCTGTCCCACCTGGGCTCGGCTGGAGCTTGCAGAGGGGAAGGGTCTAGCAGCTACAGCAGCGGCCTGGGACTCAGGAGAGCTGGATTGTTCTGTTCACAGTCCTGCCGGAGTAAGGGCTGTGGCATCCGGCTCTATGTCGGTGAGAGCATGAGCCAGGCTCTTGCTTCGGCCTCTCCGCTCCTGCCTGCGTCCTGCCCCGCCAGCTGGTGTCTGCAGCCCACACCGCAGTGCCGAGGACTGTCAGGCCCAGGGATGCCTGGGCATAGTTCCTGACATGGCTCAGAGCAGAGCACTCTACTGTCGGCTGTATCTCTGCCTGGCTCTAGTTATCCCAGTGTGCCCAGCTGGCCAGCAGCGCTGGGCAGGGTTAGACCTGTGGCCAGCCAGCAGCGCAATGCTCTGCAGTGTGGGGAGGGTCTGTGGGGGATTCAGGAGCACTGCGAAAAGAGAGGGGATTTTAGCTTTCAGAATAGAGTCCTGGGGCTTGATCCTGATTGGACACAGGTGTAAATCTGGAGTAACTCCGTGGGATCAGAGGAGGAACCCAGCGTGAAGCCAGGGCTGGTGAGATCCAAATCCGGGGTATGGCAAAGACCCGCAGGATTGGGGGATCTGCCTCAATGCAGAGCTGCGGGAATAATGGATATTTCGGTTCACTGGCCAAACCAAAACACTGGGGGGAAATTGCTTCAGATCAACCCAAAACAAACAAAAAGTTGGTCTTCTCAGAGGATCAAAAAGCCTCCTCCCTCGCCCTCTGGTTTTATTGACTCCTCTTGTCAATCTAGCCTGAAAAAAACAGGGGGGTTTTTTGGCTGAAACTATTCAGCAATTTTATGTCGACTTCACGGATCATTTTGGTCGATTCAAAATGGCATTTTTGGGTGAATAAACTATTGACCCAAAGACTTTAGCCCGGCAGCACGTCTAAGCCCTGTTGGACCTGCCTGGGCCGGTTTGCTCCCTTCTGCCCATTCGTTGGTGCTGGTATTTTAACTGTGTCATGTGAGAGCTGGCTGCCCCGCCGGGCTGGGAGATTTGTCGGGTGGATTTTGCTGATAATCCCAGTTTCATCCCCTGACTCCTGGCCCCCCCACCCCCCCCACCCCATTGGATTGGGCTGGTGGTGATGCAGCTCTGTGTAGACTCTGATCCCATTGCCCGTTCGGCCGTCATGCGGGCAGAGGGACAGAGCTCGCTCTTCAGCCAGCCTGGGGTGACAAAGGGTCTTGTCTCAAAGGGGTCACTAACGAATCTGCCCTGCATGGTGGTGGCCTGGCGGCAGCATAATTAGTGCCCAGTCACTATCCAGCTAATCAATGGAATTGCATGTGTTTTTAATGTGCCCATCGCCATAGTATCTAGCCCCCATTTAGGTTTCACACTCCCCCCGGCTCTCCGCACCTGCCAAAGCACCGCGGCGCTGTCCCGTCATCCCCCAGGTTGGGGGCTCCTTCCTCTCCAGCTGGCTCCCCCGGGGGCACGCCCTGGTGCTGGGCCGGATCCTGCCAGTGCTGAGTGCCCTCGGCTGCAGTTGGCTGCAGTGGCAGAGGAGAGTGCTCAGCACCTCGGGGCTCGGGCCCATTGTGGGCGGGGTGGAGCTCTAGTGGGTGAGGAGCTCCGGATCAGCTGGGCACAGGGGCAGCCCAGCTCCCCACCGCCTCTGTCATGCCCGGCTCCCTCGCTGCCCCTACATCCTTTCCTTCCCCGATCTAATTCTTATTCCTGGCCTCTCAGACCGGGAGATTGGCGCAGCAATTACAGGGCCATGACCAGCCATCTCTCCGTGGTGACAGGTCTGAGGGAGCGCGTCAGAGCTCAGCCCCGGTGCTGATCACCTGATCAGGGGCTGGGTAATGCCTTCTCGACTGAAGTTAATTATCGCCCAGCAAGGCGAGCGGGAGCGGCACCAAGCCTTGGCCAGCCCGCCTGCTACTCAGCCACTAGCACAGAGCTACCGGCTGCGAACCCCCTGGGCACAACTCATCCGTAGCACAAGGGGCCCGCGGAACGGCACCACAGAGCCGCCCGGCCTGCCACCTGGGGCCACAGAAAAGCCACGATGCTCGAAAGCAACTTGTGATTTTGAAGCCTACGTTTCTGAGGTGCCCAACTGAGACTGAGCTGGGGTGTCTGCCCCACCCAGGACTGGAAGGGGTGAAGGTGGCCGGCTAGGCCCATTCACGCCACAGGCTGCAGCTGGAGGGAGAGTCAGGGAACAGGGAATTGACTGCAAGCAGGTTCAGCTGGGCAGGAACAGGTGGGGCCTATAAACCCAGGGCTGCTGCAGTGGGACAGGGCAGCCACTCCCTGGGAAGAGGGAGTTGGAGCTGGTACCCCCAGAGAAAGGGGGAACAGGAGTGTAGGCAGCAGGCCAGGGAAGGAGCAGTGAGGCCTGGGAGAGTCAAATCCCAGGGCTTCTGGGTTGAGGGTCCCTGCACTGGAACCCGGCATAGAGGGCAGGCCTGGGGTCCCCATCCATCACCGGGGATGTGGCACCAGCAGGGCAGTGAACGGTGGGAGTGACAGAGGCTGTGAAGGACAGTCCCCCAGGACGGGGGGATGCTGAGCGACCGGCCCCGAGGGCAGAGGCACAAAGAGGACGCTGCGGTCCCTGGAGCGAGAGAGGGGCTGCAGGCCAGAGAGAGGGACGGAGTGATGGCCTACAAACCGCAGGTGGGGGCGTCTGCCTCGAGCTAATCCCCAGAGTGACCAGGAGGAGGCGCCAGGGCACTGGTGAGTGGAGCCGTCTGATTTACAGCCATTCCCTCGGCCAGCAGTGAGGGTCCCTCTGGGGGTCTCCATTCAGCCTGTCATGTAGACCCCGCTAGGTCCTGTCTAACAACCTGGGCTGTGTTCGAGCCGGACTCAAAGACCTTCGCTCACGTAGCCTGAACTATCCAGGTGTCCCCGCTGACTCCTGGAGGAAAGGACTCTTCCATGTGTCCCCGCCTGGCCCTTTCGCCATTGTGACAAACACCCTGGTCTAACAACTGGGCCCGTGTGCTTTGGAGAGAGTCTGCCGGGGGAGCCATGGGGTGGGATGAGCAGAGGGCAGTGCGCCAGCCTGGGTGGGTCCGAACACACTTTAAATCTCCCCCAGCTCATCCAACCAAACCACGTAGGTCTGTGTTAAAAAAATAAGCTGCAAGACTGGGTAGAAATACAAGGGGGCTGTTGCCACTTCCGTAGAACGAGCCGGTGACGCTCACTGAAGCTGCCTTCCCAGCTGGCACGGGGCGAGAATTCTGGGATGCTCACCTGGAAACATCCACATTTCTCTGAATCTTCGTGTGGGCTCGCCACAGCCGCATCGTCCTGCGCCGAGGAGCGGCGAAAACGGCCAGACGCTGACGCCCACGGCTCCGTTTCAAACTCTTTGTTCGGGTGGGTCACCACGGCAAAGTACCTCTGGTTCCCAGCACTGCTGCGTTGCTCTCCCAGGGCGTAAGGACTGTAGGGTTTGGTTCTTAATGAGGCGCCTCGGTGGTGCCGGTGAGCGAACCGAGTGAGGTCAGGGAGGGGCCTGCCGGGAGCCAGGAGAGGGCGAACGTAGCGGGTGATGTTGGGAGCCGGACGAGAAGAAGGGGACTCCCTCGCACGGCTCAGAGCTGGGGGGCAGTGAGGGGACAAAGGGGTTACGAATCACGGGCGTTTTGTGCCTCGTACCTTGGCCGGCCTCTCTCTGTTTAATGATAAGCCGCTGCGCTGGGGCCCGGTGTGCCGTTACCGTCGTGTTCTGCGTGAGCTGACCCGCCGTAGCGCCGCTGAGGCAGCTGGCAGTTCTGAGGGTGGGAGCCGGCAGAGGGGGCATGCCCGGCCTTTGTAGCTGCCTGGCTCAGGTGCACACAGCTGGCAAGGACACGGGCACTCGCGGCTGATGGCACTGAGATCTTAGCCTGGCAACCTGGGACAAAGGGTGGGGAAGTGGTGGCCGGGGAAAGGGGAGGCAGGCGAGCGCATGGAGCACTGTGTGGCCATCCAGCTTTCAGCTAAGCCACAGGTAAACCCAGCCACCAGAGGAGGCCCTGGCAGCAATGCAGTCCGGGTCTGACAATCGCCAGGCGTGGCTTTGAAATAACAGGAACTGCAGGAAACTAACCCCCCCGCGGTGGGAATACGCCATCTCCCTGTGCTAATCAGTCAGACTCCACTGTTCTGGCAAGGGTCAGAAACAGTTTGTAATCCAGATCCATGAAAACTCCTGCTACCAATCCCATGAAGAGTCTAATGGAGAGGAGAGTGGCTCCCCCCGTGCCTCAGTTTCCCCTCCCACTCTTTGTTCTGTTTGGTCTATTTAGATGATAAGTCTCCCCCTAGGTGTTTGTACAGCACCTAGTGCATTGGGATGCCAATCTCAGGGCACCGCTGTACTACAAATAACAACAGAGAGAATTTAACTTTAAGACTTTTCTCCAATATCTTTGAAATCAGCTCTGGCCACTGAAGTGCACCAGGGTCTGACCAAGCCGTTGCTCTCCTCCAGCGAACGAGACGGGCCACAAAGAACCATCTCCGCCTCCCCCCCCCCCCCCCCCCCGCACCAGTTCTGGCCGCCGTTTGGTCTGACCCAATGGGCGGTTCTGACCGGCTCCCCGCTGACCCGGTGACAGCCGGTTCCGTCAGGCGCTGCTTTACAGCCGCGGGGGCCTGTTGCCTAGTGGCCATGCCAACTTCACCTGGTGAAAGCATCAGAAACGGAACCTGTCTCCTGTGGGCTGTGGAAGTTGACCCCAAGACCTTGGTGCTGACGGACAGAGCGCTGACATTGGCTCGACCAGCTCGTGGGAGGAGGGCAGAGCTCCCAGCCCCCCTTCCTGCTAATTTTGGATGGTCCGTGTCCCCAGGTTGCAGAGAAAAAGCCGCAGCTCTTGAGCGGGCGGGAAGCTACGTAACACAGCGCGGATCTGACCGTCAGACCTGGCCCCGGTGTCAGGGTTCTGTGAGGAAGCCGATATTCCAGTTTGGTTTCAGATTGTCTTGTAGCTTTGGCCCTACATGCAATACCGACAGAAACAGGCGTCTTCCCTCGGAACCCAGCTTCCAGCTGGGAAGCCTGGGCCCTGCCAGCTCTCGTCGGAGCATCAGATGCTTGTGACAGCTTGTGGCAGAGGTGACGGGGGCCCTGCTGCAGGAACCCTCCCGGGCGGGGGACACACTGGGCTGAATTCATTCCATGGCCCCCACTGCTAAGTGCTGGTCCCATGGACAGCGTCTCCCTGCCGCCGAAGCATTCGATACAGGGGGTGCCACCGCCGGAGACCGAAACCGGACTAGCCGGCCCAATGGTGTGATGACACCTGGCAGATCCTGCGTAACTGCAGCGTGTCCATGGCCATGAGGCAGGTACCATATATTGGCAGCCTTGGCAAGCGGACTGGCAGGCCGGCCCAGACGTTCCCTGCCACACTCCGTGAGCGGCCCCTGTACCTCTGGCCCGCCTGCTAAGACAGCCATTGGATGTCTGGTGCGCTGGTTCGAACGCTCGCTCGGGTGGCACCAAAGGAAGAGGAGGGCTGTCAGCCAGCCGACCGCCCTCGCCAAGAGGGGGACGAGCATCCGTGCCGCGGCACAGGGGGCGGGAGCATTGGCAAAGGGCAGCCGCGTGCCGCCAGTTTGCCTGAGCCCAGGAGAGAGGCGACCCCTCCCTGCTGGGTCGGGGGCTGGCTCGCACCGTGGGGCTGGTGGCTTTGCAGGACGCTGCAGAAGGCGTTCATGTCAAAAGGCAGAGAGGCGCTCTGAATATTTCATTAACCGAGCAATGTGGTGTGCTGCAGAGAACATCTGGCTGGAGTCTCTGGAGACCTCCCGCTTTGTGCAGGAAGCAAGAACTGTGAAATGGGGAAGGAAAAAGGAGAGAGAAGGAGGAGGGGGGAGGGGGAAAGACCCCGGGGCACCCTCGGCGCTGCTGCCGGCATCCCCTTCCGTTCCCTTTTGCCTAGTGGGGCTCTGCTTCCCCGGGACTTCCCATGGAGAGCTGCGGGAAAGAGCTGCTGCTGGTTGTGGTTTTCCCTGAAAAATGGATGACTCTGGAAGCCACCCGCACCTCTGCAGCGGGGCTCAGACCGTGGGGGTGCGGCCTCCCCCAGGGGGTCAGGTCATTAGTCCAGCGCGGAGGGGGTGAGGAGAGGGATGGAGGGAGAGGTGGAGGCTCTCTGTGTTTGAGGTGTCGGAGGCGCTCCCAGCTTGAGTGAAGACTTTTCTCAGCCAGCTCCAGGGCAGGGGTCCCTGCCAGACCATCAGCCTGCTCTGAGGAAAGGCCTGACCGGAGGCACTGGAGAGACACCAGCCGTGTGTGTGTGCAGGGGTCAGGAATTGCCCTGGGTGGGACAGCCGACACTTATGGGAGTCCTGGGGGGCAAGCAGTGTTGGGGGGCAGGTGAGGAGAGGCCAAGGAAAGTGTGGGGGGGTATAATGGGATCCTGGCTGGCCATGGGGCTGGCCGATTCAGCCAGGCCCCTGGCATTGGACGTCAAGCAGAGACGCCAGGGAGACAGAGTCTGATGGGACTGGCCCCACCAGAGACTCGTCTTGGGAGATTGCTGGGGGAACGGGTAGTGCAGAGAAGGGGGAGGGGATGCGTTCCTGCCCCGCAGCCTATCGGGCGCTCTCTGTAAGTCGCCCCACCTGGCCCTGAGCGCAGGCGGGAGCGTGGTTCCCCGGCTCTTGGCGCTGGTACGACCCGGTGGCTGAGCGGTGGGAGCTGTATCGCCTCTGGCCCTGAGCACGGGACGGCTCTGTCCCCGCTGAGTGTGGGGGACGCCGACGTGCCCGTCTCCCCACAGCATGGCTTGGAGAGCACCCGGGGCATGCGTGAACAGCCCAGGGAACCTCTTCCTGCTCCACCGCCTCCCTCCGGAGCTCTCCCGGGCCCGAGCGCTGAACTCGGCCCAGGGCAGCACCGAGAGGGCAGCGGCTGCCACGCAGCGTTCTCCTCCCAGACGTGAGCCAGCCGCGCTGGCTGGGCAGAGCAACAGGAAGGGTCGCTCCTATTAGTCACACTCGTCTGCCTGCCCCGGGTGCTTTTAAATAGCCCCCCCGTCAGCCCTCGCTTCTCTCGTCCTGTGTCTCACTCCTGGTGGCGTCTTGTCCTTGTGTTAGCGAGAGTGCTCCTCGGGCCCGTCTCTGGTGGTGCGTACGTACAGCGCCCGGCGCTACGGGGCCTCACCTCTGACGGGGGCATGTAAGCCAGAGCCTCCACTGTGTTTAGGCACCAACCACCCATGGAAATCAATGGGACCCGGCCCGCGGCTTGAAAGCAGTGGGAGTTTGAGGAGCGGGGCCGTAGATGCTAGCACAACCCCAGGATTAAAGAGGAACAGATTTATATGATGTATTTTCACTCCCTGGGCCTGCGGGGTGCTGTGCTTAGCAGCGTGGCCCTCTCCCTTCCCCCCAGAGCCGGGGGTCCCCACTGGGGCTGCGTCTCTCTTCCCCCGGAATAAGCACTTAGCATCCTGGGGCTGGGCCCGTGTTTCGAACCGGTCTCTCGGCAAAGCTCTGAGTCCCCGGCTGGCCCTGGCCCAGTCTGGCTGGTGGGGGTTGGCTCTGGGAGCCTGGCCGCGGAGGAAAAGTGAATGATTCCGTGGGCACAAAGAAAGACAAAAGTGTGGGCCATGCGCACCCCGGCGGCCCACAATCTCTGTTCCCCTAGCAGGTCTTCAGCGCGTGCCGGGGAGAACGGAGTCCTTGAAATCTCTTCAGTGAGCAGGTCAGGTTCTGTGACTCGGGTCTCCTGTTAGTTGCCCTTGAAGCTTATTCTTACAGGACCTGATCCCAAGTCCCTGTAAGTCAAACCAAGTCTCTTCCATGGCCATGACTGGGCTTTGGACAGGGCTATTTCTGTATCCGCCATCTGACTCTACAGTATCCTTTGGCTTGTTACTGGCCTGCAGTGCGGTACTGAAGGAGAGCCCCCGCACTGCTGCAAACCCACTAACCAATGCGCCCCATTAAGGACCCCGGGGACTCTCCTTCCCACTGAGAACAATGGGAGCTGCTAGGATGACTGGTGCCCCCGCCCCCCACTCAGATTCCATGTCAAGAAGGAAACTCCCGCCTGGTGTGCTCAGTGGTGGGGAGAACATCGATTGGCCGCCCTGGTTAGTTGCCGTTAACGCCTCTGTAATCCCCTCTCTGCTTCCCGTGAGTCCGCTCGGGCAGAGCAGAGCTAGAGAATTGGCCAAAACTAACCACCTGGCACGTGAACCAATTTCCTTTAGAGAAAACAGGTCCAAGCAGCAACCCCCTTGGGAGTGGCTTTAGCCCCTGCTTGGCAACACCAGAAATGCGTCTGGGCCAGAGAAGTTGTATGCCGTCATGGGGTCAAGGACTCGAGAGAGTAGAGTGGATGGACTAGGAGCTCCGGTGATGCGACTCTGGATGTACACGGGCACTGCCAGCAGCAGAACTTGGCTCGGAGCTTCCAGTCCTTTAACAGATTTCCCTGAAATTCAGCTCCAGTTTTTCCCTATCAGCTGAAAGCCCAAGCGCTCAGATGGGCCGACTGGGTTTCTCTGCTGCCCGACTCCCCGCCTGTGAACAGCACAGAGCCCAGTCTCCCGGCAGCTGTCGGGACACTGCATTCTCCCTGTGGAGCGGGATCACTACAGCAAAGCCAGGCCAGGCTGGGGGCCGCCTGCCCTCCCTACCCCCAGCGTTCGCTGTGCGGGATTTGGCACCGGCTCTTGCCTCAGCCTCACGCGGTGTGTAAAGTCGGCCTCCGTTAAATAGGTTCCAGGAATTTTATTGACAGAGTCCTGTTTCCATGCCCATGCACTTGGCTGCGGTTCTGATTCTACGCATGCAGGGAAGGTCTCAGAACCGAGAGGGGGCGGTTTTCCTCTTGCCCCCTAATGCCCCCTCACTCTGCCCACCCGGCCAGTTAGAGCCGTCATGTGCCGCGGAAAGGAAAAAGAAACTGTTCTCCCCACCAAAACTGGGGAGTTATTCTGAGCTGCACAAACAGCAGAGGAAGAAAACCCCGGTTGGAGCTGTTCATGCGGTGATCAGCTGGGTTGGCGCTTCCAGGCCAGCGTGTTGTGCTGCATATGGAACAGCTCTCCTTAACGTGAACAGGGGCGCCACCGTATCTGTCACCCCCCACCCGCTGCAACGCCGGGCAAGAACTCCACCCCATGCGGTAGTGTAAAACAAACGCCTCGGCCCCCCGATCCTGGGCTGGCCTCTGGCACCTGCCTTGCAAGCCCCCCAGACAGACAATGCCTGTTTCTAGACCCCCACCCGCTCAACGCAATGCATCTCCCCGAGAAACCCCTGCCGGAGAAGCAGGCCCCAAACCAGCGCCTTAGCCAAGAGTTCATCCCCCTACCCAGGCTTCAGCAAAGCTTGCCAAAGCCAGAGCAGGGCGTGGGATGAGAGGCACCCCGGGGCTAGAGACCAACCTAGCGAGATGAGACACGGAGCTGTGTGAGCACCCCCCCACCCACATGCCCCCACACACGTGCGCGCGGCACACGGACGCAGGCTAACGTACCGTTGCATGCTCAGAGACACGCGACACATACACCAACTCCTGTGTGCCCGCACACAGACATTCACGCAGCTCACACAGACACACCCGGAGATTGCGTTGCTTTAAAATGAAGATAAGTACCTTTTTGCTCTCCCGATTCGCCGTCTGCTACCTGTCCTGCCTCTGCCAATTTGTCTGTCTGTTTCTCTCTCTCTCTCTCCCGCATTGCCTGCTCTCTGCAGCCCGTCCTCCATGGCACCTCTGCCAACTCAGCCACCGCCTGCTTCGAGATGGGCTGCCAGCTTCTTTTCCGCTCCGTGTGGGGTTTGTTGTTTTGTTTTTTTTTGGCCCCATGCTGCCTGCTGGCATTCTGGCAGCCTTGCCGCTCCGGCGATGGCATGTGTCCATTTTTTCCCCTTCCCGATCTATCCTCCCCAGCCTCTCCTCGTTGCCTCCGGAGCCGCCTGTCGTGCCAGCTCTCAGTGAAATTGGCAGGGAACGAACCGGAGTCGTGAGCCTCTCAGCAGCTGATTGTAGCCACACTTAAAACAAAAAAAAGGAGCCCAAACAACACACAACCGGCCCTTCTGCTAGGAACGAATGCTGGCTGGGGGGCCGCGGGGGGCTGCATCGGGGTTGGCAGCCGCTCTCCAGAAAGGAGCAACTCCATCAATTCCTCCTGCGCGTGCCAAAAAAAAATAAAAATCCATAGCCGAGGGTTTGGGATTCGTTTCACACATCTGAGCCTCCTGAGTGGGGGGAGCGGTAGGGCCCCCCCTTTCTTCACCAGGTCCTGCCTCACATCCTCTCCCCGCTGCCTCTCGGTCCTTCCCCCCGGCATAGGGGCCACGGGAACCTGCCGCATCCCCGAGATGTCGCAGACTTCGCTCTCGTCCCCCCACCTCCGCCAGGAGAAAAATGCTCCAGGAATCCCAGCCTGATCCCAGGCTATCTGCACAAACAAGCCTGGGTCTTGATGCATTTCCACAGGAACTCCCCAAGACACGCCCCCTTACCCAGCATCCCCCTCGGCCACAGGTTTAGAAGGACCTTGGCAAATTGGGAAGGGGAAAGTGGAGGAGGGGTTTGGGGGGCTCGCAATTGTTTCACCAGCCCGGCCCTCGAAGCTCCTCTCGGAACTTGGATGAGTCCTACTGGAACAGACCTTTGTGCCCTCGGGCCCGCCTTTGGCAGTGGCCAATAACTGTTGCTTCAAAGAAAAGTGAAAAGCGCCCGTAACGCACCAGCCAGTTGTGCAGTGCTGCCCATAGGATGGAGCGTCTCCCCTAAGTCCCTGGAGGAGGGGTCGGCTTGCACCCAGACGCGTGAGGATTGGCTCATGTTGTCTCCGAGCCCTGGGGGAGGCGTTGAAAGTGGTGAACAGTCGGAGAGGGGATGTCCCGAGAAGTCTAATGAGCCCTCGTCCGTCTGCCAAAATCTCTTCTACGCTTGGTGCAAACACATCCCCCAGCCCTGAACCGAAGACCCTGACTCCGATCTCCTAAATCCAGAGCAACTGCTCGGAACTCGGCAAAGGCACCCGAGGGCAACGTCGAGGTGTGTGACACCCAGTCTCGAGCGCTCCAGGCATGGCTGGCTGGTTGGGCTGAAGGAGTTCTGCCCCTGGCAGCAGGGTCCCGGCAGGAAGAGATCACGGACTGTCGTGGTGTATCATCTCTGCCACAGCAGTACCCAGAGGCCCCGATCAGGATTGGGGCCGCACTGTGCAAGGCGCTGTACGCACTGAGAGCTAGGCAGGGCCCATGCCCCGAAAGGAAAGGAAATGACAGGAAGGAACAGTGAGGGCTGTGGAGAAGGGCACTGAGGGGTCACTGGGAAGAGGTTGGAGAAGGCAGAGAAGAAGGTCCAAACTGCAGAATGCTGTTTGCTTATGTCCCATCTATCCAGGGGTTCTGACTGTCTGGGGCAGCCCTTCGTCCTGGCTGGGCACCCCGCTTCCACATCCACTGCTGTGCTGCATTTATATAGGGTAACGTTTGTAGGCCTCTGCGCGTCTAAGTCGCTTTTGGAAATGGAGCTTAGTCTCCTAAGTCACTAGGTGCACATGGCCATTTTACCCACCGTGCCCATCACCATAATATCTAGGTGCTGGTGGCAGAGCCTGGGCCCCGTTTCCGTGGGAGTGCACGTAACGAGGGGTGCACTCTGCACAGGGCTGGGCGTGCTCTCCTAAGGCATCGAGCTGTGGCTGCCATGGATACTGAGGCCTTGACCCAGCATGGCAGCTCCCGTGTTCCGGTGATTGATGAACAGGCTGGATTTGTCCTCAGACAGGCTTTCCGTGAAGTGCAGGAGTGAACGCTTCACAGTACGGTCAGCAAGCAGGGCCCCGACTTGGCAGAGGCTGTCTCCCGCTGGGCAAGGCAAACTCTGAGTTGGGGCCTTGCAGGGCGAGCTAAATTGTGAATCGGAGTGAAATCCCACCGCTGTGCTGCTGAGCAGTTATCGCATGGGAGGACCCCATTGGCCTCTCCAGCTGCCACCCCATCTTCCGTTTATCTCTACGCCCACTGAACACGCTGCTCACAATCGCTGTTTGACGTTCCTCTCCTCCAACTCCATCCTAGCCCCTCTCCAATCCAGCTTCCACCCCGACGTGCCGCTGAAACTGCTCTTGCCAAAGTCTCTAAGGGCCTCTTCATAGTCAAAGCTCAGACCCCGCACTCCATCCTCTCCTTCACCTGCCACTGGCCTTCAACACAGTTAACCAAGCGCTTCTTCTTGAAATCCTGCCCTCCTTTGGCTTCCGCGACTCTGTTCTCTCCTGGTTCTTCGCCCACGTCTCTAATCACTCCTGCCGTGTGTCCTTCAGAAGAGCCACCTCCTCCCCCTTCCAACTTTCCACAAAGCTCTGTCCTTGGTCCCCTTCTCTTCTCCCTCTGCACCTTATCTCTGGATAATCTCATCTGCAAACACAAATTCAACTACCACCCCTTTGCTGACACAGCTATTCCTCTCTACTCCAGACCCGTCTCCTTCCATCCCAACGAGAATCTCATCCTGTCTCTCTGATATCTCCTCATGGATGTCTAGCATCCGCTCACGTTCAACATCGCTAAAACAGAGCTCCCAGTCACCCCCTCGTCCATGTTTTCCCCTCTACCTTCTTTCTTGATCACTGTGGACAACAGCACCATCCTACCTGTCACTCAAGTGTAGGCATCATCTTCAATCTCTCAGTCCTCACATCCAGGCCGGGTCTAAGTCCCGCCTAACATCTCTAAACTGTAGCCTTTCCTACCCAGCCACAGCTAAAATTCTCATCCAGGCTCTCACCATCTTACATCTTGTTTATGGCAAACATCCTTCTTTCTGGCCTTGACAAATGCAGGCTTGCCCCATTGTATCCTATTCACAATGCTGCTTGCAAAGGTTATAGTCCTAGCCCCTTATTTCGAACAAGTCACCCCTTTACCGGCTCCCACTGCTCTATATCAGACATAAGCTGCTGGTCTTCATTGTCAAGGCCCTCCATGACCTATCCCCATCCTACCAATCATTTCTCATTTGGTTTCAAAACGTCGACCACTTGCCTCCGATTGGCCCATGGTACCAGCCTACATCATCCACTTGTTACATTTTCAAACCAGCCCCTTCTTGTTTTCTCCCGCACTGCCCTGCACACTTGGGAGGAGCTCCCCTAAACATCCACAAATCTAACCTCTCTGGGTTCCCTCTGGGGCACCTGGCACTGGCCACTGGCAGAAGACAGGACACTGGGCTAGATGGACCTTTGCTCTGACCCAGCCTGGCCGTTCTGATGTTCAGATCTCGCCTCAAATCTCTCCTCGGCTGTGATGCCTGTGAAAAACTTGACATGCGCTAGGCTGCTGGTGTGTGGAGACCACACACTGTGTTCCCCCATTGGTCTGTGTCCTTGTGTTCCCCCCACGGGTCTGTCTCTATTCAGCTGTTGTTCCTTGTCTTGGACTATCAGCTCCTTGGGGCAAGGACCAACTTCTTGCACTGTTCAAACACAGGACCTAGCACCCTGGGGCCCATGACTCCGGGTTCCTAGTGCTACAGTAATGCAAATAATGTGAGAGAAAACATGCTTCCACACTAATAATAATAAATGATAGGTGCTCCTCAGGCATTTTATTATTTACAATGGGTCTTATTCGCTCACACTGTAGGCAGACAACTCGATGTTAAGTGTCCTCTGGACTGCATCCATCTGTCCATCTCATCCCCTTCATTTAGGTTCTTACCCCTGAGTTCCCGCTGAAGCGACAGTGATTGTTACTGTTGTGGTGTCGGCTGCCGCGAGCTCTCCGCGCACACAGCTCCTTTGGGGTGACACTGGTGTAACTGAGGGGCATTTGGCCCGCTGTGTCTTGGTTCCTCAGACATTTTGCTGCTCTCCTGCTGGCTGCAGTTCTCAGCGAGGTGCAGATGGACAGGGCCCTCTTAGCTCCTCCCCCCCTGTCCCCGGGGCCCAGGGCAGGAGTGGTCCATGGTGCAACCTGTCAAGTGTTCTGTCTAGTCTAGTTTCACTAGGGTCCCACCCGTCCCCTGGTCCCACAGCCTTGGAAGTCTCCCTGACAGCGTTCCTTACGTTCATTCTCAAAGTGTCCCTTTTTTCGAGTCACCCATCCCGCCACAAGAGTCCCCTCCCCTCCTTGGAGTTCACACCCATCAGAGAGCTCAAGGCCCAAAGCATGTCCCACCTCTGAGCTAGACCGATGTAGCTCATCTAGGCGCTGGAGCTAGCTCAGGGGTGTGTGGCGTGCCGGGCGCAGTAGGGTAGCTGTGTGCATGCTGGTGGGGTATGAGGGTGGGCTCAGAGTAAATGAGACCAGGAGCCTCCAAAACTCCAGGCCCCCCCCCCCCCCCCCCCCAGAAAAACGCCGTGCCACCCATGAGAGACTTTATCTGCTCTCCCTCAGACAGGCTCCTCCAGCCTGAGGGTTTCCCTCCCTCACAAAAGGCTCCAGAGGTGATCCTGGCAATTACAGGACGGCACAGTACCAGGCCTAACGTCAGTACCAGGCAAACTGGTTGAAACTAGAGTAAAGAACAGAAGTATCAGAAAGAGAGATGAACATGTCATGTTGGGGAAGAGACAACGTGGCTTTTGTAAAGGGAAATCACGCCTCCCCAATCTATTGGAATTCTTTAAGGGGGGTCAACAAATGATGGACCATTAGTCGGGCCCAGTGTGGCTGTTCTTATGTTCTCCCTCCAACTGGCCATGGCCTAGGTGCTGCTAGAGAAGGGGGAGCCTTTCGTGGGGCCTCCCAGTTGGGTAGGAAAGAGCTTTGTGTGTCCAAAACACCGTCAGGCCTTTGTGCTGACCTGAGCTTTCTGAGCCTGCGGCTGGGCAGAGACATGAGCACAGAGCAGCCTGCCCAGCCCCCTAAGCCAACCTCCTGCTCCCACCCCACACGGGGCGCATCCCTACAGCCCCACAGTCCAGGTGCTCGCGGCTGGAGGGCCCTTCCCCTGACTGGGAGAAACAGAGACACTGACTCATGGCACGGTAGAGTTGCTCAGGCCTCCAGGCTCCTCTCCAGCAGCCCCATCCCCAGTGCAGGGCAAGCAGAAACCAGTACGGCCAGCGAACAAGCCGGCACCGTGCATTCAGAACCCGTTACCAAAGGGGGAGAGATGGTGCAGCACACCTGGGGGCGCTCGCCTTGCACTTCAGTGCACTGCAGATATTCCATCTGACAAAGCAAGGACCTGGATGGCATTCTAGCGCTGTAAACACAAAGCGATCGGAATTGGAATGCGGCATTGTGCTTTCCGAAGGCTCCGCATGGTCCCGCATGCTTTGCCACCGGTAACTAATCAATTCAGCCGGGTGATATTTCTCAGCTGAAATAAAAAATATCGATTTGGCGACACTGAAATGTGTTGCAAATTTGTGTTGAATTCACTGAATTGTTTCAGTTGAAAAACAAACAAAATTCTGAAACATTTCCATTTTGCAGCTCAAAACTCTTTTGTTTCTGAATTTCCGTCAATTTTATTTAAAAATCGTGCTTAGAATCAAAATAAACCATTTCCTTCAACCCCAAACCATTTTTTTTTGACAGTCTGATTCACTGAAAATTTTGAAACAAAAACTATTTCGGGTTGCATGGATACCATTCTTTTTTCAGAAAATCCATTATGTGCAAACTATTCATTTTTGCACAAAACATAAAATCACTACTCATTAAGTCTGCAAATGACACCAGAATTGGGGAATGGTAGGTAATGACGCGGTCAGGTCACTGAAGCAATTTGGGTTGCTTGGTAAACTGGGAAAGAGCAAACAGCATGTGTTTAATACAGATCAATGGAGAGGCACCCATCTAGGAACAAAGAATGTAGGCCATGCTTATACCATGGGGCGGGGAGGGACTTCTATAAGCGGTGACTGTGAAAAAGATTTCGGTGTCATGGTGGATAATCAGCTGAACATGAGATCTCAGATCGACAGTGTGGCCAAAAGAGCTAATGTGATCTTGGGATGGATAAACGGGAATCTCAGGTAGGCGTGGAGAGGTTATTTGACCCCCCTATATTTGGCACAGGTGCAAGCGCTGCTGGAATCCTGTGTCCAGTTCTGGGGTCCACAATTCAAGAAGGATGGGGATAAGTTGGAGAGGGGTCAGAGAAAGGTTAGGAAACCTGCCTTAGAGTGATGGACTCAGGGAGCTTAGCCTATTTCGCATGACAGAGAAGGTGAAGGGGTGACTTGATCACGGTCTGTAAGTACCTACTTGGGGAACAAATATTTGATAATGGGCTCTTCCGTCTAGCAGGGAAAGGCGTAACGCGATCCAATGGCTGGAAGTTGAAGCAAGACCCATTCAGACGGGAAATAAGGGGTACATTTTTAACGGTGAGGGTAATTAGCCCCTGGAACAGCTTCCCCGGGGTCACGGTGGATTCCCCGTCACTGACACAGTTTACAATCAAGATGGGCTGTTTTTCTGAACGCTCGGCTCTGGGAATTATCGTGGGGCAGGTCCCTGGCCTCTGCTATACAGGAGGTCTGACTAGATGATCACAGTGGTCCCGACTCCCGTCTGGCTTTGGAGTCTGTGAATCTATGAATAGGGATGGACCCGGACTAATACCCTTTATTTACACTGTGTCGGCTAGTTCAGGCCACAGAACAGAAGTCAGGCGCTTGCCACCCTGAACCAGCATTGAAAGCTTTGGGAAGACCCTGCAGTCAGTCACAGGGCTAGCTGCGTGTCCCCTTCCTGGTCTCTGCGCGCTCCCCGTCAAGTGTCAGGCCTTGCGCCTCTACCTGTCCCGGGGCGCTGAAACTCTCCCACTCTTAGACGGGCCCTAGGCTACAGCCCCCTGCGTATCTCCCATGCTAACTGTGACGGAGTAGGGAGTGAGGTGGATCTGACCTGGGAGGCTTGCGGGGGAGGTTCCCTGGGACCTGCTGCATTGGGAATGCGAGACTTTACCTGGGGCTGTAACATGAGTCAGGAGGTGGGTTGGGAGGTGACACCTTTGGCTGGGAGAATGGACAAAGGCTAGAGGAGGAGCCCTGGGGGAGGGGAAGAGCCTGCTGGAGGTTTTTTGTGTGGTTGGTTTCAGTTTGGAGCTGTGGGGTGAAATGCAGGGAGCCCCATGGCTGGGGTCTAAGCTCCCTGCCCCCCGGAAGGACCCGACTGCGGGGTCCTGGATGTACTGACAAGCTCTGTTTGGACTGTGTTCCTGGCATCCCTAATAAACCTTCTGTTCTACTGGCTGGCTGAGCGTCACAGTGAATCCCAGGCAGAGGGGTGCAAGGGCTGACTCCCCCACACTCCGTGACACTAACCCAGCAGGTCTGATTAGGTTCAGTACTTGGGGAGTCTGTGGCCAGTGGTATATCAGTCACCAGCCAGCCTGCTGAACCAAAGCACTTAGAGAGAGAGGATTGTAAAATGACACACTGTCTCCATCTTGGTCTGTCTGCCCTGACTGCTGGCATCCCCAGATGGTGATGGAGGCAGGGCCTAGTTCTTCAGACACCCCAGTGTCTCGGCTTCGCTCCCCTCCCTTGAGACAATGTTCTGTGTTTAGACCAGACAGAGTTCTTCTGACGTCCTGTGTCCGTGGGCCTTTTCCGGCCCTGACATCCTCTCTTAGCCACGCTAACGTTTACTGAGCAGTGGCGTATCTTTTGCCATTCTTTTCCCTTCCTGCCCGTTTCTCCTGACAACCCCCCATTAAACTAACCCCGGATATTCATACAGTAGGATCCCAATAACCAGGTCACTGTCCAGTATTCATCCCGTTCTGCAAAGTGGCTCCAGACCCAGCACCACTGTATCAATTACATTGACCTCATTCCCTTCATCCGGGAGCTCTGTTGTGCTCTCAAAAAGAGAACCAGCTTTTTCTGGCAAGTTCTGTCCTTTGTCAGCTCCTGCTGCTAATTGCTCGTGGGTCCATTGTCCTCTCCAAGTTTAACAGGAGGGTTTTCCCCTATTAATATTTGTTCTGTTGCTCTACAAAGAACAGTTGCTAGCATCACAGATTATTGTGGTCATTGCCAGAATCACTCCTCTTTGTGTTTTTGAAGATCAAAGCTAGATTTGCTTGTCTCTGATCTCCTGATACGTCCCCGGTTTCCGCATCTTCCAAAAATTGTCATTGGGACAGTAAGTTTTTTCACTAATTCCCTTATTGCCGAGCATGTATCTTGGCCAGACCAGCTGATTTGCACGTTTCCGTTTGTCCGGGTGTTCCCTAACCTGCTCTTTATCAACAGGAATTTGTATAAAGTTTTCTCCCTGTCCTAATTTTCCAAACATCTTTTGTTCCATTTTCTGAGTGGGAACAGCTCTGAAAAGAAGCTCGGCTCCCCAGCCCCTTCGGAGTGCATATTAATTCCATCCCCTTGTCATTTCATTAAGAGACCTACTGTCTCCCTGGTGGTTCCTTTCCATTGACATATTTATAATAAATACCTTCATACTCCCCACAGTCCCTTCAGGCAGCATTCACTCCTGCTGCTTTTCCGCTGGCCTTCCCTGTCCCCTGCAAGCTGTCCCTGGCTGTGCATTCGTGCTGGGTTATCTCCCGCACATTTCCCACGTACTGCAAAGGAGTGCGGTTTTTTTATCCTCTTCTCTCTCATCAAGCCATATTTGCCACTTCTAGCTCCTTGCGCTGTTCCTGTTCCTGACAGTCTTTTGTGCCTAAAGTATATTGTCTCAGAATTTCCCAGTTGCCGTCTACACCGTTGGCTTTCAACATTTCCTCTAATCAGATGTTATTCACTAGATTTTTGAAATTCCCCATGCCCGATGCTGCTGAGATCCCATTCCTTACGCTGCTACATTCAACGTTCCCTGTTATTCTCCACCACCTCCTGCTCAGTAAAAGCAGGTCCAGGGTGGTTGTGCCCTGCGGGAAGCCCCCACACTAGGGCTCACCAAAGCATGTTCTCTGGAAGTTGGGAAGCTCTTTGATCAGGAGCGGATGGCTGTGTTTGCTACCGGACACGTGTCCGGACAGCTAAGCTCTTCCATGACTATGGACTCCTGGGGGTTGGAGGATGTTCTCCCTCCCCTCTTCTCCAGGCAGGGTGGCTTTTAACAGATGCCCACTGTCATTTCTCCTTTGTTCTTCATGCCTCAGTTCCTCGCCCCAAGTATTTCATCACCTCCCTTGTCATTGGCTAATTGTTCTTCACTGTCTTCTTTCTCCTTGCTGGGTCCCCATGGTACCAGCCACCTTACAGACAGCTCAGCATGGCAGCGCTCTCCTTACTCATCCCCTTGTCTTCCCAAGCCCCTCCGCCTACTGTCACGCTTCGGGTGCTGGAGTTACTGGGTCTGCCTCACAGGCTACATTAAGCAAAAGCTCCCGTTCTCTCCCGTTCCTGCCTTACAAACCCTGGCAGAATTAGATACTGAGATTGGGACCCCACTCGCAGGAGCTATTCTGATAATCCACCAACCCCAGACCCCTCTCTCTGCATCATCAGCACCCCTGGTTGAGTGCCTGGGACTTGTTTCCTCCGAGTGTAGAGAGACCCGCTGGGATCAATCTCACAAGCCTGCCCCTCCCCCTGCAGTTCTCTGCCTGGGTCCCCGGGCTGGTTTGTGTTCAGATAGGCACTTCCTTGGTTGAGCCAGGTACCTTCCTGTGATGTCCCTGAAACCGGTGTCAGTATCGCCCCAGGGACTGGCCGAGGGGCTATAGGGGGCAGCGAGGCGATGTAGCTGGCACCACCCCTGCAAAGTGTGGGGCAGATGGTGATTGGACCCATTGAAGTCAGCCAACTATGCTGGCTCCGGGTCCATACGCCCAGCCCCTCGCTGGTCTGGTCCCTGTGTGGGTGGGAGGGCCCAGTGAGAATGGGCGAGAGGCCCTCGCTGCCCACTTCCAATGTGTGTTTGGCCGTCGCTTTAAAACAATTCCAGTGACACAGGAGAAAACAGAGAGCAGCTGGGGCTAATCTGAGTATCTCTGGGGCATCTCTGTTCTCCCCGGCCCTGCTCCGGCATCCCCTGCCATGACTGACAGACTGAGCCAGGAGACACCTGCCCCAGGTCACCCCCTGCTACCTTAGGGGGTGCACATGCCTCATACATCACCGCGGGGCCCCGAGACAAGGTGGGTCAGCTGCTCCCCTAGAGTCGCACAGTCACATACCTTCAGAGGGGCTGGCTCTGAATTGCCAGTATCTCCCTGCGGCAGGAAACCTGGGCTTCCAGCTGCAGAGTGGCTGCCCCTCGCAGACACACTGTGCTCTGAAGAAGGATTGTCTTAAAGCGCCCCAGGGCCGCTGGAACAATGTGTACAGTGGGGGGGCTGAGAGCCGTCTGTAAATCCTGGATATGCTGGAAACCACTTCAAGCCAGGGGGTGCGGCAGCCCCCCTAGTTCCTGTGCCCGGGGGCTGGGGCACCAGCAGACACCGCCTTCTAATAGGGTTAGCCCTGAATCAGGTTTGCATTTAATGGAGTTTCGTGCTAAACACAGGCCCCAGGCAGGCAGGAGGGAGGCAGAGCGAGTAGTCATCAAATCTGACCTTGCCAGTGAGAACCTCAAAGCGCCTTACAAGTGACTCGGCTCCCCGGAGCTGCCGTGCCCGGAGATCCCGCTCTGGCATTCCTCCGGTGTCTCATCGATAGGAATCGTCCACGCTGCTCCAAGGGCCCCATCGGGAGCGGGGCCGCCAGGGTGCTAGGCACCAGAGGCGCCGACTACGTGGGTGCTCCGGGGCTGGAGCACCCACGGGGAAAAATTGGTGGGCTCGGCCCGCGCCTCCAGAAGCGGAACCTGGAAGCTGAGGTGAGCTGGGCGCGGGGGGGGGGGTGGGGGGGGAGCTGCCGGTGGGCGCGCTGCATTTCCCCTCCCCCCTCCCTCCCAGGCTTGCAAGCCTGGGGGGGAGGGGCGGGGGTGTAGGGGAAATGGAGTGCGCCCGGGGGAGGAGGCGGGGGCGGGGATTTGGGGAAGGGGTGGAATGGGGGCGGGGCCGGGAGTGGAGTTGGGGCGGGACCGGGGGCGCAAGCTAGGCGCTGTACACACCCACATGAAATCCCGCTCCCTGCCCCACATGGCTTGGTGGACGGGGAACCCGGGGCACAGAGCGGTTAAAGGCAAACTACCAGGGCCAATTTGGCCCAAAATTGTAGGTTTTCTAAAAAGAAGTTTTTTGAAAACCTCGTCTCCATCTAAAAAAAGCTGAGTGGCGCCAGTTTTAACCCAGCTCTGTCCTACCAGGCTCAGGGAGCCGTTTAACGTGCTGGACCGTGCTGGGCTCACACTTGGGATACATTTGCTCCCGTGTCGTTATTCTCTGCTCCACCAGCACGCACCCACCTCCAGGCGCTTATGCTGCCAGCTATTTTGATAACACCTGGGGGCTACGGGGCAGCCGATCGCTTCCCCCGGAACCCTCAGCCGCACATCGGGGGGCAGCCCCCTCCCCAACCTCCTCCCGCGCCAATGGCCTTACCGCCGTAGCCCCTAGCCTCTGGCCCCCGGGCTTCTCCTATCTGGCCCGGCTCCGCAGCCAGGGGCTGGGCATTTCAGATGCGTGTGTGTCATTTACTTGAATAAGCAGCAATCTCCATCAATCATCATTTTACACAATTATCGTAATAGGGCCATTTTGCACTTATTCCTCTTCATGTGATGCGGGAGGCACTTGGCACGACACTTCAACCCAAGTGTCTGCGTTTGCTCTGATCCCTGGGGAGTCTTGTTAACATCCCTGGGTTTCCAGTCCCCGGGAGGCTGAGACATCTGTGGGGCCAGGCTCCCCCACTCCACAGCTACCCACAGGCTTCAGTGCGGGATGACCATACGGGAGACCTTTGCCCATCTCGCGGGTGTTATCTCGGCTGATGGTCTGCTCTCCCTGAAACTCCTTGGGGACGGAATTACTGAGAAGGCATCGATTCCACCCCAGCCCTGTGACGGAGTAGAGAGCGAGATGGATCTGACCTGAGAGGCTGGCTGCAGTGGAAATGCGAGACTTTACCTGAGGCTGTAACATGAGCCAGGACGGGGGTGGGGAGGTGACACCTTTGGCTGGGAGAATGAACAGGCTAGAGGAGGGGCCCCGGGGGAGGGGAAGAGCCTGCGGGAGGTTTGGCTGTGTGTTTTCAGTTTGAAGCTGGGTGGTGAAACGCAGGGAGCCCCAGAGCTGGGGTCTAAGCTCCCTGCCCCCCCCCCGGAGGGCCCAGATGAGGGGTCCTGGTCATACTTACAAGCTCTGTTTGGACTCTTTCCTGACAACCCTAATAAACCTTCTGTTCTACTGGCTGGCTGAGAGTCACATTGAATCCTCGGAAGAGGGGTGCAGGACCTGACTCCCCCACACTCCGTGACAACTGGTGGCAGCGGTGGGATGTTCTGCACCCCATGAACGGCACTTCCTGCAGTAAGTGACTGGAGAGCAGTACAACGAAGGGGGATTGACGGGGAGCAGGTTGCTGAAGAGGCAGAGAGAAGCGGTTTCGGGGGGCGGAGGAGTTACGCTTAACCCTGAGGGGTGTGACCAGTGAGAAGGGCTGGCACACTAGGGGTTCCTCCTGGAAGCCGTGGGGGCCAAGACCGCACAGGCCTGCGAGTGGCCAGCAGGAAGATGTATGCTAAGCGCCGTAAGAACGACCTGGTGGAGCTGTGCAGACAGAGGGGGCTGCGCGTTGGGAGGTCCACCAAAGACCAGCTGATTGCACAGCTGGAGGAGAAGGATCGCTTGGACGACCCGATCCCTGCCCCTGGGGGAAGCCGCCCGACAGACGCAGCATGGGCCCCAGGGCCTGACCTGGCTGGGAGGGGTCAGACTGCTGCCGAGGACATCCCAAGACCCCTCTCACCTCTGCACAGGGGAGAGGTTGGGGAAAGCTCAGCAAATACCGAGGGCACCTTGACCCCGGCAGCCAGCAGGGGATCTTCCCGGCGGAGCTCCCCATCCCAGCAGTGGAGGCGGCTGGATTGGGAGAGGGAGATAAAACTGAAAGAGCTCGAGTTGAGACAGCAGGAACTGAAGGAGGAGCGGGAAGAACGGGAAAAACAACGTCAGCATGAGGTGCAGGAGAAGGAGAAACAACGCCAGCATGAGCTGGAGCTGGCCAGACTGAGGAGCAGCGAGGCCCCGGCTGCGGTGAGTGAGGGGGGACCCAAGACTACAGGGAAGTTTGATCGTAACTTCCTGGCCCGGCGTAAGGAAGGGGAAGACATAGACAGCTTCCTGGCGGCCTTTGAGAATGCCTGCAGGTTGCACAAGGTTGACCCTGCAGACAAGATCCAGTATCTCACCCCCTTACTAGACCCTGCAAGCCTGGACGTGTACGGCCGAATGAAAGAGACGGAGACTGGGGACTATGAACTGTTCAAAAAGGCCCTGCTCTGCGAGCTTGGGCTGACTCCCGAGATGTACCGTCAAAGGTTCCGGGATCAGCGAAAAACCCCTGAGATCACGTACCTACAACTGGCCAACCGGATACATGGATATGCCCGCAAGTGGACCGCTGGGGCCCAAACTATGGAGGACCTGCTCGAACTATTCGTACTGGAACAACTGTATGAACTGTGCCCATCAGACCTGAAGGTATGGTTGATGGACAAAAATCCAGGGAGCCCGCAGCACGCAGGGCGGCTGGCCGACCAGTTCATGAACAGTCGGTCAAGGGGTGGCAGGGAGGAATCCCAAAGGAGCAGGCCCACCCTGAGGCAGCAAGAGAGTCACCACGGGACCCACCAAAGGGGAAATAGGGAGAACCCCCTCCCGAGGGGAACCTCCGACACCAGAACCAACCGACCTGCTCGAGGGGACCAACGGGACATGAGCTGCTATCACTGTGGCCAGAGGGGCCACTTACGGTCCCAATGCCCCAAGATCAGAGACAGACTGAGCAGACCAAACCCACACCGGGTTAACTGGGTAGGGACCCAGCCGGACGAGGGGCCGACAGCCCAGAAGAGGGGGGCTGGCAGCTTATCAACGGCTCCGGAGGGAGGAAGGCCCCAGACCAGCTCCTCGGGGGGGCTGGATGCCCCGGACTCAGGGTTCTCGGTTTATAGGGTGGCCGCGGGGCTGTCCCTTCGGAGAGAGTGCCTTGTTCCCCTGGAGATAGATGGGAGGAAGGTCACTGGATACTGGGATACGGGCGCGGAGGTGACGCTGGCCCGGCCCGAAGTGGTGGCCCCAGATCGGGTGGTACCCAACACCTACCTGACCCTAACAGGGGTGGGCGGGACCCCGTTCAAGGTACCTGTGGCGAGGGTACACCTGAAATGGGGGGCCAAGGAGGGCCCCAAGGACATTGGGGTGCACCAGCATTTGCCCACTGAGGTACTGATGGGGGGGACCTAGAAGACTGGCCCAGTGAGTCCCGGGACACCCTGGTCGTGACCCGTAGCCAGAGCCGGCAAGGGGCGCTACGCCCGGGCCTCGGAGAGGGTGCCTTGCACGGGGCGCAAGACCCTGGCCCAGTGGGGAGGGAGTACCCCAGGACCAGGCGCAGAGAGGCTGCGACCTCAGACACAGACAGCACGAGGGAACAGGTTCCCATTCCTTCCCCAGCGGCTGAGTTCCAGGCCGAGTTACAGAGAGATCCCTCCTTGCGGAAGCTCAGGGACCTGGCCGACCGCAGGGAGGTGCGGACCATGTGGAGAGGTTGCCAGGAGAGGTTCCTGTGGGAGAAGGGGTTCCTGTACCGGGAATGGGCTCCCCCCGGTGAGATGGAGACGTGGGGGATCAGGAGGCAGCTGGTGGTCCCCCAGAAGTATCGCCGCAAGCTACTGTACCTAGCCCATGACATCCCTCTCGCAGGGCACCAGGGAATCCGGCGCACCAGGCAGAGGCTGCTACAGAACTTTTACTGGCCTGGGGTCTTTACAACTGTCCATCAGTACTGCCGGTCCTGTGACCCCTGCCAGCGGGTGGGGAAGGCCCGGGACAAGTGGAAAGCGGCTTTGAGGCCTTTGCCCATCATAGAGGAGCCCTTCCAGAAGGTGGCCATGGACATAGTGGGGCCTCTCAGCAAGACAACCCGGTCGGGGAAGAAATACATTCTGGTGGTGGTAGATTTCGCCACCCGTTACCCCGAGGCGGTGCCCTTATCCTCCATTGAAGCAGACACCGTGGCGGATGCGCTGCTGACCATTTTCAGCCGAGTGGGGTTCCCCAAGGAAGTCCTGACAGACCAAGGGTCCAACTTCATGTCGGCCCTGCTCCGGTGCTTGTGGGAAAAATGTGGGGTCCGGCACAGCTGGGCCTCAGCATATCACCCCCAGTCCAATGGGCTGGTGGAGAGGTTCAATGGGACGCTAAAGATGATGCTGAAAACCTTTATGAACCAGCACCCGCAAGACTGGGACAAATACCTACCGCACCTGCTGTTCGCGTACAGGGAAGTGCCCCAGGAGTCTACCGGATTCTCGCCCTTCGAACTGTTATACGGCAGGAGGGTACGGGGGCCCCTGGACCTGATGAGAGACGAATGGGAGGGGGAGGCGGCCCCCGAGGGAGAGTCAGTGGTGGAGTATGTCCTGACCTTCCGAGAGAGACTTACTGAGCTCATGGGCCTGGCCAAGGGAAATCTGGCCAGAGCCCAGAGGAAGCAAAGGGTCTGGTATGACCGCACGGCGCGGGCCCGCGCCTACGCCACGGGGGATCAGGTGATGGTTCTCATTCCCGTGAGGAAAAACAAGCTGCAGGCCGCTTGGGAAGGCCCTTTCAAGGTTGTCAAGCAGCTAAATGAGGTAAATTATGTGGTGGAGCTGTCTAACCGGGCACACCACTGCCGGGTGTACCATGTCAATATGATGAAGCCATATTATGACAGGGGGAATGTGGTGCTGGCCGTGTGTGGACATTGGGAGGAGCAGGGAAGTGACCCTCTAGTAGATCTATTCCCTGAGACAGGAGCTGGCTCCTCCCAAGAAACGATCCCCCTCTCTGATCAGCTAACCCCTGCCCAGCAAGCTGAGATCAGAGGGGTGCTGCATCGGTACCAACAGCTGTTTTCCAACCAGCCGGGTCGCACTAATCTGACTGTCCACCGGGTGCAGACAGGAGCGCACCAACCTATAAGATGCTCCCCCTTCCGAGTCACAGGGAAGACAGCTCGGGACCTGGAAAGAGAGGTCAAGGACATGCTGGCTTTGGGGGTGATTCAGCCGTCGTCCAGCCCTTGGGCCTCGCCGGTGGTGCTGGTCCCCAAAAAGGATGGGTCGATCCGGTTCTGTGTGGACTATCGGAAGCTCAATGCCATCACTGTATCTGATGCCTACCCCATGCCCCGGCCGGACGAGCTCCTAGACAAGCTGGGAGGGGCTCGGTACCTTACCACCATGGATCTTACAAAGGGCTACTGGCAAGTGCCACTGGATGCAGATGCCCGGCTGAAATCTGCCTTCATTACCCCTCTGGGGCTCTACGAGTTCCTGACCCTGCCTTTCGGCCTCAAGGGAGCGCCAGCCACCTTCCAGCGCCTGGTGGATCAGCTACTGAAGGGGATGGAGAGCTTCGCTGTGGCGTATATCGATGACATCTGTGTCTTTAGCCAGACCTGGGAGGACCATGTGTCCCAAGTTAAACAAGTGCTGGACCGACTCCGGGAGGCTGGGCTGACCGTAAAAGCGGAGAAGTGCAAGGTGGGGATGGCTGAAGTGTCCTACCTGGGACACCGGGTGGGGAGCGGCCACCTAAAGCCAGAACCAGCCAAGGTGGAGGTGATCCGGGACTGGCCCGCTCCACAAACTAAGAAGCAGGTCCAGGCCTTTATTGGGATGGCGGGGTACTATCGAAGATTTGTGCCCCACTTTAGCGCCATAGCCACCCCCATCACTGAGCTATGCAAGAAGGGGAAGCCAGACAAGGTGGTCTGGACCGAGGAGTGCCAGAGGGCTCTCTGTGCACTGAAGGAGGCTTTGATCAGGGGCCCGGTTCTGGCAAACCCAGACTTTGACAAGCCCTTTCTGGTGTTCACCGACGCCTCAGACATGGGACTGGGGGCGGTGTTAATGCAGGAGGATGACACGGGGCAGAGACACCCCATCGTGTATTTAAGCAAGAAGCTGCTACCCCGAGAGCAGAATTATGCGGCCATCGAGAAGGAATGCCTGGCCATGGTGTGGGCCCTCAAGAAACTAGAGCCGTATCTATTCGGGCGACACTTCACCGTGTACACCGACCACTCGCCCCTGACCTGGCTACACCAGATGAAAGGGGCCAACGCCAAGCTCCTGAGGTGGAGCCTGCTCCTGCAGGATTATGACATGGACATGGTCCATGTGAAGGGAAGTGCCAACCTGATAGCGGATGCGTTGTCCCGGAGAGGGGGCCCTGAACTTCCCCAGGCCACTGGTCAGAGTGACCCCGCTCAGTTCAGTCTCGAAGGGGGGAGAGATGTGACGGAGTAGAGAGCGAGATGGATCTGACCTGAGAGGCTGGCTGCAGTGGAAATGCGAGACTTTACCTGAGGCTGTAACATGAGCCAGGACGGGGGTGGGGAGGTGACACCTTTGGCTGGGAGAATGAACAGGCTAGAGGAGGGGCCCCGGGGGAGGGGAAGAGCCTGCGGGAGGTTTGGCTGTGTGTTTTCAGTTTGAAGCTGGGTGGTGAAACGCAGGGAGCCCCAGAGCTGGGGTCTAAGCTCCCTGCCCCCCCCCCGGAGGGCCCAGATGAGGGGTCCTGGTCATACTTACAAGCTCTGTTTGGACTCTTTCCTGACAACCCTAATAAACCTTCTGTTCTACTGGCTGGCTGAGAGTCACATTGAATCCTCGGAAGAGGGGTGCAGGACCTGACTCCCCCACACTCCGTGACAAGCCCCCGTAGAATTATCCCCACCATGTGCATGCTGGGTGGATGTGGGGCAGGAGGAGTGATGTCACACCGTGGCCAATCAGCCTTCCCTGCGGTCACGGCTGACCCGTTGGGTACAGCAGCCCCCCCCCCCGGTGGCATTCTGAGGGAACGTGGGTGAGACAGAGCACCCCGCAGCAGATTTGGAGGTCACCAGAATTCAGCCAAACAGTTCCAAGTGTCACCCTCTGCAGTGGGAGTGTCCATGGGGCAGCTCTCTGTCTCCATTGGGGACGGTCAAATGTTGGCAACCCAAACTTCTTTTTTGATGGAAAACGCGGGGGGGCTTTGAACTAGACTCAAATTTTCTCACACAGCATCTGCTTCCCTCAGAAAGGTTTAAGCTTTTCATCCGAAAACCAAAGAAATGTCAATCAAAACCCAGCGGTTTTGGCGGGTTTTGGACAAAAAGACACAATTTTCCATGGAAAAGCCTTTCCGTTTCCAACCCGCCCTCATCACCAGGCCAGCCCGGAGCAGAACTGCCTGTGTTCCGTGTGTCCGAGGAACTGGGCACTGCGCGCGTCTCAGGGCTTTATTGCGGGGACCCAAATGCAGAATAAATAACAGCCCACCTGGGAGCGGGAAGGAAACCCGGGTAAAGTGCTGGATCTGGGATCACTGGCCTGAATTGCCCTGTCCTGCCTGGCCCCAGCCCAGCTCTCCAAGCTCCTTCCCCAGCACAGTGCTGGGCTGGTTGCACGTCTCCTGAGGGACGTTCTCTCTCCTGATGCCCCTCCCAAGCCCTGCCTCCAGCCACGTGCTCCTTAGATTGGTTCGAGGCCGAGTACGGAGCTCGGAACGTGGCCAGGGAGACGCGCCCGCAGTAGGTGTTGAATCGATGCACAGAGCGGCCGTGTTGCTACGTCAACACATCGGCTCTAGGAGCACATCGATACCAATGTTGGCGGGCGCGCTGCTCAGATTTCCAGCTCTTTGAGGTAGGGACTGTCTTGGTGCCTGTTGGGTGCTATACAAGGCGCATTATTTCTGCTTTAACAAGGAATCTCTGAAGGAAGCAGAGACCCAGCTACGTGTCCCACGGTGACAGCGACGGCCGTGCACACTAGCCCTGGGAGAGCCAATCGGTTTTCGCTGGGCTGGCGCCCACGTGTAAGGAATGATTCCTAGTGCAAACGGACAAAGGTCAACATGTCACGAGCAAACATGGCTTCAAAACCCCCCAGTGAGACCGTGGCCCCTGGGACGACGCCCAGCACTCAGGATTTGCCTCAGGCGAGGAGTTCGTAGTAAGACGGCTGCGGCGTACCCGGCACAAATACATCCCTTTCCATTCTGGGGGATCCAGGGGATCCTGGGCAAGGAACCCATCCTATTCCCAGCGCAGGAAAGGTTGTTTTCCCTCCCGGAAGTGTGGATTTCCTTCGCCCTTCTGCCTCCTGGAGACAGACCCTCCTGGCAGGCGTTGGCGAAACATGGCACCTGCGTCTGCCAGGCGGGCCCCTTCCCGCTCCATCCCTTGGCAAACGGCGCCAGGAGCGTGGCCTGGCAGCGGCGAAAGGGTTAAATCCCACCAGCGAGAGGAATATGAAACACGGCTGGGAGGCAGGCGGATGGCCCCGTTCAGCCTGAAACGATCAATTAATGGGGTTTCTCCTGACTCACACCATATGGCCGGCCCCGCCGGCTCCCGCATTTAATTTACTCCCGGCCTCGCCTGCTCGGCCGCGGGCTCCAATTTATTCTGATTAAATCAGTCCTTTGCACCGTGGCAACTGCTGCTCACGAGAGGCAGGAGCACCGTGCCGAGCCCCAGATGCTGGTGCGGGCCCCCTCGCTGGAACAGACTGGGAGAAGATTAGGGCCGGGTGGGGGGGGGGTAGATAAAGACCCCTGGCTTCAGGGCAGAGGGGGAGAGATTAGCCCCACGGCAGATGGACGGAGAGATCAAATGTTTCGCTTCACCTTGTTTATTGCAAACGTCCCCTCGTAGGGTCTGCTCCCCGCTGGCACGGCCCTGGGGGCTACGGGCAGAGGGGGCAGGCCGTGCCCCCGCCCCTGCCAGGCAGCTCCCTCGTGCGGGGTTTGTGGGTGTGTGCAGGGGGAGTGGCCGGCTCGGGGTGCTAGTAGGAAGGGGGGGCGGAGAGCTGGGCTGGTCACACTTTGGAGTTTGCCCCTCCCCCTAACAGCACATTCCCCGTCACAGCCCCCCCTCAGGCAATGGCGTGACCCCCCTCAGGCGGCATCCCTGCCTAGGGGGCTGGGAGAGGCTGCTCCGGAGCAGCCCCCGTGTGTGCGAGCCGCAGCCCGGCCTCCTCCCAGGGGCTCTGCCCGCGTGCCACCCCGAGGCTGGCCGTGTGGGCCGGCAAGCAGGGCCCCGCGCTGAGAGCTGGGCCCAGGGTCCTGTCCCGGCCTCTCCCCCGGCTGGCAGCGTGAGTGGGGGCGAGTGGCCCAGACTCACTGGGCGCGGCTCCCTGGGGCTCCGGCCCCGAGTTCCCCTCCCCTCGTGCGAGGCCCCGGAGCCTGGGGCAGAGCACGACGGCCGGGTCGGTTCAGGGGCCCCCGCGCTGGCTGCGGGGCCGGCAGGGCGACCGGGCTGGACACCGGCGGAACGGGGATGAGGTCGGAGCTCCACCTTCCCCAGCCCAACTGAGGGGCCAGGGGCTTTTCCCGCGGGGAGGGTGCTGCCCACTTCCCTCGGGCTCTGCTCCCGCTCGGCACCCGCGAGCTCCTGCCAGGGTCCCAGGAGGCGGCCCCCCGACCAGCCCCTAACTCCTGGCTGTGGTGGCTGGGTGCCAGGAGAGCAGATCAGGGCCTGCTTGTACCTGAGCCCCGGTTCACACCCAGTGCAGCTGCCCCCCCAGCTCTGCCCCCAGATGTCAGGGCCCGTCCCTGGGCCCGCCTGGAGGCAGGAGAGAGGGCAGGCCGGGTTAACCCCAGAACATCGGGGCTGGGGTGCCCCCCCCCCCAAATCGGCCCTGCTCGTGGGCGGATCTGTGCCCCCAGCCGAGCCAGCGTGCTCGGCGCAGGACAGGACAGCCAGGGTGATACAGCATCTGGCTGAGTGGGGGTGGGGCCCTACCCCGAACCATGTCTGGCTGAGTGGGGGTGGGCAGCGCGGCCCGGGCACGTCCTTGGGTGCCGGGCGTCTTAACCCAGAGGAGGGACTGACTGCTACGGAGCACGTCCATGTTTCCTGCCTCCTCCTCCCAGGGCCCGGGAAAAGCCACTTGGCAGGCGGGGGCTGGGGCAGCCTGAAGTAGGGGAGCCTTCTCTGGGGGGGGCCCCAGCCCCTCCCTCACTGGGCCTGGCGTCACACGGCCTCTGCCTCCCCTTTGCCCCCCAGGCGCACCCCGGCAGGGCACACAGGCCCCTGTCTCCCTCCGGCTGCCCTTTGTCCCCGGTGCTTTTACTGCATGGTGCGGGGAACCTCTTCCCCCGGTGCCTTCCTGCCCAGCTGGGGTGGGGGAGAGCCCCTGCTTATCTGTCGGAAACAGAGACACCTGCCCTGCACTGCCACTGGGGAGGGGAGCCGCAGCCGGGGGCCTCGCTGCAGCGGGGGCTGCCCATGGCGTGGGTTGCTCTGCGGCAGGGCGAGCGCTGACTGGGGGGCAAGGGGGGCATGCAGACGGAGCGGGCGCCGGCAGGGAATTCATGGGCCCGGACTCAGAGCGTTTTGGCCCAGCTCAGTGGACCAGTCCACAGCAAAGGTCCGGTCCCCGCGGGCCACCCCCCTGAGAGCACCGAGCCGGCAGGAGAGCTCTCCAGCACTCAGCCGCAGGCCCTGCCAAACCGTGAGCGTGGCTTGCAGCTGGGAGATTTGCAATGCAACGCTAAGCATCAGGGTCTTCGCCTGGGGCTGGGCCGCCCAGCGACCCGCGGGCCAGAACGCGGCCGGGCCAAGTCTCCCGGGACTCCAGGAGCTGGGCTCTACGGAAACCACCCCACAGCACGGAAACCCCCAGAGCGGGCGCCGCAGGGGGCGGAGCTCGCGCTCGGTGCCCCCAACGGCTCAGACGGGGGATGCCCCGAGCCGGTTACTTCCCGTGCTATTCCCACGCCAGGCTGGGAGTCAGGACTCCTGGGTTCTGCTCCAGGCGGTGAGGGAGCGTGCTGTGTCCCGGGTAGCGCAGGGAGTCAGGAGATCCGGGTTCTCATCCCAGCTCTGCCCAGGGCTTCCAGCGCCGTCCCCCCGCGCCAGTTCCTTGTCTGGAGCGGGAGGATAATGCTGGGAGCCTGGTGATGGTCAGAGGGGTCGCAGGGTGGGGGGCCGGGAGCTCCCAAGCCGTGCGAGCTGCCAGGCCTTTTCCTCTCCATGTGCTTGGTAAGAAATCATGGGTCAGTCTGTATCCTCACCCCCACACCCCCCCAGCATTCACGCTCACCCTCAGCCATTTGCACACCCAGACACACCCACCCACCACCACGTGCACCCACACGTGCAGGGACACAGCCCCTCATAGATACATGCCTGCTCCAGCCTGCACAATCATACACACTCACCAGCATGTGCACGCACAATTATACACACACGCGTCCACATGCCCATGCATAGCTATGCACACTCCTGCACGCGCACACCTTCCTGCAGTGCACTCTTGCACGCTCTCACACACACCGCTCAGAGGGCCTGTCTCATCTGCCAGCCAGCGTACCCCACCGGACAGCCTCCCCTTCGACACCGCGTCCCGCCTCTGCCCCCGGCCCACGCGACGGGCTGAGGGTGCCCGGGGGGAGCCGGGAGAGCCACTCCCAGTGCCCGTGGCAGTGCATGGGGGGTTGCGTGGAGGCCCAAGGGAATGGTGCCAGGCCCCCGCGGTGTGTGGAGCTGACCCGCTGCTGGAAGCTGCAGCCGGTTAAGCTCCCCTGTACAATAGCAGCGTTTCCACCACATGAGCTAGGACGGTTCTTTAATAAACACCGAGCTTGCCACGAGTCAACGCTAATGGCAGAGAAGCTTTTTGCTCCATCTATAATTAATCAGCAAGCTGCTGACTGCGGGAGCGAGCGGCCCACGCGCCGGCTGCAGGGGGCTGGGATCCGCGGGGGGCTCTGTCCTGTGGCAGCTTGGAAGGGGACATGGATTTAGCTGGGGGCCGCCCAGGGGGTGGGGGGGTCTTTGGCCCATGATGTCCCTTGACAAGGGGAGGGGCCGTTCTGGGCTTTCAGCTGCTCGGTGCCTGTTGCCCATTTACCCATCCCCCCCTCCCCACCTCCGGATCGCCCTGATCACAGGCGTTGCCATTAGGGTGACCAGATGTCCTGATTTTATAGGGACAGTCCTGTTTTTTGGGTCTTTTTTTTATATAGGGTCATATTACCCCCCACCCCGTCCCGATTTTTCACACTTGCTGTCTGGTCACCCTAGTTGCCATGCCAGGGGGCCTCCGACAGTCACCCGCTCCAGCGGCGTCCGAAGAAGGGGTGACAGCACCCTAGCAGGCAGACGTGGCCTGCCCTGCCCTGGGGGGCGCTCCCTCCCACTCCTCCCACCATGCATCCGCTCACGCCCCCAGGGGTTTGGGGTTCAGTCCGGGAGCGAGGCCCAGAGCAAGGCGCAGGGAGATTCTCCTCCGCTGGCACAGGACGGCCGGGGGCGCTGGGGACGGGGCGGGCGCTGGGCTGAGCCGCAGCCCAGGGCTGAGGGGAGATCCAGGGAGGCGGCAGCACCAGCCCCTGCTGCAGACGGTGCGGGGATGGCTGGAGAGCGTCCTCACAGGCTCAGCTCTGCGGGTGACGCTTAACCGCCTCCTGGGAGCTGGCAGGGCTCCCTCCCCATGCCCGTCCCACGTGGCCTGGCCCTGCCTAGGCAGGGCCTTGGGGGGCACAGCCGGGGACACCGAGATCCCCACTGCCTTGACGTGCCACGTCCTCTGTGCTGAAAACACCCTTCTCTGTGCAGCGCGGCAGGACCCGTTCCCTCACTTTCGGGGGAGACCTTCGACCCCCGCGGGCCAGGGCCCCCGGCTGCCTCCTGGCCTAGCTGTGCCCTGCTAGTAGAGAACAGCGTGGCCCCTGGGACCGGCCCTCTCCACGCACCCCGGCCATTCCCTGCTGCCTGGCATGCGGCAACCTCCCGGGGACGCTGTGACCTGCTTGGCTTCCTGGCCTCTGGCCCGGCAGCGCCGCGGGCACCCCAGGGTTAACACCTCCCTTGTCAAGGTGCCTTTTCCAGCGCGCTGGGCGGGCAGGCGAGTGGCACCATATGGCGTGCGGCCGCCTCGCTCCCCGGAGCGCTTTGTTCCCGGCCTTTCCCTGCGGCGTGGCTGGTGCTTTGCGATGCGTGGGGGGCGCCAGCCCCTCCGGGGGAGCTGACCCAGGCTGAAACCCCCCCAAAAAAGTGATCAGGGTCTCGGCATGGGGCCAGCTCCAGGCAGCCCCCCGCCCCACCCCAGCAGCAAAACGCTGACACAGAAGACGCCTGCGCTGAGGCTGCTGAATAAATGATAACACCCCCCCCCCCCCCCCGAGCAACTTCGCCTGGGTGGAGGCGGCTCCACACCATCTGGACAGGCAGCTCCTTCCCCACCAGCCCAGAGACGAGGAACAAAGGGGCCTTGCTCCGGCGGGGCCGCGCCGGCCGTGTCTGTCGGCCCCACGGGCCAGGGCCTGGCAAACGAGGGCCACAGCCGGACCCTGCAGCCTGAGGCTCCCTCTCACCAGCCCCACCGCTCCAGAGCCCGGGCGGCAGGTGCTCCCCAGGCTCCGGGCAGGGCTCAGGGGCAGGGCGGGGGGAGGCGGCGACGCTCCGGGTCAGCCTGACGGCTCTTCACCGCCACCAGTTACGGGTGAAAGGGGCTCGGCGACGCTCTGTCACCCGGCGCCTGGCACCGTCTGCGCCAGGGCCAAGTGGGTGCGACATGCTGCCATCGTGACTGGTGCCTTTTACCACCCGGCACCAGTGTCGCTCAGCCCAAAGTGCAGGCGATGGAGAACCGGGGTCCTCGTCCCCACCAGCCGCCCAATGGGGCAAAATTGGCAACCTTTGTTCAAGGGGAGCCCAGGGCTGGGCTAGCAGGGGGCTGCGCGTCGGGAGTGAGGGGCACCGGCAGAGCTGTGTGCAGGGAGCCCAGGGCTGGGCTAGCAGGGGGCTGCGAGTCGGGAGTGAGGGGCACCGGCAGAGCTGTGTGCAGGGAGCCCAGGGCTGGGCTAGCAGGGGGCTGCGAGTCGGGAGTGAGGGGCACCGGCAGAGCTGTGTGCAGGGAGCCCAGGGCTGGGCTCGCAGGGGGCTGTGGGTCAGAGGTGTGGGGCGCTGGCAGAGCTGGGGAGGAGCTTGCACAGCACCTGGCTGTGGTTGCTACATTCAGCCCCTCTGCTTTGCAATCCACCGCAAAGTCCGTGCCCGGCTCTGAAAATGCGCCGGCGGCAGCAGCCCGGTTCTCCCCCGGGCCGGGGGGTGAGGCTGGAGGGGTGGAACCGGGACAGCGTTTGTCTAGAGGGAGGCAGCAGACCACAGATGGCCCATGTCCAACAGGTGCAGCGGGAACGGAGGGAGGCAAGGGGCGGGGCCGGGATTGCCCGAGCTGGACATCTGCTGTGCACGCGGCCAGCCGTCTGTCAGCCGACTAGCCACGGGGCCAGAAATGGGACCTGCGCCTTTAACAAAGCGGGGGGGGGGGGGTGTCTCCCCACGCGAGCCAGAGGGACCCGCTCATCAGGTCAACGCCGGGCTGTAGCCCCTGGGGAGCCGCTTGCCTGGCGCTGAACACATGGGCAGCCAGGTGCCCCACAGGTATGAACTCCCACGGCAGGAACGTGTAGGGGAGGAGCACGGTCAGCAGAGCTGACAGATGCAGAGAGAGTGACGCCCGCAGCCCTGCAGCCCAGCACAGGAGAACCCCTGCGTCGACCGTACTGCCAGCAAGCCCATCCCCATGGAGTCTGGGCCTTTTCTCTTCTCCTCCTCCTCCCGCGGCATTGGCTCCCCACGCCGTTCCACTCACCGCCCAGCCAGCCAGCAGCACAAACCACCCGGATGGGACCTGCCCGAAATGCACCCTCGGCTCCGGTGCATCCCAGTTAACCCAGGGCATTGCCAGGCGGGGCACTGGGGTCAGCTGGACAGAATGAACGGGGCTGGGCATTCAGTGCCACCCCCTTCCTGAGCCCTGGGCCGGCCTCTCCGGTCCCCCCAGAGCCTGGGAGCAGCACCTGGCTGAGGCCTGGGGCCTGGAGAACCTGGCTCTTGGGTCTCGGTGCAGACACGGCTGGGAGTTGGGGGGCAGCGGTGGGCCGGCTCTGCTGTACTGTGAGGGCTGGGAGAGGTCATGGCTCCTGCACCGCCTGCCTCCCGCCACCTGGGCGCACCGGCCATGCCCACGTTAGCCAGGCTGATCCCTGGGGCCTCAGCTCCAGAGCACCTGGGGGATCAATAGCCGGAGGGGACAGCCCAGGCAGCTGCTCCAGCCCCGGCCCAGCACTGGTTAATCCAGCCCCGGCTGCCGGCGGGGAGGGGACGACAGATGGCAGGTGCAAAGGGGGGGATTAAAGCCACGCGGCGGGGCCGGGGCTGCTGTTTGCCGGAGCAGAGGGCTGGGTGGAGGTTAACACCGGGGCTGTTAACCACTGAACTCTCCCTGCCCGGAGCTCCCCGTGCACACGCCTGGGCCGGGGGCCTGCAGCGACAGGCCGGCTGGGGCAGGAGCAGCCGAGAGCAGCCCGGGGGGGTGGGGGACGTGGCCATGCGCCCCCCCTTCAGAGCGCTCCGCTCTCTTCCAGCCCGCCAGCACTCTGCACGAGGACGGGGAGACACTCCCCCTCCTGCCGAGGCAGCTCCAGCGGGCAGGGTTTGCCTCCTGTCTCACTGTCCTGCAGTGTTGCTCTGCGCTGTTAAGCAGCTGCCATGTTCTGCCGCAGAGGTGGCTGCACCTCAGTGCTGGGCGAAGTGGCTGCCGAGATTGGAAAGTGCTTTGGGAGAGAAACGTGTGCTGGGCTCCAGACTGGCTCTGCCTGGCACAGCCAGGTCGATGGCGAGGAGCCCAGGGCCGGGACTAGATTCCAGTCAGAGCTGCGGCCTCTTTCCAGTCTCCTCCTTTCTCCGCGCCAGGGGCACATCCCCTCCTGGATGGGAGACACTGCAGCGTCCCAGGGAGAGCCCCTCAGGGCCACAGCCAGGGCTGGGCCTTCTCCCTTGGGCGCGGTAGAGCCCCAGCTGTGGCACCCCCTGTCGGCCCTCATCAGCTGCAGCCGGTGGCCTAACCCCTGGGCCGTTGTGGGTCACTGGGGCCCAGCTCTGGCAGAACTAGGAAGTGAGGGGAAGCTGCGAGCCGGGGCCTAAGCATGGGGCTGGGCACCAGGACTCCTGGGTTCTATCCCCAGCTCTGCCGCTGGCTCGCTGTGTGCCCGGGGCTGGCCCCCTTCTCTGTGCCGCCTGCGCCATGGGGCTAGACTCAGTCCCCGCATGGGCCTGCCCTCCCTGGGCTCCCTCGCCAGCCCACGGGGAAGTAGGGCCCAGCTAGTCCTGCCTGGCAGGCGGCCAGTGAAGGCCGAGCAGAGAGCCAGGCCTGGGGGGCAGACGCTCAGCGCGAGCTGTGCCCCAAGGCCCCTGCGCTCTTCCGCTGCGGCTGGCGGGCAGCGCTGCTTCCTCATTCGGACGCAGGGAGCCGGGGCCGCGCCTGCGAATGGAAACACACCTGATGGGCGGTGGGTGGGGAGTCGCCCACGGGTTCCCCGCTTCATGCACCGCGGGGCACTGGTGGAAAAAGCTCCTCCCGGGGTGGGTAAACAGCCCTGGCCGAGAGGGCCGCGCCGGGGGCTGCGCAGCAGGGGAGCAGTGCCGGCTCTTGCCTCTCCGCTGAGGCTGGTGGCGAGGCCCCATTAGTGCCCCCTGGGCCCCTGCGATGAGGACACAGGCTTGACACCCCTCTGAGGCCAGGGGGGTTCACGGGCAGCCCTGGCCACCAGGAGCTGAGTCCCACCTGCCCTTGCTGGATGGTCGCTCGTGCAGCGTGTCGCCGTCTCTGAGAGCTCCATAGAAGCCAGGCGAGTGCCCTGCACCTGTTAGCCGCCCACACGTGTCTGCCAAGCCCCGGCCCCTCTCCCCGGCCCCACCGGCCTCTGCTGCACACTGGGCTGGCACGCGGGAGCCCCAACAGCGGGCAAGGAGCCGGGCCGGTCCCTTGCCTGGGCAGGGCCGGTCCCATGCCAGTGACCGAGGCCATCCTGCCCCTCCCGGGGAAGCGGTCAGCTCACCCTTCCTGGGCGAGGCGAGGTCGGACCTACCCAGGAGCAGCCGCTGGGCGGGCGTGGCGGTGCCAGGGGAGAGCCGGGGGCTCCCCGCGTGCACCAGGCAGCAGAGCCCCATGTCTGGCTCCCGGCTGCTCATGGATGTTGCTGGTTGGTACCCAGAGCCGGCTGCCCCTGGTACAGACGGCTCCCCACACCCTGCACTCTCCCAGCCGCCTGCCCGGCAGCTAGGGCCCCGTTTCTCTGCCCAGCGGCGCAGCCTGGAGAAGCCCTTTTGTGGGTGAGCAGCGGCGAGACCGGCTCCCCCTGCCCGCCTGGCGAGCCGCGGGGGGGTGCCCCTCTGACCAGGACCCGGGTGCTGCTCTGGACGCTGCCCAGCAGAGGGGGCCATTGGCCACTTTTCCCTCCCCACTCACCCAAATGGTTCCCATGCTGCATTTGCTCCCCTCCAGGCAACTGGCACCCACCCCCCTCCCCAGCGCCAGGGCTCCCCGCACGACAGCACCGCGCCCTGTGCCCCGTCTGCAGGCGCTGTCGGCCCTGCCCTCCCCGGGCACGCCCGCCCCCTCAGCGACACCTGCTGGCCGGGCCGGGACAGGGCAGGCCCATCTCTGACCACAGGGGAACTGCTCCCAGGGACAGGGGAGCGAGAGGAGCAGCCCCAGGGCAGGGGTGGAGGGCTCCGTCCGGGCACTGCCTCCACCCCCTCTCGGGGCAGAGTGCTGGCAGCTGGCCCGTCCTCTGCCTCTGGGTGCCCAGGGTGGCTCGGTCTTTCTCATGCCCTGCAAGCTGGTCTCCAGCTGGGAAGCACCAGGCCACCCTCCCAGGTGGTCTCACCCCTCTGGGCCACCCAGGGCCTTGATTGCCCTCCCCAGCACGCGGGCTCTGAGCAGAGGGCTGACCCCAGCCGCTCACCTCCCCCTAAACTCAGAGCCGGGTCAAACCCAGCCTCCCAGTTCCCCATTCCAGCGCCCAGCCAGGTGGCTCTTGGCGGCGGGGCCCAGCTTGCCCACGGGGGCAGAGGCAGCTCCCCTCATGACACCATGACGGGCGTGCGGTGGGGAGTTCCCCCGGCTACTGTCTGAACCGTCAGCGGCCTGCTTTCCGGCTCAGCAGCTGCAGCGCAGGGCACGGCGCTGCCTTTGCCAGGCTTCCCGCAAGCGGGGGGCGGGGGGCTGGCTGGAGCAGGCACTATGGGGCAAGGCAGGGGCCTGCTGGGAGGATGGGCAGCGTTTGGGCCACTGCGATCAGACAGGGACTCGGTGTTTTCTAAGGGCTGATGGACGCTGACGAGCCCTGTCCTTGCATGTCCTCTTTGAGGGACAGCCCCCGCTTCCCATAGCCAGACCCTGCCCCTGCCTGTGTGGGTGGGTCCCCTCCCTGGGGGTCCCCTCCCTGCATCGGGGCCGGGAGTTACCCTCTTTGCAGTCTCCATAGCCCTGGCTGAGCCGGACCCACATGGGACCCCCAACAGCCCAGGGCTCAGAGAAGGCCAATTAGAGGCTAGTGCTAGCCAAGAGGCTAGGGGGCCATATGCTGCTGGCTGCAGGGAAGGTGGGGTCAATTAGCCAAACCCTTTGATTGGCGGCAAGAAGATTGGCACCCGCCAGCCGGCGCGGTGGCCTGGGATGCTGGTTCTCCTGCAGCGAGCTGGAGCACACGCACCCCCACCCTGCCCCCAGCAAAGTGAAGCCCAGTAATGCCGCCATTAACCGGGGGCGCGTCGGGGGCAGCCGCAGGAATTAGCAAGGGATCCTGGTCCAATGGAGCTGTCCGAAGCAACTGGCTTTCCACAGCCCCGGGCCAGTGCCGCAGATCAGCCAGGCAGGCAAGTGCGGGGTTAATCTGGTTCACTTCATGACCAGCCCCGCCCGTCCCCAGACGCCTGCCTGGGCACAGTGAAATGCAGTCCCTTTGCCCCTGTGCTGGGGGGGGGGGCTGCCCTCCTGCTCACTGCCTGCTTCGTGAGCTGCTTCTCGGGGGACTTGGCTGAGGCTGGCATGCGGCAGTGTCAGGGGAGGGCTTGTCCTGCAGCTAAAGCAGAGTAAGAGGAGCCAGGAACCCAGGTTCTGTTCCTGGCGTTGTGGCAGCTCACGCAGTCTCCCTGTGCCTCAGTTTCCCCACCCGTACAATGTGGGATCCTTGCTCTCCTTCCGGGGGGGGAGGGGTTGTGAAGCTCTGCTGCGCTTTCAGAGCCTTGTTGGCAGGCGCTCTGGACGTGCGAGGCGTCAGCTCACTAGTGTCACCGGCGTGTTATTAACACCCCTGTGCCTGAGGAATAGCTCAATGGTTTGAGCATTGGCCTGCTAAACCCAGGGTTGTGAGTTCAATCCTTGAGGGGGCCATTTGGGGATCTGGGGCAAAAATTGGGGATTGGTCCTGCTTTGAGCAGGGGGTTGGACTAGATGACCTACTAAGGTCCCTTCCAACCCTGATATTCTATGATTCTTCCCTGCCCGGCACCTAGAGCCACTGACTCAGAGCAGAGCCAATGGGTGTGACGCACAAACGGCGACGTGGTGGATGGAGGTCAGGGGAGCCCATCGGTGACTTTTGGATCCCGGGGTCGGCTGTCAGAAGGGGCCTGGGGGTCCCAATGGCCACCCAGCGCTCAGCTCCATGGCCTAGTGGCCGCGGGCACTGATTTCCGAGAGAGCCCAGTAGGCCTGACACCCCTACGCCAGGTCACTACACAAATGGCACGACTCCCACAATGCAGGCTGAGGGCAGAGGGCGGGGAAGAGACCGGGAGAGGGCAGATAATGCAGCACTGGGCCCCCGGGGCCGACCAATCATTGTGGGCCCAGGCGGCCACGCCCCCTTCACCTGCTGCACGTGCTCCAGGTGGAGAAGCCCCGGATAAAAGGATGCAGCCGGCGACAGAGGCGGGAGGAAGTACCCTGCCAGTTCCTGCGATACTCCCGGTGGTAGAGCCGACGACCCGGGCTACGCTCCAGCGAGCCGCATGGCGGACACAGCCGGGGGAGCCGAGCCACTCTGCTGCCTGCTCTGTCCCAGGCCAGAGGGAAGTAAGACCCACGGCCTGTTTGCTTTGCCCCACCCAGGGGCCACAGACTGATTGAGGTTTTGCCCTGCCCAGGGGGCTAATTCCCCAAGTCCTGTTGCTTGCCCCAGCCAGGAGGCTGCAGGGCTCCAGACTGCTTGTTTGCTGTACCTGCCCCGGGACCCACGGACTAGTCGGGTGAGTGACCCCACCAGGGGGCCAGGGACCCACTTGATTAGAATCACCCGCTTAACAGGGAATCCCGATGACTGCGTGGCGGGATGTACCAACCCCCCCTGGGCCGACAGGAACACCCCAACTCGACACGCAGGGCCCCCGTCACCGGGAGAAGCAGCTCAGGGACACCTTTCAGGCTTGTTTCCTCTTCATTTGTCAGGGGAAGGAGGGGGTTTCTGCCATTCTGCAGCTGACCTCCCACCCTGGTGGGCCTGACCCTTCACGGGTGTGTTTTAAAGATGCTGGAGCCGGGAATTCCCTGGGGGAATCGTCCGTGCGAGGAGCGTGGTGCTGCACAAGTCGGTGTGTAATTGTATCTGCCCAGCGGGCGCCGTCCCCTGGGAGTCAGGCACCGTTCTCGCCCCCAGTGCGGGGCTGCTGACACACGAACATCCACGCTGGCAAAGGCCTTCAAGCCCCCCCTCCCTCTCCCTCCCCCCCAGGCGGGGGCAGTGGCAGGAGGGTGCTGCCCACAGAGCAGTGTGACCGTGTCCGACAGCGCGGTGCCGGCGGGGGGACGTTCCAAAAGGGGATCCCGCAGTTAAACGCTGCAAACGTTCTAATCCTGTGCTGGAAACCGCCCCCAACCTACCGCCCGCCACAAACGGGGCCTCTGGAGCTGGGTGCTGGGGGGTCAGGAAACGGGGGACAGTGGCCTGGGACAGGACAGGATCTAGCGCTCTCACGGGCTGTGTAGACGCAGCCATCCCATAGTGCGCTGTTGGGTAGACTCGGAGCCAGGCCTGCTCAGTATTCCGGAGTCCTGACACTAGCAGCTCTCAGCACCGCGTTCCCGCTGGCTCGGGCTGGAGGCCTGCGTGCGCCTGAGGCCGGAGGCACTGGGTTCGATGCCTGTCCTCACCGAGAAGCTGGAGGAGGTCATGACGTGCGGCGTCGTGATAGTGACAAACCTCCATCACCGCCGTGGGCTTGTTCCGGGGTCACCCACCCCCGGAGGCTGGATTTTCACTCTGCCCTGTGAGCAGAGCTGGGGGAGTGGGGGGGACACACACCATGTTTACGAAACACGTGGGGCCGTTTTCTGGCCTTTCCTTGAAAAAACAAAACCAGCTGAAAACGCTTCACGTCCTCGCCGAACGTCAGTCTGAACACAACCCTTACGCCAACGTCTCCTTTAGAAGAAAAGGCCCTTTTCTGTCGCACGAGATCGGCGGGAAGAATGCTTGAGGTAAGTGCTGCCTGGAGCCTGCACCTCTGACCCCCTCCTGCCCTCCCAATCCCTTGGTCCCAGCCCTGATCCCCCTCCTGCCCTCCCAACCCCTTGGTCCCAGCCTTGAGCACCCTCCTGCACCCTCAACCCCTCATCCCCAGCCCCACCCCAGAACACGCACCCCCACCAGGTGTCCCAAAGGGCTGAGAGCCCCACCCTGGTTCAGACAGGTGGAATGGACGGTAAGGTGGATAGAAAACTGGCTGGATGGTCGTGCTCAACGGGTAGTGATCAATGGCTCCATGTCTAGTTGGCAGCCGGTATCAAGTGGAGTGCCCCAAGGGTCGGTGCTGGGGCTGGTTTTGTTCAATATCTTCATCAACGACCTGGAGGATGGTGTGGACTGCACCCTTAGCAAGTTTGCAGATGACACTAAACTGGGAGGAGTGGTTGATACGCTGGAGGGTAGGGATAGGATACAGAGGGACCTAGACAAATTAGAGGATTGGGCCAAAAGAAATCTGATGAGGTTCAACAAGGACAAGTGCAGAGTCCTGCACTTAGGACGGAAGAATCCCATGCACTGCTACAGACTAGGGACCGAATGGCTGGGCAGCAGTTCTGCAGAAAAGGACCTAGGGGTTACAGTGGACGAAAAGCTGAATATGAGTCAACAGTGTGCCCTTGTTGCCAAGAAGGCTAACGGCATTTTGGGCTGTATAAGTAGGGGCATTTCCAGCAGATCGAGGGACGTGATTCTTCCCCTCTATTCGGCACTGGTGAGGCCTCATTTGGAGTACTGTGTCCAGTTTTGGGCCCCACACTACAAGAAGGATGTGGATAAATTGGAAAGAGTCCAACAGAGGGCAACAAAAATGATTAGGGGGCTGGAGCACATGACTTATGAGGAGAGGCTGAGGGAACTGAGATTGTTTAGCCTGCAGAAGAGAAGAGTGAGGGGGGATTTGATAGCTGCTTTCAACTACCTAAAAGGGGGTTCCAAAGAGGATGGATCTAGACTGTTCTCAGTGGTAGAAGATGACAGAACAAGGAGTAATGGTCTCAAGTTGCAGAGGGGGAGGTTTAGGTTGGATATTAGGAAAAACTTTTTCACTAGTAGGGTGGTGAAGCACTGGAATGGGTTACCTAGGGAGGTGGTGGAGTCTCCTTCCTTGGAGGTTTTTAAGGTCAGGCTTGACAAAGCCCTGGCTGGGATGATCTAGTTGGGGTTGGTCCTGCTTTGAGCAGGGGGTTGGACTAGATGACCTCCTGAGGTCCCTTCCAACCCTGAGATTCTATGATTCTATGACCCCCCGCACCCCAGGCTCAGCAGGAGCAAGGAGCTCAAGCAGGAGATATTTGTAAAGAGCAGGGAATGGGGCCTGCAGCAGCGGTGGCCCCAGGGGAGGTGGGCGAGAGCTTTCTGGGGATCCTTAGCACATGCCCACTTCTGCGAGGTGATGCTCTGGGACACTCCAGCCAAGTCCTGGCTGAGGCTGATCCATACCAACAGCAGCATGAGCTCATTCCAGCCGTGCCTCTGCGCTGGGAGTGTACGGTACCTCCCGGAGCTTCTGCCTCTGGAAGGAAGGGCAGTTTCCCCACTGAGGCCGGAGACGAAGTCCAGCTGCGTGCTGACCACTTGCCAGCCATGAACCTGGGTCCTTTGCTCAGGGGGTGGCCCCATTAGAGCATGGCTCTGGCATTGCTGAGCCACTGTTCAAAGCTTTGGACATTTCCCTTCTCCAGGTGCCGCCCTTCGCTCCTGTCGAGCTCGGGCAACGTCTCCGACCCAGAACGCCTGGTGCAATGAGCCAGGTTCTAAAGAAGTGTGTGACTAATTCCAATGGCCCAGTGCCAGTATTAAATGTTCAATTTCCACGGCACTGCCGGCTCTTTGCCAGAATGGGGGCTGACCGGAGGGCTCTGGCAGGGCTGCTCAGACCACTGGGAAGTCCCTGCCCCAGGCCTGGAACAGAAGATTTCCTAGAAGATTCATAGATTCTAGGGCTGGAAGGGACCTCGAGAGGTCATCGAGTCCAGCCCCCTGCCCTCATGGCAGGACCAAATACTGTCTAGACCATCCCTGATAGACATTTATCTAACCTACTCTTAAATATCTCCAGAGATGGAGATTCCACAACCTCCCTGGGCAGTTTATTCCAGTGTTTAACCACCCTGACAGTTAGGAACTTTTTCCTCATGTCCAACCTAAACCTCCCTTGCTGCAGTTTAAGCAGTGAAGCTTCTCCTAACTCCATCACTTGCCGCTTTACATACTGTACAAATGTGCTGTTTAAGCAAGTTTGTTCACACACACACACACACACACACACATACACACGACATAGCACTTCAGTCAAAAGCCACCAAAAGTCAGTGGGAGCTGCTGGAGCTCCTCTTCCGCGTCACTGGCACTGAATATTAAAGAGCCGGGCTCAGTGGCTTTTCTCACCCTCACCCAGTCACCGACGAGGTACCGCCAGCTCAGGGATTATGCTCTGCTAAAACCTCTCTGGGTTTGCGTCCTTGTGTTTGGGGCTTGGCCAGCCTGGCGCTCCAGAAACGCCTCCCCTTCAGCGAGCCAACGTTGGTGACTTGCAACTTAATGACAGGCCGGCCGGCCTGGGACTCCTGAAAGGGCTGGCTGTACAATGGTACAAAGGTAAGGCCACAGGGAAAGACATGGGGCTCCATTTCCTTTCAGCTTGTCAGTGACATTGGGGCTAGAGGAGAGTTGGTGACACAACGTACTTGGACTTCGAGAAAGCCTTTGACAAAGTCCCTCTCAAGATCTCAAGTAACGTGACCTGGGGTAAGAGGGAAGGTGTGGTCACCACAGACCGTGGCAAAACAGCAGACACCAGAGACAAGGGACAAATGATCCGTTTCCTCGTCGCAAAAGGATGCGGAGATTGGTGTTGTTCATCAATGCTCTGGAAAAGGGGATGAGCAGCAAGGTGGTCAGACCTGCACGTGACACAAAATGGCTTAGGTGAGCCAAGAACTGAGAAGAGCGTGAGGAAGTCCCGAAGGTCCTAACCAAGCTAGGCCAATGGGTGGAGGAAATTCAACGCCAGCTAACGCAGGCTGGATGGAACAGGCTGACCTGCTCACGCACATTCCTGGGTTCTACAGGAAGATTTTGCCACTCAGGAAAAGGTCCTGGGAGCCACAGTGGGCAGCTCAATGGAAAGCTCTGCCCAGGAAACCACTGCTGATGGGGTGCAGAGGGCAGGCCCTGGTGAGGCCGGGAGCCCAGCAAAGCCGTTCTCCTGTCTATTCACGGCAGACTTTCAATGACTTGAAACATGGCAGTGGAGAGTCATAGCAACAGGATCAATGTTTTTCTGCAACAAGCCCTTTTTCCCCAGCCGGGTACAACTTGAAGCAAGCCAGGTTCACGAGCAGCAGTCTGCAGGTTCCTCCAGCCCGGGGTGCTATTCGAGGTCATAATGCAGTACTGAACGACGTGGGTGCCAAATGAACAATGACCACCTACAGAGAGTATCCATTCAATGTAACGCCTGGGATGGTGAGTCAGGACTCCTGGGTCTCGTCCCAGCTCTGACACTGACTCACTGTGCAACCTTGGGCACGTCACAGCACGGCTCCGTGCCTCTGTTTCCCCACCTCGAAAATGGAGACGATGTCTCCCGACCTCACAAGGGGCAGCTGTGAAGCTAAAAACCCATGAATGTGCTTTGAGCTCCTCCAATGGGCGGCCGGTGCTAGAGCCAGACAAAGCATTGTCTTTGGGTTTGTCTTGTAGGAGTGTATGGAGCATGGCAGGCAGAACCAGGCCCCAGGGCAGGGACAGCTAGATACATTTATGGAGGGGATGGTTTGATGGGATAACATGATCTTAGTCAGTGGTAAAATTGCCATCAGTGGTAAATAGGACCAATGGTCAATGATGGGATGTTAGAAGTTACTACAGAGAACTTTTTCCTGGGTGTCTGGCTGGTGAGTCTTGCCCACATGCTCGGGGTTCAGCTGGTCGCCATATTTGGGGTCGGGAAGGAATTTTCCTCCAGGGGAGATTGGCAGAGGCCCGGGAGGTTTTTTGCCTTCCTCTGCAGCATGGGGCACGGGTCACTTACCGGAGGATTCTCTGCATCTTGAAGTCTTTAAACCATGATTTGAGGACTTCAATAGCTGAGACATAGGTGAGAGGATTATTCCAGGAGTGGGTGGGTGAGATTCTGTGGCCTGCATTGTGCAGGAGGTCAGACTAGATGATCATAATGGTCCCTTCTGACCTTAAAGTCTATGAGTCTATGAGACAGCCCATGGCCTCTCAGGGCCTCCTTCTGCCTGCAGCCAGGTTCCACGTGGCGTACTCCATACGCCGGGCTGCGTGTGCCGGAGGTGCAGATGGTGACACGGCGCTGAACTAAGTGCCGCGCACGTGATATCTGCCAAGAGATCCCCACCAAGAAAGGGGGATGTGGGGAAAAAAGACAGGCTTGAACGCGGCTGCAATATTTGGAAACAACTCAGATTTCCCGCTGCGCAGTGCTGCCTTCGTAGCCACGGGTAGTTGATAAAGCAGCACTGCCTGGCATCCCAACTGGCACTCGGCGAGAAAAAACCCGCCCGCAGCTGCTTGCAGGGCTGGCAGATGCGCCCGACGTGCCGTGTGTGTGAAAACAGAGGCTGAGTCTCGAAAGCACGGGCCCTTGCCAAGTCCGCTCTCATCTGCCGTGCGACACATGTTCTGGCACTCGAGCAATTTCCCCTATTAGGTTTCCTCTCGTCACTCAGCAGAAGAAGGTTCTCCCTGAGTGGGCGGCCAGGGGAAGCCGCTGCTTGCGCTGAGCGGACCCACGCGGTTGGGACACACGCTGCCATCAGCAGGAGCAGCCCCCCCCGCGCCGTACTTCCTCTGCCTGTAACACGCTGCTAATTTAGCTACTTACCCACTGTCCGGGGAGGGGGGCTCCACTCACCTTGCCCTCCCCCATCCCCACCTCCTTTCCTCCCCCCTCACAGGAACACTCACCCCCATTCCTTCCTACTCTGGGCCCCACTTATACGCTCTGGGCTGCCACTAATCAGCCAGATCCCTGATTTGCAGCCTGGCTCCTTTAGTGCTTTTTGCCTTCCCCGGCCTCAGCTTGTTCTCCGGGTGGCATCTCCCCTCCCACCTGCATCTGCCTCCCCACCCCGCTGTAAAGGGCACGCTCCCTCTTCCCCCAATGCCCGTCCCCCATGTAAAGCGGCTTTCAGCGTTCGCCTAAAGGACCCTGTAAAAAATACACCTTCCTTTAGTGGCGGTTATTTCTACGGTGAGAGGGGCTAGTGGATCGGGTCCCCATTGTCGTGGGTGCTGTATAAGCCTGGTCCCTGCCTCGGAGAGTTTACAATCTAAACAGGCAAACATCCCAGTAACACACAAGCAAAGTGTCACGGTACTCCTGATTTACCGACTTTCTGTTGCTGCCCCGTTCCTCTGCCCCAGCCCATCTGCCAGCTGGCTCCCCCAAGTGCTGACCCAGGAGTCGCTCTTTGCAGCCTGTTCACCTAGAGACTTATTTGTTATCTCTTCAAATGATATTTTAATTCTAATCACGCGGGATGGACTTTCCAAGGTGCTTGGCACCACGCCGCTCCTGTTGAGAACAGTGGGCAGTTCTCGCCTGCCCCAAGCACAGAGCTCCGGGAGCTCGCCCCTTTGCACCGCTGGGCAGGAGTGTGCTAATCACACCGGAAGCGGTGCGATGACAAATTGCTCAGGCAATGGGGATTTCCCAGGGGGTCAAGCTGTCTCCATGGCATCCCGGGTCATACTTGTTTATTCCCTTCAGCTCCAGAATTCCTATGCAGAAATAGCCCGTCTCTCTTTCTCGCTCTTGGTGCTAGCGATCCCAGGGACGTAGGCTCTTTCTGAAGGTGCTGGCTGGCCTGGACAGCTGGATGGGATTTGCATGAATCCTACCAACTGGAGCCTGCCTGTCTACCACTGAGCACAGCTCTCTTGTCCCTCACTGGCTTTGCAAGGCATCAAGTGTCCTTGGTAGATCCTGCCAAGTGTAGCAGCTACAAAACCGGGGCCCGGTTTGGCTTTGACTTGTGGCGTGCCTGTTTCTCACAGCGGGGAGGGGAGGGCATGAGGCTACTTTGGAGGAGCTGTGAAGGATTCTCGAGGTGGGGTTGGCAGCTGGGAAAGGGAATTAGGATGCACAAGGAGAGCTGGGCAAACAGGGCAGGGGGTAAGTGGGGTCTTGTGTGGGAGAGGAGGGTCCCTGCTTGGATGTTGCGTACAGGCTCAACCTCAGCACCCTGAGGGTTAGACATGGAGGAAGTTGTGTTTGGTGCAGTCATAGAGGAGCCAATCTGCTTTTCCTGCCAAAAAGCCGGTATTGTAACCCCTAAAGAGTGCAGCCCTCTGCAGTGTTTGATCTGCCCCAGTAAGCATTGGAGCGGGACCCACCTCAAAAAGCGAGGGCTGGGGGAAGGCGGTGTGTGTTCTGGTGTACCACACAGCGAGAGCGCGGGGAGGAGAATAGAAGACAAGAGAAAAAGAGGGAACTGCTCCTCTTCCATTAGGGACCCTAGTCTGCTCTCCCCCACATAAGCTTTTTACTCAGAGCGGCAGTGGGCTCAGGGGATGTCAGCAGTAAAATGGCTGGAGAGAGTGGGAATATCAGATGCTCCTTCACACTGTGCTGGTTATGGTGGAAGGGGGACAACTTAGAATGAACAAAATTACCAGCCCCCGTCCTGTAGCTCCCTCCAGCACCCCCTCAGGGTCAGTCACCGGCATCACGATCATCAGTGTGAGGACAAGCAAGCAGTGATTTGTGCTCAGGGATTGAATTGGAGGAAGGTGGTGGGATTCTTCCAGGCTCCACCCCCAAAATAAGCTCCACCCACAGTGACTTGCCCAAATGAAAGGCCACGCACAGTAGATTGTGCAGATGGCCAAGAGATGATGGATGGTGTGTCCTTGGTTGATCCTCTCTGAACTTTGCTGGGCTCTGCCCATGGGCTCAGCATCCTCTAGGCTGGGGGGTGGGGGGTGGAAATCAGCTGAACACTACCTGTTTGTGGCCCCCAGTGAGACATCACCAGCAGGACGTCTGGCAGCAGCGTCCCCCTTTCTGACATGAGGAATAGTTGACAATGGGGACATTTAAATTATTCATAAATGTGTTGCTTTCAAGGCCAGAAGGGATGATTAGATCATCTAGTCTGACCCACTGCATAACCCAGTTCAGAATATGTGATGGGGTGCTCCCCCCACACCAGCCCCAACAGGGGCAAGGAAGCTGAGAAAGGCCACACATGAGGGGTTAGGCTGGAGAAGCAACTCCTGACTGGGGGATGAAGCTCAGCTGAGCAGGTGGGGGCTGGGTGAGGATAAAGCCAGGAAGCTGGCAACAGAAATGGCTGCAGTGAGGAAGTCTGTAACCACCCTCTGTGCATCAGAGAGAGAAGGAGGGGACCTTTTTTCTTGTCCTGGCCTTCCTTTCTAATTTGTTGCTGTTCTACATTGGGATCTATGCACTTTGAGTTCTCTCTGATTGAGCCCCTCTTCAGTCTCTTTCTCCACGTTCCACAAGAGATCATGTGTGCTCCTGGCCACCCATATTGATAACACACCACCCCTCTTCCAGCAGAGGGTGGACTCCTCCCTCCTTTTCTCAGTTCCTTGTCCTGCCCGAGCATCTACTGACATCTTCCCCATCTCCTGTCCCAGCCAGGGACAGACTGTCCTTCTGGGTAGTTTAGCCTCTAATAATTCTTTAGTGAGCTTCACTGCACTGTCCAATGTTGAGGGTTGGTGCCGGTGCACTCATAGAGAATAACCTGCATTTACCCCTGCGACTTGTGTTTGACTAACGCATACCTTCCAGAAAGGCTTGGTCTGAAGACAACCGGAGACAGAGAATGCACCATTTCCCTTGCAGCTTTGTTCCAACGGATAGACACCCTCACTGTTAAAAATGTGCCTTATTTGGAATTTGAATGTCTCTGGCTTCAGCTTCCAGCCATTGGTTCTTCTTATGCCTTTCTCTGCTAGAGTAAAGAGCCCTTTATACCTGGTATTTTCTCCCTGTAAAGGTCCTTAGACACTGTAATCAAATCTCCTCTTGATCTTCTTTTTGATAAACTAAGCATTGAATTGCTTAAGTCTCTCTAAGGCATTTTGTCCAGGTCTTGAATCATTCAGTCTTGCGTTCCTGAGTCCCACCACACCAGATTATAAGGCATGGGGCAAAGCTTTGGGATATCTGCTCCAGCATCTTTCTCCATCACCTGTTCCCTGCCAGCTATGCATGACAAGAGGTTATTCAGTTGCCTTTCCAGAAGTGGCCATTCATTATGGGCACCTCTCTTTTGGAGGTGTCCAACCTGAGATAGCGGGGCCTGGAGCTGCAGATACTCAGCACTTCTGAAAACCAGGCTCTGGATGTCTCTAAAAAGATGGAGTGGTGTGGAACTGGAGAAAGAGGGCCAGGTTTGGGGAAGGTCATGGGACTCAGGAATGCAAGACTGGGCCAGGCTGCTCTTCTCAGACTTTAGAGCCTCAGCAGGTAACAGCAGCCCGCTCAGCATGCTTCGTAAAGATCTCTCTCTTGCAACTCTGCCTGCCTGCCCCATCGGCCATTGCTAATGCACACGTCTCTAGTAGGGCACCCCCAAGTACTGCCACAACCACAATCGGTGCCCACTTTTGAAAATGTTGGCCACGGTAGCCATGTAGCAGGCGTTAGATGAACGGGGAAGCCAAAGGGAGGATTCGGGCTTTTCCGCTGTAGCATACGAAGGAGTGGAAGGAAGGCCCCTGCAGCAGATGCTCCAGGGATGGGTGCATTGGAAGTGCTACGTTAGCTCGGAGGAGACTCATTCCACACACAAGTGTTTTAGTCACTGGCTCGGGCAGGAAGCCGAACTCCGGAAAGGCAGAGATCGAAGTGGAAAGGGAACATCTCCGCAGTCGGGGAAAGTGAACTTGCTGCCAGCCAAGGCCCCCAGCACTCTGGGATCATTACAACAAAGGTGTGAGCTGAGAAGGAAAGAGTGAGGTCATCCCACCCAGCACACTGGCTGCCTCTGGTGAGACAGGACACTCAGTCTAGAGAGAAGCATCCACGGCACTCAGGCCACCCTACTGCCCATGGCAGGTGCTCACTGACGTATAAGGGGTACACCTTCCTTTTCTTTGTGCAACTGGTTTCAGCTCCCTCCTCCTTTAGCCTAATGGTCAGCCGCCCCTTGCTGCCCTCCACCTCCATCCCCAGTCATGACACTGGCAGGCATTACATTTGAAAAGGGAGCTAACGCTGAGTCTGTAGCAATACGTATCTCGGTATTGGGGAAGAGAGAGAGAGAGAATTCCAAGCAATCTGTTAAAGGGTGGTCAGGACCGAGACTCTGATTAGATGCCATTGTGTGGCTCCCGGTGAGTCTCTTCCATTGGGGTCCAGCTCAGATCCCTTTTACAGCATTTTTGTTTTAACGGATTCTTCAATCAGCACTGAGTTGAGAATGTTGCACCTAGTGAGTGTCTGAGCCAGAATAGAATCCAGGTCACCTTCCTTGAGCTGGCTTGGCTCTGCAGGGCGAACCAACGTAAAATGTTTTTGTGTCAATAAAGCAGAAGTAACTTACAGACTCACTGGGGGTAGATCTAGTCAGGAGAGACGGGCCAGATTCTGCAGCCCTTACTCACACTGACTAGCACTTACTCAGATCCAGTGAGGAACATTTGTAAAAAGAATAAATATTTGCATGTGACTTAGACTCTTGCTGCTTCTCTGTCTGTCTGTCTGTCTGTCTCTATATATAAAATGTAGCCATGAGATTGCACCTGACACCACAAACAATCTCCGTTATTAAACATGAGATCTGACTGCAGTCTGAGGGAGTGTGTGTGTGAGACTGTGTATTCTATCCTATTCTGGTTTTGGTAGGTTTTTTTTATACTGCAGTCATTACCATAGTATCTAGTGCCTTCCAGCTATGTATTAAGCAGCATGACTAATATTTGTGACGTGTTTGTTCTCTCATCCTCTCCCCTGGAGGAGAAGTATGTGCAGTGGATTGGTTTGGAATTGTTTTATTATATACAGTCTAAAATGTGTGCATTATTTCTAATTTCTATATACCCACAGATGCTTATGTCGCTATATGTTTATATTAGAGAAGCCAAGACTAAAGGAATGCATCTTGTCCTAGGAGTGGAAGGTGGTGAGGTTTGTGATGGTCCTTAGTTCCTGCGGGAGTTCATGCCCCAGTGTTGCACCTGCCCCTGAAAAAGCACTGTCTCCTGCACAGACAAACTTTACCTTAGCTGTAGTTCCATTGTGCCAGAGAAGTGAAGCTGTCAATGTGGCAACAGGCTACCAACAGTGAGTCCTTGATCTGCAAAGCACCAGACAAAGGGCTCCCAAAAGAGACTGCAAAGTTAGCATTTTATTTTATTTTTACAGATCATTTTAGTACAATATAAAGATCTGTTACCTTTGCTGAAGTAGGACGATTCTGTTTAGAAGCGTTCCCCATTCTCCCAACCCTGCGTGGCATATGGTGACACCTGTGATGTTGTTTGCGCCGCTTGCCACTGGCATTCCATGACTTTTTTAGTCCGGTATGCAATTCCGCACTTGCATGAAAAAATGTAGCTCCCCAGGTGGCATGACCTCACACATACGGTGCAGGAGAGGTTGTTCTACCAAATGGTGTGCTCCATGCACATTCAGGGACTGGACAGAATCATCCCATGGGCACAGCTGGCTTGGGCGGGCAATGTGTGCCTTGCATATGCAGACGACATGCCACCATTGCTTGCTAAGATTGTTTCCCTGCCTAGAGAAAGTAAAAGGTGGAGTTTCGAGGGTCTGAGTGATTAAAATAAAAGTTAGGTGGGTCGAAGTATGTTAGTATAAAAGTTGTGCCCTAACAAGGAACAGCTCCAATTGTTATTTGAGAGTGTGTGTGTGGGGGGGGGGTGTTTCTACGGTACTTTTGGATTAGTGTTAGCAGAGTTGAATAGTTAACGTGTTGCACCTTCTCCAAGGTGCAACGTTGTCAAATTTACACTCCGCAGGTCGATTTCCCATGTTCTTGGCTGTCTGCTTCTCCTTCACACTTGCTTTGCACTGGGTCTCTACGCTATGGTTTTCACTTCCATTGTTTGACACCTGCCACTGCTTCTCTATTTAACCCACTTGTAAATGTGTCTTATAGATTCCATTCTGTACCCAGTCCACAGAGGATATATGTTTTGTTACAGCCCCACCCTGCCGGCTTTAGGTCAAGCCGTTTAACTGCTTGTGTTTTGCTCTGGATGGCCCCACTTCAGTTCCTGGTATGTCAGCCAAGATGGTGGCCAGCACATCTGCAGGGCAGGATATGTTCTCAGGTATTCTCTTTACATCTCTGAGCCTCCCCACGAACTTGAAGGCAAGATTGGGATTTGGGAACAATTCCACTTAGAAACCATTTTCAATAAACTTCTGGGGTCTAGGAACGGGTCACTCCCATGGGGGCTCATCCTCTGCCCCCATTTGTCTATTTTATTCAGCTGCTGCATCCTGTCTGCCATGTACATGGGGTGGGGGTGGGGGCTCTCTGGGATAGGGACTATCTTCTTTGTTACATGGGGGCACAGTGCCTGGGAAAATAGAAGCGACAAAGAGTTCTGTGGCACCTTATAGACTAACAGACGTATTGGAGCATAAGCTTTCGTGGGTGAATCCCCACTTCTTCGGATGCAAGAAAATAGATTGGTTTTCCTAGATGCTCCCATCATACAAACAGTAATAGGCGCCGCACACGTGGCGGGGGAAATTTCTCCCCCAGACAGTGACTCGCCCCGGGAAGGGCCCGGAGGGGCTCAGGCCAGCGTGCAGCGTTGTGATGTAATGTGACGAGGTCAGGCAACCAGAAAGCGTATGTGAAAAATAAGGAGGGGTGGGGGGTAATAGGCGCCTCTGTAAGACAAAGCCCCGGACACGGGGCCTGTCCCTATAAAATCGGGACACCTGGGCCCCCTTGGTGGGGCTGCGACGTGACGCCAGCTCCACCACTCAAAGAGCTGTGATGTCACCGCGGTGATGTCATCGGACAGTGACGCCAGAGGCGCGGGGGCGTGTCACCCGATACCATGAGCCTGGAGCTCCCCCGGGCCCCGCCCCCTCTCCAGCCCCGCTCAGCTGCGGCCCCCGGGCTCCAGGGCGCTGGTTCTACCCGGGCCCGGAACCGCCGGCGGCGGCACCTGGTTTCCGCGGGGACCCACTTCCCAGACGGACCCGCCCCCCCTCCCGGGCGCTGTTACCCGCGGGACGCGGCCCGGCAGGTGAGGCCGCCACCCCCTCGCCTCTGGGGGCTCCTGCCCCGCCCCCATCTCCCCAGGGGTTCCCTTCCCTAGCGCCCCCCCGCCCCCGGGGTGCCTACCCAACCCCCCCCTCCTCCGGGGCGCTCGCCCAGCCCCGCCCCCATCTTCCCCAGGGTGCCCCCTATCCTTGTGCTCCCCCTACCAGGCCCCTGGGGGGGCCCTGCCTTCCCCCTCTCGGGAACACCTGCCCCAGTGCTGCCTCCCCCCAGAAGTGCATCCTTCCGGGGGGGCTGCCCCGTAGCCTGCTCCAGCAGCTGCGTCTGGCTGGGGCCTCCAGGTTCCCAGGTCCTGCTGGCTGGGTGCTGGGGGATCAGCGTGGTGGCTGAGCGGTGCAGTCCATGTGCTCCAGGGGGTCGCGGGGGGTGTTGTCCATTTGCTCCGGGGCGGGGTGCGATTGGTGTTGTCTGTATGATCTGGGGGTGTGGATTGGCGCAGTGCGTGTGCTCTGCTTGCATGGAGGGGGATACACCAGCCTCCGGGGGCCTGACTTCCATGCAAATAAAATGTGGAAACAAACAGTAACACTGAAAATACCGACTGTTTTGAAGTTTTTCACACCTCTTTAAATAAACCCCACCACCCTGAAACCACTTCCTCCGATCACAATAGGCACACCCACATCTTCCTTCTCTACCTGGGGGAAATACTCCCTCTTTTTCCTGATCCACTTTTAACAGTAGCCCCTTGGGATTTGTTGAGTTGTCTAAATTTCTGGATGGAAGTGCTGACACAGAGCTGTTTGGAAAGTTAGGAAGTTTGAAAGCATCTGGTCTTTCTGCAGACAACAGATGTGAGTTTCTGTTCGTTTGATGGAAGCGGTCTTTTCACACACTTCAGAGCAGCACGCGTGCACCATCAGCTGATGCAGAGGCGGCCAACATGCAGAATGTTATCTGGTGGTCTGAGTGTGCTTCTGGTTTGATCATGCTCTCTGGGACAATGGGGCACGCTCCTCCTTTTGCAAGATTAGTTACAGTGGCAAGAACTGATCTTGGAAGAGATGCAGTGATAACCACGTGTCTGAGGTCAGGATCAGACCCATTGACTAGCTCAGCAAAAAGAGCGTTGCTCAAGTCATCTACCGTGTTTTTATAATTACATATGTATTTATACTGTGCCCAAGGTGAGATTAGATAATGGGGATTTGTAGAGACACATTTGAAAGGGGATGAGTTAGAGATGGAATAACAAGGAATGATTTAGAAAAAGTTTAAGCAAGAGATAAATTTCTTAGCAGTGAGGGAATTTGTGCACTGACATGATCTTTCTTCCTAGGGTGTAGCAGGACCACTCTTACTAGAGATGGTTGAGAGGTGACTCAGGGCCTAGGAATGGCTGAGGTCACTGAGTGATAGTTTGTGTCCAGTCTCCAACAGAGTCATAGGTGCTAGAGATGCAGCAGACCTATGTTACTTTGTCACCTTGTCCATTCCCAGAGATCAGAGCAGGATTGCGTCCTGGAAGATAACTTCTGGTGTTTTGTGTGGTCTAGTTTCAAACATCTAAAGCAACGGGCAGTGTTTTCTGTATAAATTTAAATCATAAACTGATGGTATTGTGGGTTTTTTATAGCTTAGAGTTGCTGAGCCTGTTCTCTTTTTTGCTCCTTCAGAAACTGCTGTGCTTCAGCATATGAAAGAGAAGAGTGATTATGGTGTGTGTTGTGCAGGTGGAAGAATACGGGTAAGACTGTAAATAATGTGAGGGCATCTGTAGAGAAGCTGTGGCTTGCAAGGAAATAATCCATCAGTTATTTTAATGCTATGCTTAATTTCATTTTAACCAGTATGTTATTTTCCTCCTGAAAGGCTGTGCGGTAGCATCATCTGAAATAAGTGACAGGTTTCCACTTTAAATCCCAGCTGGTTTCCTAAAAGGATTTATTCCACCATCTAGTCTATGTATTATTAGTGGTCAGATGTGAACAATACATGGTTATTAGTGTCTTGGAAAATGAACTGACACTGATAAATCTGTGACAGTTACTCAGTTACTTTGCATTGTATTGTGGCTCCATTAGCATTCTGAGATCACCTTTGTTTGCTTTTTACTCCTAATTTGAGAGATGTGAGGTTGGCTCCTGTTTTCCTACCTTTAGAACTATAATTTCTGGCTGAATAAAGCATTGGAGTGGGGAGCTGGGGGATCAAAACGCTGTCTAGGGTGAAGGGAGAATGTTAACTCCTTATATATCAGTTTGTTAATCTTATAGTTCCTGCTTCTCTGGCCAGGCCTAGCTGGTTTGGGGTTATGTTCCCCTCCCCACCTTCAACTGTGGTGGTGCTTTATTGTGTATAGAATTTGGATCCCACAGTTACCCATAATTACCACTGTCTTCTCTGCCACTCATTGCAAGGCTTTGTGATGTCAAGAGCTGGGGTGAAACCACCAAATGTACTTTCACTTGTTACCTTAGACATAGTAGGTTAGGGTTTGAACCTTTCTCCAAAGATAAAAGCTAGTGCATTGACTAGCTGTGTTGCTCCTGCAGTCCCCATCCCACGGCAGCATGTCTTACTCAGCCGTATACTCTTAGTCAAATTTGATTCCAGTTTCTGGTCTAGCTCCCTGAAAACCTGGTAAAAAAATGAAATTTGCCCCAGCCCTTGCCAAACTAGCACTGTCCAGCACTTCTGTAATACTAGACACAGTTGACACAAGTTCTGTGAAGTCCATAAATGCACAGGATCAGTGAAAGCTGCTGTTGCTTATTGTTCCATTAAATCTCCACTGGCACCGTGGTGAAAAGAGGATAATGTAAGTTTCTGAATCTGCAGTTTTGAAGTGGCAGCTACACCTGGCGCTTTGAGCTTTACAGGGAAAACCAACTAAGCCAAGTGTAGTTAACCATACTGGCTTGGAACTCTGTGCTCTTCAGTGACACAGTGGAAATGCAGTCAGTTCCAATTAACACCCCGTTAACATTTCGTGTGTGCTCTCACCAGCAATCTGGCCTTGGGGATGAAGTGGGTACTAACCCATGAAAGCTTATGCTGAAATAAATTTGTTAGTCTCTAAGGTGCTACAAGTTTTTCTTTCTTATTTTCGTTTTGCTGACACAGACTAACACGGCTACTACACTGAAACCTAGTTAGAAAGAGGTGATTCTGGTTTTGCTAACAGTCTGTGTTGTCTTTGTTTCTTTTTTAAAATTTGTCTATAAAGAGGAACGTGAGAAATGGAAAGATGTTGTGTTAGTGTCGCCTGTTTTGTTTTTTCCATTTCATTGATGTGTGTCATGTGCATGCAGTGACCGCACTTCTTAGTTTACAGCCCACTTCAAGATGTTTCTGCACTAAATCACAGGCTTCATTGCGGAAGTAGAAATTGAGGTTGTTCCGCAAACAAGTTTCTGATTTGGGAAATTTCATTAGTGTGGATGAGAGAGACAGGAAAGCTCACTGCTGCGTCTATGCAAAAAATAAATACAAATCCATCGTTGACGGTAGGTGTTAGCAACAGGGGCATCTGAGCTGGTGCCAAGCACCATTGAGCTACAAATCATTTGGATCTTACATTGATAGTTGCCAAACAAATTCTCCGGTTGTTTATTGTTTCTGCTACTTCACGCTATAGGGGGCTGTGTGTTGTAAGCTGTTGCAATAATAGATTTTTTAGAAGTCCTATAAAGTCAAATGGCCATTGACCCCATCAAGAAAACCCAATCATTGAATGCAGCACTCCTATATCTTTTTTTGTTAAATGAAAGTTTTGATGCATTTGGACAGAAGTTGCCTTGTTTTAGTTTCACTTTAAGGATACTTCACTTGTTGAGTTAAACTTCAATAGTCACTGTTACATAAGAAGCAACATAAAGTCCTTTCTCTCCTGCCCTTTGCCATAGCCCTTTCCTTATTTTTCTTCCTCTCCTTGGCTGGGTGTCTGTGACAATCAATGTGCGGCTCAGGACAGCATCAACCAATCAGAGTTTTCCCTTTCTTCCTACTGGGCCTGCTGCTTCAGCTCACAACCACCATTCCAGTGTGGGCATTGCTCTGGACAGGGTTCTGGAGACACTCTTGCCCACAGCTCTAGCTCAGTCACTCCTGCACCCATCTGTAGCAGTTGCTTCCTGATGCTACCAGTGTCCTGTCACTCTGCCCTGCCACTGGAGGAACGACAAGCTACAGCCACTACGGTAGCACAAACACATTGCTAAAAAGAAGGGGCTGATGAATAGCATTTAGACATTCCTAACATTTGTCTCCATTACTGTCAAAACAAGAGTCTTTTTCTGAACTTCTCCCACAAGAGGGTGGACTTTAATGTCATTATGCAACCCGAGCAGAATGCGTAACTCTTAAGCCAGCCCATAATCTTCCCCCGTAACAGTGGAGACTGTTGCTTCATCCCAATTCCCTAGTGGCTGTTTTTCTGCATTGCTGAACCTTGATACAATTGAACATGGTTCACACACACTGTTTAGGAGAGGTCAGGACTTCAATGGTAGGGTGAGCTCCCGGTCAGGATAGCGCTGCGCCGGCAGAGCTCTGGTGTGGGGGCAGCCAGCTGAGCTCATGTTGACACGTTGCCTGGCTCTAGTCAATGCTGTTAGTTTCCTGCTATCCAAGCTTTATTCAGAAATACTGTAACAAATCCCACAAGTCAATAATGATGGGGATTTGCTTGCTTGCTTGTTTTCACTTGGCCTGTACCGTCTGGTGGCTGCCCATACTGTCCAGTATGCTGTTTCTGCCTACTCTGGCTGTTGTACCCATTCTGTTAATGTTGTGTCATGTAGGACAGAACCTTGTGCCTGATACAGTACCTGTGATGATCAGTCCTATCAGAAGGGTAGACAGGCCTCCTTTGCTTATTTCCTTCAGTCACTGGAAGTGTTGAGTGGCTACAGGACGGCATCAGTAAGCATTAAACTCGCTGGTTGAAAATAAATGCTTTTTTAACGTACATTTTTGTATTAAGTGAGATTGTGATGTAGAGATTCCACTGTGAGTGCTTTTGGGCTGTCTTCCTGCGTGTGTAGGTGGGGCCTAGCACCTAAACAGGCGTAGAACGAAAGCTCCCCCCTTTTCCTTTGTGACCATTTTGTGTAAATTCCTGGATATTCCCACTCCCTGCTCATTGGTTCCTATAATTTCTCTCTGCAGCACCGAGTCTGATCAAGTCATGCTGGCAGAATGTTGGGCTCCTGGATATTTTGCCGTGTGAATTTGCCCATGCGATGTCTTGTTCACAGTGTCCACCGCTGGAGGTGGCCTGCCTGTGGACGGAGGAATGTTGAACATTTCAGAAAAGCCGTGCACACCAGAAGAACACCATTCAGAGGTAGGGTTACCCCCGTCTTCACCAGAGCTTTGGCTTTTGGTGATAAAATTGCCATCATTGATCGAAATGGAGAGCACACTTACAGGGACCTTTACACTCAAAGTGTCCACTTGTCTCAGCAAATCTGTGATGTGCTCAGATGTTCCAGTGGAGACCTAAAGGAGGAGCGGATCTCGTTTTTATGCCCCAATGATGCCTCATATGTGATTGCCCAGTGGGCTTCCTGGATGAGTGGAGGCATAGCCGTTCCCCTGTACTGGAAACACCCAGTGCAGGAACTGGAGTATTTCATCCGAGACTCCCAGAGCAGTCTAGTCATTGCCACGGAAGAATATGTGAGGGACATAACCGCTAGTGCTGAGAAACTGGGAATACCCGTTCTGCCACTTGTTAACTCTGGTAGCGGTGGATGTGTAAGTAATAAGGCTGTGGAAGTGTTCCCCTTGGCAATGGACTGTCCTGAGTGGAAAGATAGAGGAGCCATGATAATCTACACCAGTGGGACTACAGGAAGACCGAAAGGCGTCCTTAGTACCCATCAGAATGTGCAAGCTGAGGTGAGTGATACTTTGTCATGATAGACTCATGGCACGTTATTGGAGGTCAGTTTTTTTTTTTTCCAAAAGTGACTAGTGATTTGGTGTGCTTCCTGCTGGGTGTGCAGCTTGAGCGACTGCACTCTGAAAATCCAGGCTCCTCTAAAGTGTCTCAGATTGGCACCCAAAACCATTAGTCACGTTTGAAAATCTTTACCGGTATGTATGCACGGTGGCTTAGGCTCTGGTGGGTGGGCGGGTGCTTTCCTGGAGGGGTGGTAGTGACTCTATAAGTTGCCTTTTTTACTGGTTGCTTTTCTGCAAGATGACTTTAAAAAAGTATCCATGCCCCTCACTGAAGTATAATTTGATCCAGCACGTCGCTATTATGTAAAGTCTGTGCATTATTTAGCTATATATCCCCAAGGCAAAAAATCCATTAGCTATCTGAGCCAAAAAGAGTTAGAAGTCTAAAGGAGTGTGCTGATTGCCTTGCCAGTTCGGTGTTGCTGCCTGCAGCTGATAAAATCACACCATTAAGGGGAATAAATACATTGCACCTCAAAGATGTGGTATCGGACTAAAATGGTTCTAGATGCTCTGATACTGTGGTGAGGGGGGCAGTAGAAGAACCTAGACAGAGAGAACAAGGGCTGGACTGTATTGAGGAAAGACTTTTTCCTCACAAGCGTTCAGATCATTTGGAAGGCAGACTGAACAGTGGCTGTGGCTGTCAGTTTGGTGCAGAACCCCAGGGTTGTAGTGGCTGGATAAAATCTACCCTCCCCACTACAGGAAGGGGGAATGGAATTGTGAATGACACTGCCAGATTCCGAATGACGAGCACTGTTCAAATATCTTGTCTTTCTAGACAAGCTAGAAATGACCTCTCTGACTGCAAAGGTTAGGCTCTGAAAGGCATTGTCCTGCCTAAAAGGGCCCAAACTCTAGTGCTTTAGAATAATTTTTTCTTTTGGAGGCTTAAAATTAATATTTTCCCAGTATTGGGTTTATTTTCCTTTCTATTTATGGACCATTGACTGCCTGCCCCCAATTTCTATTTCTCATGGATTTTAATAAGCCAGCATAGGTCAGCTTCTTTTTGTCAGCAGCTTTATCAATGGTGTCAGCAACGTTTCTTAGATAACTGTTGTTTCTGCTGACTCTGATTGTGCAACAAACAGCAGGTTAATAATAGTATAGGTCCTACCTAAACAGCAGCTATTAATTTCTAATGTTTTGACAACATGGATGGAGTTATAGGTGCATGTGTGTATATACATATGTATTCTATAGATGCACAGAATGTTCCCATTCAATTCTATTTTTATGATAGGTGCTTTTGTCCCGTTGGTCTCAAAGAAGAGACCCCACTTTCCTAGCATTGATCAAAGGGGGTGTAGGTCTTACACCTTGCGGTTTCTCATCGGTTTTTTACTGGTGACACTTTCATTCTGACACCTATTTTTTCCCATGAATCCCCTGAATTTATGTTCACATTCAGGGCCCAGAAACTAGCCCAGGCAGGGACATGCTGCTACCAGCTTCAATAGTAGAGCTGGGGCTCTTGAATTAGCCATGCTTTCTCTGTGGTTAGAGCTCTGGTCTGTCTCTCTGCTGGTGGCTCACCGTGGCCTAATATTTCCCCCCCACAGGTAACAGGGCTGGTTGACAAATGGGAGTGGACGAAGGAAGATGTTATCTTGCACGTTCTGCCTTTACACCATGTCCACGGAGTGATCAATAAGCTGCTGTGCCCTCTTTGGGTGGGGGCTACGTGCATCATGCTACCCGAGTTCAGCCCTCAGAAGGTAAGCCTGGAGGGATTGTGTGTTGGCTTTGAAATTCATCAGCAAACCCCCTGCATTCTAATTAGAGTACGTTTGGAAACAGGGTCTTAAACAGTTCCAGCCTATTTAGCTTTTGGCTACATACAGGTCATGAATTGTCTCATTAAAAAGACTTTGAACTGAATAGTCAATCTGGGGCAAAGCAGCTTCTCTGGGTGGTTTTAACTTGTTTGATTATTAAATGGCTAATAATCCATAATATTACACTATGCTCCTTGGTGACGCTAGGAGGTACATGCTATCAAACCAGGGCATTACACACAGAATATAACAGAGTTAATTTAGCATCAGGAAAGATGAAATCATTACTTACTCTATTGTTTTGTAACAATGCATTGCCTCAGACACTTAGTTTGTTTTGTATTACCATATTCAGTAGCTCGTAGTAGCCCTTTTCTGTGTTGAATACACTCACACTCAATGTCTTGTGCTATATCACATGGTATGATGCTGGCATTAGAGTTTCTGGTGCCCCAGGTGAGACTAATAAAATAATACTTGATATGTATATGCAAGCTCTCGTTTTAATCCTCCAAGCTCTTTACAAACATTAGGAAATTCATCAAGATTAGACTGGGTGGCAGGTCCCTACTCCAGGCCACAATGGGAGAGAGTTAGCAAAATTGAAACTTTTCAGGGTCCCTTGCGAGAGGTGGTGGTAAGCAGACTGTCCTCATCAGATTAGGAGCAGAGCTGCTGTTAGAATGTTGTTTTCCTGCAGATGCAGGAAGCACTGAGCCTGGTGCTTTGCTTTGGTACCTTGGCAATGCCAGTGGGTAGCCATTTTAAAGGACAAAAAGTGGTTGTAGCAGAGAGAAGTGTGTCTGTTAAGGGAGAAGAATACTTTTAATCTGTTTCCACCTGGGATTGCTTTTGCCGCTCTTGTGATGGTGCTGCTTGTTTGTAGAGCCCCTAAGGTTGGCCCTGAAGAAGAATTTGGGAGATCACTCGTGTCCATGCTTTAATTCATTTAACAACCTAACTACTGTGGTGATGCGTCCTGTAGAAGACCATAAGGTAGAGAGATGGGTTTGTCTTCTACCCAAAGTGTGTAAATATCACTTCCTGAACAATGTACCAAGCATTGAGACCTAGTGTGATTTGAGGAGAGACATATGTTATGTTCCTCTTCCCTGGAGACAGACCCATCCGGTAGACTGGTGAGAAGGCAGCAGTCTGATAAGAACGTGGGATCTAAGTGAGTCTGACAGAGACGATGAAGGAAGCCTGAGCACTGGACTCTGAAATGGCCATCCTTTGTCATGCCTGTGGCATTCGCATTCCAGGTGTGCTACAGGTGTCAGCGCTCCTAGAAAGGCTGAACTTCTCAGAGCCAGGGGAAACATTTCCTTACGCTGATCTGAAACAGGATGGACATTATAAAATGGAAAACCCTGGAAAGCTTCTAACCTCAATCCCAGGTTCCTTTGCTTGTTGCTCACTTCCTGCTACTCTGAGCCCTTTCCTGGTAGCATTGCTCAGAGATTTGGGCCCAGCTGCTAGTTGGAAATTCACCATGCAAGATAAAATAAACCCAACCTGAGAAATGCCTGGCTATGCCTAAAAAATACCCCCCCACCCATGTAATGCCAAAGAGCCTGTGAGGGGAGGAGTTCAGGATAGCTTAGGCTGTCATTGCAATACATCTTATAACTCATCAGTTCAAGCTCCTCTGGGAAGTGATGTGGGAATTCAACAAGCAAATAAAATATAGAAGGGAATAAAGTACAATAAACAACAGTGCCGAACACTTCCCCTCTTACTACATGGGGGGCGGGGGAGGGGGGATTTATTGCCAGGCAGTCCCTGTCTCCATCCTGAGCTATGCAGATCAACAGATTAAAGTTATGCATTTCAAGCTGCTGGTGCCTCAAGGCCTAATTCTGCTTTGGTCAGTGGAGTTACTCGGCGTTAATACGAGTGTAGCTGAGATTGGAATTTGGCCCTCAGTCTTTAACTAGCACCGGTTCCTTTGTGGCCAGAAGGCTCAGTGTTTGGTGAATAATTGGGCTTTCAGGTGCAGATGCTGGCTTGAAGTGGGAACGGAAGTGTGTGTTTTCTGAGATTACTTCTCACAGAAGCATACATCAATAATCAGTTCTGCAGGCCCCCCCCAGGGTAAGACCAGGACCCACATATTACTAATGAGCAGCCATGGTCAGAGGCTTTTAAAATGATACAGTGCCCTCTCTGTATGCGTCAGGTTGGCTAAAGCTACCTGGGATATATATAAATAGGAGCAAATACAGGAAATTGTTGTCCTGTTCACTTGTCGGACTCCTTTCACTCTCCCAGGGAGTTCTCTACCTCCCATGCTGACTTCATTTTACACTTTCCACCTTGAGTTCCCCACAGCAGTCACCATCCTTCCAGATGTGGAGGAATGGAAGGAAACCTCCATCAAAGCCTGTCCTCATCATTGCAGAGGGGCTGCTGGTGAATGGCATAAGAAAATTGCCAGGAGCAAGCAGTCAGGACCTGAGCCCAGGATAATACCCAGCAGTAGCTGACCACTGGCGCTGCCCAGCAGTAATATTTCAATATAAATATATAGCGTGTGTGCATAAAGTGTTTCAGATGGATACAGGTCCTCTTTGGGGTAAGGCAGCAGGTTTAAAACAAACAGAAGGAAGTGTTTCTTCACACAACGCACAGTCAACCTGTGGAACTCATTGCCAGAGGATGCTGTGAAGGCCAAGACTATAACAGGGTTCAAAAAAGAACTAGATAAGTTCATGGAGGATAGGTCCACCAATGGCTATTCGCCAAGATGGGCAGGGATGGTGTCCCTAGCCTCTGTTTGCCAGAAGCTGGGAATGGGCGACGGGATGGATCACTTGATGATTCCCTGTTCTGTTCATTCCCTTTGGGGCACCTGGCACTGGCCACTATCAGCAGACAGGATACTGGGCTGGATGGACCTTTGGTCTGACCCAGTCTGGCCGTTCTTATATTCTTGGGGTCAAGTCTGAGTACTGTTCTTCCCTTGATATTTAAAATCACTGCATTCTTAGCTTCCCCCCTCTAGTCCTTAAAGTCTTTGGGAAGAGCCATCTTTGAAACCCTCACCTCAATAGAACACACAGGCTAAGAATATTTAGCATTTACAGTGCTTGACACCTTCCAAACATTGTCCTGACCTATTGCAGAAGGCAAGACCTTGGTGCCTTGCTGGCCTTGGTGATACACTGTGGCAGCTAATTGCAGGCGGGGGCAGGGTGAAGAGCACACTGATAGTCCTGAAGCAAAGCCAATCCAAAGCCCCATGTGCATTTCTCCCCATCCTGTGGCATCTCGTGATTGATTGTCCCTTGTACTCTTGTGTTTCTCTGTGCTGCTCTCCCGACATCTGCAAATCAATGAGCTGACATTGAAGAATGGGCTCTACTGGGAGGAGGGGGATGCTCAGTCCTGCATTCTCCAATCAGATTGCTCAGTGAGAATTGACAACCAAGGGCAAGCGAGGACTGCCTTGCCAGGGGATCCTTCCCTTTGACCCAGAGGGCTGAGCTCGGGCAGGGGCAGTCCGCATGGCAAGTGTGTCTGATGCAGGAGCAGTGAGCCAGCTCCATTCCAAGAGCTCTCAGGTGCAGTTGGGCTTCTGAAGGACATCGTTTGCCCTTTTTTTTTTTTTTTTTTCCATTCCCTTTATTTTTCCAAGGGCCTCCCCTGGGAGCTGAAAGTGGTTTGATCGACACTACAGAGAAAGCACACGAGGGTAAAGCAGGCTTTCTTGTGGAGTTTAATGCAAGCTGCCTTTCAGTTCCAGTCTATTTTCACCAGCTGTTTACAAAGTGCCCTTTGCTACCAAAATCAGCTTTCAGAAAAGAAGCACAGTTTCAGTGGAGGATTTCGCAGAAGGAGTCTGAGTTTTGCTGCTTTTTTTTTTTTCTTCACTGCACCTTGAGAAAACAGTCAATTACAGTGTGATGTAAAGAAACCCAAATGGCTGCTAAAACACTTGACATACTGATCAAAACAAGGCTACGAATGTACTCTAAACCTGCTGCAGACATATTTAGCCTTGAGTGATACTGGCATGGGTTCAAGAGAAACCACAGCAGCATGCCCAATGTGCCTTTGGTTTCTAATGACTAAACACTTCATTATACAAAATAAATACTTTATTATTTCAGTGTTCATTAAATTACATAATTTGTGGCGAGCCTTATGATTATAATCAGAGGTACAGGTGCCAGTCTGGCTTAGTTGGTGCTAATAGCATTATTTCCTCTTAGATGGTTCACGTCTCAGATAAAGGCTTGGTTTGCATCCTGTGCAGTGCCGTGTTCGGAGCTGTTTTTCAGACCCTTCTGCCTGGGTCTGGCAGCTTCCCAGGAGGAGGTTAAAGATCAAGATCCTGGAACGGCCCCAGTGTCCTGGCCAGCATTCCCTCTCTACCAGCATCTGATGTCCGAGGCTGCACGTGAGCTATTGTGAAGCTCACAAAAGGACTCATTAAAGTGTACTAAGATGCCTCAAGCATGAAAGTTGCTTCATAAAATCAGATTCTCTTTATTAAACAAAGACGTATGTTACTTTGCTCTAGCTACTATACATGTTATAATTCACTTTATAGCACCATCTGTTAAGAATGTCTTGGTTAAGCTTATTGTAGCATCCTTTTATTGTAAGTTATTAAAGAATATAGCTGCATCTATTAATCATTTGTTAATAAAGGGTTTATAAATGGACCCTTAATTCCCAGCATTGCTTTCTGCTCCTTTCAAGTGGCATTTTAAATACCTTGCTGTGTGCTCCTTTGGGAACGGAACATGCCCTCGTGCAGGGAGCTGAGCTCAAGACACACTCTCTACTGCCCCTTGGGCCAGCAGGGCTAGATATGTAATAGAGGTAGCACATTCCACCCATGGGGTGTCTCTCTCATCACACTGGAGCGACCTTTCTGTCTTTCTTGGGAGCAGTGTTAAGTGATCTAGAGCGAGCTATATAGAAACTTCCTCAGCCACCTGGAAGTTTGGCCTGAAATTGGGAAGTACAAGGGAGGGAGATAATGAAAGGCTTGTAGGCTCCCTTCCCCAGAAAGTACTGAGAGCAAGTGTCCCTCTGACCTTTCATCTGTCTTGTTTTGTAAGTGAATTTAGCGCAAGGTAACTTCCAGATTGATAGCCCTGGAGAATGAAGTCCTCACTTTATCCAAAGGAAAGATCCTATGTAGACAATGACAGCCCAAGCTTCTCACGCTACCCTCGCCAATATGCCTCAGCCTTGAACTATAGGGGCCACTGTCAGGTCTGAGAGGCAAGTTCCACGTCTCTATCACTGGACCCCTTTGCTGCAGCTGCCAGCCAGGGTGCAGGTGTCATTGCCTTCTAGCCTTGTGCAAGAGAGAGTCTGTTGTCTTTGCTTTGCAGGTTTTTTGTCTGAACTTCTCATGGAAAAACAATCTAATATTGAGCAGTTCCTTAGAAGGGTATACAAATGTGAACAGTGCATGCCCTCGTCCCCTGGAGGGCGTAGCCAGTTTGGCTGCATGATTAAATGCAAGGCTCCGTCTTGCCGTCCGCAAAGCCCCTTGCTGTAATGCAGCGACGCCTGTACTCTGAGGTCCTTTGTTAACAAAGATGCTGATACATAGATTTCTTGGCCTATATTTTCAGAGGTGACTAGTCATGTGGGGTGGCTGGGTTTTTGGGTGTCCAACTTGAGACACCTGAAAGGAGGCGGATTATCAGAAAGTGCTGAGCTCCCGTCATCTGCAAATCAGGCCCCTTGAAGGAGTCTTATGCTGGGCACTCCAAATCATTAGTCTCTTTTGAGAATTTAGGCCCTTATGTCTAGGTGGCAAGTGACCTTAATGCACCAGCCTTTCACCTCTGGAGACTAAGGGTCTGATCTCAGTTCATTGCAGCTAAAGGAAATGTCTGTGTCACAAAGCCCCCACACTGTTGGGCATGGCTGGTAGTCTCTACCCAGCAGGCTGAGCACCAGGAGAAGCAGCACTGAGATGCATTGGCAGGGTAGTGTGCAGAACAAGAAGCAAGCTATCTGTGTAGTACCGAGTTCTAGCCACTCCCATAGCCCCTCACGTCACGAACATCCGGTGAGTCCTGATATTTTTAAAATAAAAGCAAATCCTAGCATACAAATTTGTCCACTCCAAGGAGCACACCCATTAGAAAGGCACTAGTCGCTTGCTGGGAATGTGTTCCCATTCTGTTTCGGTTGGAGAAAGGTGATTGTCTTTTCATCCATTCACCTGTGGCGTCAGAAAGGTAATTTTATTTCAGGCTCAAAGGGAAGTCTGGGCGTGGTAAGGGACAGGTCACTGCTGGATGGATTATGCTTGATCAGTTCTTGCAAATGTTGGCTTGACACAGTTATATTTGTTCTTCACTTCCCCACAGATCTGCTGTCTGTCCTCAGCATCTGTTACAGAGTAATGCCTTTTGATGTGTGTGGGGGGAAATAAAAAAAATGTAACCAGAGCCTGTCATATTTAGTTATATTACTGGGTCCCAGGGAAAGTACTTGCCCCTTTCAGTATGCCTGCAGCATGGCGAGGGTTTAAAAGCTTCAGACTGGAATGCAGAGGGGGCCGTTAGTCTGCACTGATGAATAAATTATTACAACCAGAGTCATGCAGAGCGCAAACAGTTTGGGGTTATAACAAACATGAGACGAAGCCACCACGGGCCCAATTTCCTTTTGAAGAAAGGAATGTTTCTCTTTCTACATATTGCTGTAAACGGCCTGAGTTGAGCTAACCATCAGAGGTTCAGCCGTGAGGAGAGAGCAAAGCTCCCCTACCTGTTCTCCGCAGTCCTCTGTAATATTCATGTTACTTCCGCTCAGAAAGAAACCGTGTCACCAATATGCATGTGTGGCCCTGTGTTCTGTTCAGGGCTCCTTCACAGTGCTGGAATTTCTGCATGTCTAGGAACCCTGCATCTATTGCAGTTGACATTGGTGTTCCTCCCCAAATAGATCTAGTTTGGCAGCGAGGCACTCAATCTGAATCAGATCCGTAGCTGTCACAGAACCTATGAAAATTTGGGCATAACCAGCACTTTAGCAATCAATACGAAAACATAAAATGGTCTCCGAGATCAAAAGGGAAGGAAAGGGATGATTTAACCTGCATTAGGGATATTGTTACTTATGAAAAGCGTTTTAAAAAAATTCAATAACTTAAATGATCCAGTAATTTGTGACTGGTTTAGAAAAGAGGAGCTGCTGCATTGTAAATAGCTACAGGAGCCCAGGTTGTCTATTACCTGATGGGCTTTGGAGTGGAAAATTCATTATGGTGTTCGTACTCCTTTTCAGATTGAAGGCATCTTAATATAATTTCCCCCTAGGACATTACCTAAATATTTCCGTTAAGAGAAACAATAGCTGTTTCAAGTAAAAGGAAAGCACTGTCTGTCGAATACCTGATCCAAAAATTCACTTGCAAGCAGGAGGGATTCCAGCCCTGCACCGTGGATGAGATCAGAATCTTTCACAATCACTTGCAGGAAACGTGACCCCGATTTGATCTGATTTGTTTTAAACAAGCCAAGCAGGCTCATTGTCATGCTGCAAGATGGTGTGTGTGCATCGGTGTGAGAGATAGAGAGACTATTGTAGTCTTCCTGGTCTATGGGAAGCCTCTCCGAATTGCTCGTTGTTCCTCTGCCTGCCAGTCCCAGCCTGGGGATGTTCACTGCTTTTTCCAAACTCCCTTTCATTTTCTGTCTCCTCTTTTGCTTTTTGGAATGTGTAACTCAGGATAAATGTTGTTGTGTGCAGTCTAAGCATGGTGGGCCCTGGTTCTCCTCCTGCCTCACCTCTTCTGTGTTTCCAGTTGTTAGGATATCGATTGATTCAGTGTCTTTGGCTTCTTCTGGATTTGTATTCAGCACTGTGCTCCTCCTTCCACTGAAAGTGAGGCCTCTGGAAGGGAAAAGGGGTTAATACTTCTCTGCGATGCGTGTGGCCATGTCTCTGCCTCCAGGCTGTCTTGCATAGACAGCCAAACTGGGTGCAGTTTGGGAAGTCGCCCTGCAAAAATGCAGGCTTTGTTGGTTGAAAGGAGCTGCTTGTTGTGTGTCACTCAGCCAATCCCCCTCCATCATCACCTCTCCTGTCTGTCTTAGGAACTACGAAGGCAAATCTCGCACATTTCCCATCACATTAGGGTTATTTTGCATCCACTTGGTGGTTCTGTTTTGTAACTTTCCTTCTCCCTATTGCCACTTTCCTTTTGGCAAAATCTTCTAACATTCCATTGGCGAACAGACTTCCCATGCAAAGGGGGGTAGCAGAGAATTAGGCCTTCTGACATGGAGTCTAGCTGCACTCAGCACATTTTCTGAAAGTTCTTGGGCTGAGATGCATGTTTTACCTGGTGAATTGTGCAGTATTGATCAGCCTTTAAGCTGATCAGTACTGCACAGCACAGTTCAGCAGGGTGCTTAAGCACGTACCTAACTTCAAGCATGTGAGCAGTCCCCTTAAGTTCATGCTGAAGTACCTTGTTGACTGGGAATTTCTGAGCCTCCTGCTAGTGATAAGGAGGCAGTGCATTTGTGACGCAAGCTGTATCAAGAAGCCCCATGTCAGTGCTGCTAAACCGGCGTCCGTCCACCTATAATCTGATTGCACAGTTGCAAACATGTCACTGTTAAGATCGGATTCAAACACAAAGTTGTGTTTTTTGGATTATACATCAGGTGTTTCAGGGTGGTGGAGCTTAATGAGGACCTGCTTGTGATGATTTAGGAGTGGGGGCAACAGCCACATCAGACGGCAAAAACAACTGAAAAGGAAAAGCAACACTCGGAGGAAACAGCCGTGAAAGGCCCCAGGGAAAACCCTAATATAGACAGGTAGAGAATCTGTCTGTAGGTGGGCTTTTAAACCAATATTACTTTTGGTTCCTCTTTAAATCATGTCTAATATATTTTGAAAACCAACTGTCTCCTATTCAGAATGGCTGAGCATCCACAAATCCAGCCGGAGTCAGTGGACGCTAACTGTATTCAGCACCAATGAAAGTCGGGGCCCTAATGTCTGGTGATCACAGGCAAAGCAAAAGTCCAACAGCCCCAAAGTACAGTGCAATGTGTACCAAAAAACCCATTGTTTTTAGAAACACTTTGCGTCCAGAGGGTTTGAACAGGTCATTCAGGTGAGCGAAATAAAATAAAATGAGAGGTTGTCAATATCCTGCCCGCCCATAATTGATGTGGTGACAGTGACATATGGGCTAACGGCGAGGGAGAGATTGATTACACTGCTCTAAACTGGAGGGCGTCAGAGGATGCCATATGCTGGGAGAGCAAAGCTGGGCAGCTTACAAGGCTCTCTAGATCCCAGGAGTGATTGATAGCCTCAGGTAATGAGGCTTTTCAGATCCATCCTCCTCAACTGTTTGTTTTTTTCTTTTTTTTTGACGGAGTAGGCAGTGGTGGATCCTAAAAACCAGACCTGTGTGGTTGGGAGTGGGGCATTGAGACCAAGTTCGGAGGACGTAGGACCCGGCAGCTTCTGAGAAGGAAGCATGGCCGGGGATCTATAATAAACCTTCGCCGTGCTTGCGAGTGTAAAGGCAACCCCCGTAGATGAAGAGGAACTGAGCTCTTTCATCGGATTCACTTGTAAGTAACACAGTCCGAGTTTGTTAACCAAGTCTGAAGAGGCGATATGGCGCCTGGATTTTCCTGCAGTGACCTTCAAAGAGCACCTCGCTCCTGCGCCATGCTCCTTGGAATAAGGGAGCAGAGGGAGGGGAGGGCACAATATAAAATATCCAAGTGCAAAGCTTGGGGGGGGGGCAGCAGTTACCTGAGCCCAGGGAGTAGGAGACATGGGGTTGTGACACCCCAGCTAGGCATGTGTTTCTTCTTTCCCATGGCCTCCACCCTGTCACTCCCCTTTCCATCTGTGACCTGCCGGAAGAAGGGAAATGTACTTTCTTGCCCCGGCCGCCCTTCCCAGCACTGTGGCCATCGCTTCTGGTTCTCAGCGTTTCCCCAAGGCCAGGGAGCCAACCGGCCCCTCTTCCACTGCTCATTGCTTGAGCTGGGCTTGCACACTCGCCAGGGCCACTCCCTGGCCTGGGCACATCTGTAGAGTTTGGTAGTTTTCTTGCTTTCCCAAAGACATGGAGCAGCTGAGGGGGAGCCTTTACCTAGGACTCAGTAGTGATGGAGTGGAACATTTCCCCACGCGGAGTGTTTCACTCCATCTCCTTCATGGATTTGGTCTCCTCCCACTCTGCTTTCCCCTGATGCTTTTCAGGTGCTATTGCCCCGACTCCTGTAACAGCAGAAGGAAGGAGGTCCCTTTAGATTAGGTTCCATTGTATCTAGTGGATTTCTAACCTGTGCATTTATAACTCATCCTGCCAAGCGCACTCTGGGACGGGAAGACACTCCCTTTAGTTCAGTGGGACTGAGGCCTTTGTTAAATGTGTCCTGCTATATTAACAGTAACAACATGGTTTGTATGTTTTTAAAGACCTGATTGTTCTGAGGCAGCGAAGTGAGAGACTGCGGGAGCGGGGGGAGTTTCAGGGGCGGAGGGGGTTCGGTGAAGTAGAAAGTAATGAAATTGAGCCAGAGAGCAGGACTGGCATCCAGGGTGACAGTGTAAAGGAGAATCACTTGTTCCCCTTCAATCAATTCACGCTTTTGTTCCCCACCACATGCACCTCTGAGCGGCGGAGCATACCAAGGGAGGGAGGGGAGAGGAGGCATGCGTTGTCAGGAGCTGTTAAGAAATACATTTATCAACAACAAGGCAAAATCCAGAAAGGAGGGAAGGAGCCTGCTGTCCCCAAAGCCGAGCTGGCAACAGCCTTTTATTTATTGATGGGGTTGTTCCGCTCCCGTGTTGGGGGGCGAGTGGCAGTGTGGGGGGAAAGTTAGCCAAATTTAAATATTTATGCCTCCCCTCCACCACTTCTAAATGGTCCCAGAGGGAGACGTTCGGCCAGTCCTAGAGCCCCTCGAGTCATTCACACATCGCCATAGCAAGCTCCTTGAATTTGACCCAGTTTGTAGTTTCCAAGTGTCAGTAGGACGGGTGATGGAAGACTTTTTGTCCGTTTTTTGAGTGTTTCTTTAGGACGGCTGCAGTTAGTGAAAGCTTCCTCTGCTGGCTCCCAAACTGAGCCGTCTGTCCAATTAGACTGTGGCTACATCTTAGTAGAAGTCTTTGATGGAATATTTTTCAAATCAATGGAATGTCAAGATATACAGGAGGAGCATGTTCCTGTGATGTCGTCAGAGGTTAATTTCTAGTGAGGGTCGTGTCTTTATTTAAAATCGAAAAGGGCCAATTTCACAAAGCTGAAACCAATTGAGCCAAGTCAGTTGAGATAGAGAATTGAAACAGAAAAATGTAAATGGTAATTGGGAATTGTTTAAGAACACTTTACCAGATGCTCAAAAATCCACACTCACAACCAAGAAAGAAGGCCACAGTGGTTAAAAATCAACCTGGCTTAGTAGAGAAGTGAAAGCAGCTATAAAAATAATTATATTTAAAAACAAAAAGAAGAAAGGGGATGTTGATAGTGATTAATTAAATCAGAAGCTAGGTATTGTAGAAAATGGATAAAAGAAGCAAAAGGACACAAAATGTATGGACAACAGAGTTAAGGATGTAAGAAAATTCTAAAGTATATGTGGAATTGGTAAAATTTTCATTAATAATGCAGAAAAAGCAGAACAGTTCAATAAATATTTCTACGCTGTATTTGGGAAAAAGCTGGATGATAAAGTCATATAATATGATGGAATAATTTACATTCCAACAGTAGCACAGGAGAATGCTAAAGAGCAGCTTCTAAAGCTAGACATTTTTAAATCAGCAGATCTGGATAACTTGCATCCAAGAGTTTTAAAAGAGCTGACCGAGGAGCCTTCTGAGCTGTTAATGTTGATTTTTCAATAAGTCTTGGAACTCTTGTGAAGTTCCAGAAGACTGGAAGAAAGGTAATGCGCCAATATTTTAAAAGGATAAGCCAGATGACCCAGGTAATTATAGGCCTGTCACTTGGACATCAATCCTGGGCAAAATAATGGAATAGCTGATAAGGGGCTTGATTAACAAAGAATTAAGAGGGTGCTATAATTAATGCCATTCAAGATGGATTTATGGAAAATAGGTCCTGTCAAATTAACTTGCTATATTTTATGATAAGATTACAAGTTTGGTTGATAAAGGTAGTGTGACATAATATATTTAGACTTCTGTAAGGCATTTGAGTTGGTATTGCGCAATATTTTGATTAAGAAACTAGAATGATATAAAATCAACATGGTACACAGTAAATGCATTAAAAACTGGCTAACTGATAGGTCTCAAAATATAATTGTAAATGGAAAATCCTAATTGAGCAGCTGTGTTCCTAGTGGTGTTTGCTGGGATCGGTTCTTGACTCTATGCTATTTCACAGTTTTTATCAATGACCTGGAAGAAAACACAATTTTCAGATGATGCAGAGATTTGGAGAGTGGTAAATAATGAAGAGGACAGGTCACTGATAAAGAGTGATCTGGATCACTTGATAAGCTGGATGCAAGTGAACTATATGTGTTTCAATCCGCCAAGGGGTCTCAGACTTCATTGCATCGTGACCCCCTTCTGACAACAACAATTACTACACAACCCCAGAAGAGGGGACTGAAGCCGGAGCCCGCCCGAGCCCTGCCCTCCTGGGTCGGGGGACCAAGCCGAAGCTCAAGGACTTTAGCCCCAGGTTGGGGACCTGTAACCTGAGCCCTGCCACCCAGGGCCGAAGCAGAAGCCTGAGCCCTGCCATGCCGGGCTAAAGCCCTCGGGCTGAAGCTTTAGTGCTTGGGCCCACCAAGTCTAACGCCAGCCCTGGCCACCCCATTAGACCCCATTTGGGGTCCCGACCCACAGTTTGAGAACCACTGCAGTATGCTACACGTGAGGTCATACATCTAGGAACAAAGAATGTAGGCCATACTTTCAGGATGGGAGACTTTGTTCTGAGAAGCAGTGACTCTGAACAGGACTTGGAAGTCATGGTGATGGTACATGAACATGAACATGGTACAACGCTGTGGCCGAAAGGGCTAACGTGATCCTTGGATGCGTAAACAGGGGTTAGGGAGGTTGTATTATCTCTGTCTTTGGCACTGGTGTAGCCACTAATGGAATCCTGTCTTGAGGTCTGGTGTCCACAATACAAGAAAGCTGTTGGTAAATTGGAGAGGGTTCAGAGAAGAGCCATGAGAATGGTTAAAGGATTGGAAAACCTGCCTTAGAGTGAAAGACTCAAGAAGCTCCATCTATTTAGCTTTCGAGAAGGGGAAGGGGTGACTTGATCACAGTCTATAAATACCTACATGGAAAACAGAAACTTGGTAATAAAGGGCTCTTCAGTCTAGCAAACAAAGATATAACGCAGTGATTCTCAAACTTTTGTACTGGGGATCCCTTTCACACAGCAAGCCTCTGAGTGCGACCCCCCCCTTCTAAATTAAAAACACTTTTCTATATATTTAACGCCATTATAAATGCTGGAGACAAAGCGGGATTTGAGGTGGAGGCTGACAGCTCGCGACCTGCCCCCCTAATAACCTCACAACCCCCTGAGGAGTCCAGACCCCCATTTTGAGAACCCCTGTTATAATGAGATCCCATGGCCGGAAGGTAAAACTAGACAAATTCAGATTGGAAGGTACGGTTTCTACACATCATCCCACACTGACTGATTGAGAGAGTAAAAGCAGTGGTGTGGTTTACTGCCGAGATTCCCCTGGCGCTTCTGAGAATTGATTGGTGGTGTGGAGGTCAGGATGGAGGGTTTTTTTGACATCATTGCACAGTAGATTGGGTTCAAGATGGCAGGGATGCAGGGAGTTCGTCGTTTTCGTAAGTATCAGGCAGCAGTATGGGTTAGAGATAAGAAACCACACTGGATAGACTCGTATTCTGATTGGACAAGTCACTTTCCCTCCCTCTGCCTCAGTTTCCCTTTACATAATACTAAAGAATGCTGACATAGCTATTTGGAGGGTTTGTAAAGTACTTGCTTGTGAGCCTTCTCGCAAAGGTGGTATGGGAGAGCCAGTGGCGGCAGTGACATGAAGGCTATTCTCCTCCACAGTTTGTATTTAGGTGCCTTTTTCCTTCCAGGTTTGGGAGAAGTTCTTAAGCCCCAGAGCTCCACGGATCAACGTCTTCATGGCGGTCCCCACTATTTACTCCAGGCTGATGGAGCATTATGACAGGCATTTCTCTCAGCCTCATGTCCAGGATTATATACGTGCCACGTGCCAGAATAATGTCAGGTAGGTGAAAGATGCCCATCTTTACAGCCTGAGGGGCTTACAGACGAGACCTAGGGAGCACGTCCTCTATAACAGATATGCTCATGCTGTCCCAGCCTTCCTGGGCTGGAGAAGGCTTACTAACACTGTGGAAAATGAGGGGAGAGAGTGAAGGAGGCTGGGCGCGGGTGATGGAGGAATGGAGAAGTTTGAGCTGTGTGCAGAGCATCTCAAGGGTCGCTCCAGCAGTGAGCACAGAGGATAGTATGATGTCATTCCTGTAGTGCTTCCAGATTCTTTAGGACTCTCTCGAGTTGTGGCACCAGGTTCTACTTTAGTTCAATGACCAGGCCAAGGGCAGGCTGTCCCCTGCTTATTAAAAACCATCCATCACGTACGGGCTCACAGTCCTGGCTCCGAAGCACAGACGTGTAGGCAGACTGCCTGGTTAAAGCCTGGCCCGGCTGGATTCTTTTCTAAACTTCACCACTCTGAAAAGCTGGGCAAATCACTTCGCTTCTCCGTGCTTTAATTTCTCACCTTGCAAGAGTGATTCATATGTGGGGTCATTTTGATCCTCTAGTCTGACCTCCTGCATAACACAGGCCAGAGAACCTCACCCAGTAATTTTCACATCGAGACCATACGTTCCCTTTGAGCTAGAGGGTATCTTTTTAGAAACGCACCCAGTCTTGACTTAGACTGCAAGTGATGGAGGATCTGCTGTGTCTGTGCTGTGTGATGTAACTTTCTGATACTGCTGAATGGTCTGAGATTCCCCAAGGCACTACAGATGGGCAAAGGCTTCTTGTACTACAGCAGTAATTCTCTAGAGTAAAGAATATACTGGTAATCCTCACTGTGTGGCATTTCCTTGCACAGGTTAATGGTTTCAGGATCGGCAGCTCTTCCTGTTCCAGTCCTGGAGAGGTGGAAGAACATCACCGGACACACGCTGCTGGAGAGGTACGGGATGACAGAGATCGGAATGGCACTTTCTAACCCCTTGCACGGAGTTCGTGTCCCAGGTATAAATCTTCTAAAGGTGGAGAGGGTTGTCGGACCTTTGTGCCAACCTATATTGTTGTTAAATGCGTTTTGTTCTTCTGCTCGGAGAATGTGTCCAAATCCAAATTTCTCCCAAGTCAGGACTGGGTTAGGCAGGAAGCTGCTGGTCAGGATTGGGGGCATTAGCAAAGCTGTGGGGGAAGGAGGGGTCAAGGAGTAGGATGAGGGGGGTGCTGCTGGTCAGGATTCAGGGGCATTCGGAGAACTCTGGCGACCCGTAATTCTTAACAGAAGTGGGGGGGGGCACAATTTAAAGGTTCGGGGGGAGGGGGGTGGCATGCGTCAACTCTGAGTGCAGGAACCTTCCTGCCCCACCTCCTGGGCCCAGGACAGCCAATCCCGCCGGCTCCTGGGTGGCTGGGGCTGCAGGAGTGGAGCTCACGTGCCCATGGGCCAGCCCCCGTCCCTGGGCAGGGAACTCACAGCAACAAAGTTTGTCCCTGGAGTTCCCTGGCCCTCGCAGACACGTCAGCAAGCAATGCCCCTAACTCAGCACAGGGAGCCTGCTCCTGATGTCTTCCCTAGTGAGCCTGTGCCAGGTCCAGGGCTGCTGTGCTCTCCCTGCCCCAGCAGGGTAAACGTCTGCATGGGCCACTTCTGCCACCCCAGCCGGGCTCTTGCAGGCAGTCGCTGCGCTGCACAGAGGCAGCGACCTGGAGCGGCCAGTCTCTCCCGCAGGAGAAGGGGCTCTGTCCTACTGCCTCCACTCCCCACTTGGGCCCGGCTACGGGGGAGAGGGGCCAGGCAAGCTGGAAATGTGCCAGGGGTGGGGTGCAGCACGAGGACAGTGCCTTCAACACTTGCAGAAATGGGGGGGGGGGGGGATGTAATCCTGTGTGCCCCCCCCAATGCCCCATGTCACCTCTGGCTGTGTAGGGACCCAGAGCTAGGATGGGGGGTGCTGCCTGTCAGGACTAGCTGGGGAGGCGGGGTTAGGATGGGGGGTGCTGCCTGTCAGGACTAGCTGGGGAGGCGGGGTTAGGATGGGGGGTGCTGCCTGTCAGGACTAGCTGGGGAGGCGGGGTTAGGATGGGGGGTGCTGCCTGTCAGGACTAGCTGGGGAGGCGGGGTTAGGATGGGGGGTGCTGCCTGTCAGGACTAGCTGGGGAGGCGGGGTTAGGATTGGGGGTGCTGCCTGTCAGGACTAGCTGGGGAGGCGGGGTTAGGATTGGGGGTGCTGCCTGTCAGGACTAGCTGGGGAGGCGGGGTTAGGATGGGGGGTGCTGCCTGTCAGGACTAGCTGGGGAGGCGGGGTTAGGATTGGGGGTGCTGCCAGTGGTGATTGAGGTGTCTGGGTGGAACCATGGGAGTAGCCCCTGTGATATCAGGGAGGATGCACTGGCGGAGCTGTGTGGGGAAAGCTGCAATGAGCGTCTTAGGCCCAGTTTGTCATAAGGAAATGAAAACGTCTGCAGCCCAGTCCTGGCTTCACTCAGCCCTGGCAGAACATTTTCACTGAAGGGTTCCTGGTAACATGGGTTTACCAGCTATTTTAGGACGTTCCAGTGATACAGGTAAATGCACTTGCATGGTAAATCTTAGTAAGAGCCTCTCTTTATAGTCCACAAGGGACGTGCTGTAGAGCAGTTGCCTAATGGTGTCTGAGAAAGAGGGGTCAGCCCCTGTCTGTCTGCAGGGATTTTCCAGCTCCTCTTAGTGCTGCTGGAAGCAGCCAAACCAAGTTCCAGCATAGACCCTCCTGCCCGTTGTCTCTGTTCTTCCCTCACTTACCTCCACGGAAGTGACACTGCTGGCTAGGCTGAGTCTATATCCGTCTCCTCTGGCACAGCACTTCCTTGTTCCCAAAGGCTCTGTGCTTCCGCACTGCAGCACAGCAAAAGGACGGAGCTCTCTGTGGCTTGCCTTTTGCTTCCGCTCCTGGCTAATAGCTTTCCTGCCTTCCCAAGAGAAGGGCTGGCACTTTGACCTTCTCCATGAAAGGTTAACCTGTAATACATGGGCAAGCAGGAAGCCTAGTGTTCAGCTGAGAATCAGGCCTGCTGGAGAGATTGGTGAGGCGTATGCTTTGCATTCAGTGACGGAGGGCTCTCTGAACCTGCTTCTCTTTTAACTGAAGGGCCTATCCACCCTTTGTTCTAAGGGCATCATCTGACCTTCCTCCACCTCTTCCTGATGAGGAGAGGAGAGAGGCACGCTATATCAAGGTGGAATTTATTTATTTAGAATGATCTCTTGCAGATTCTCTGGTTTTTAACAGAATCTGCTCGCTGCTTTTTGTTTCGCTCCAAAGAGGAGCAGTCACAGTCTGGCTCAGGCTCTTCAGAGCCTCCAGCACAGTCTGAAGTCTTCAATGGAAAAGGTGGATCGGTCCAGCGCCTCCACTTCTGCGGCGAGTCACAGGGATGGGCCTGTCCCCTAGTCAGTGATACCTTGGGAGTTGTGTCCATGTCTGGTATCTCAGCTAGATTCTCCCCCAGGTAGCAAAGTGAACAATGCTGGGGACTTGAGCTAGGATGTCTGTTCACTCTAAGGCCTTGGCTACACTTACAAGTTACAGCGTAATAAAACTGCCGGCAGCGCTGTAACTCATTGACTGGCTACACTTGCAAGGCACGTGCAACGCTGTATCTCCTCAGATACAGCGCTGCATGTACTCCACCTCCCCGAGAGAAATAGCAACTGTTGCGAAGTGGGTGGAACGCTGGTCTTTCAGTGTAGCCCAGGAACAACGCAGTTACTGATCTGTGGAAGCTGCTTTGTTTTGAAACGGCACTTCCGGGTTGGAGTTCAGAGCTCCGTTGTTGAGCTGCTAAACACAGCTTTACAACCACAGCTACTTTTTGCAGGCAGAGGGTGGGAAAGAGGGGAGGGGCTCCGTTAGGAATGCCGGCAGCAAATGCCGGCAGCTCCGTTAGGAATGCCTTGGACAGAGACAGCGGGGGGGAAGAATGGTGGGGGGGGGGGAGGGGGAAGGCTCCGTTTCCTCTCTTTTATCTGCTCTTTAAAAACAAACAAAGCCCCTGCTGTTTGCTTTCAGTGATTGAGAGAGAGGCAGGCGATGTGGAGGTGTGGAAATAATGAGCTGACACTCTGTGGAGATTCCAAAAACCCCCCCTCTCTCTCAAAACGCTCCCTGTCAAAGTCCCCCTCACCCCCCCGATTTGAAAAGCACGTTGCAGCCACTTGAATGCCCATAATGCACCGCTCCCAATACAGCTGCAAATGCCTCAAATGTAGCCACCTTACTGCGCTGGCAGCTGCCAGTGTGGACAGGCTGCAGCGCTTTCCCTACTCAGCTGTACGAACACGGGTTTAACTAACAGTGCTGTACATCTGCAAGTGTAGCCTAGGCCTTATTTTAGTGCAGGTGTATTGCTCCTTTACAACCTAATACCTAGGTTGGAGAGTCACCACGTGGGAGGCAGCTGCTGGAAGTAGTTCTGATCTGTCCCTCCAGTACTGTTGGTTGAATGTGTAAAGTTCAGCAGAAGCAGCTTCTTGTGGACAAGGGTTGTCTTGCTGCTTTTCCTCTCTGAGGCTGTTCTGACCCTACAAGTCAGGTCTCATTTGTCCTGGTTTGAGAATGTGCTGTCACTGCATAGTCATCGAGAAAAAGAACCATTTCTCATCTGTGAGCATGAATTTGAGGAGTAACTACATCACTAAACCAGGTCCGCCCCCTTCTGGGCAGATAAGTGACAGCCTTCGCAATGGAGCCCAGGGGCTTAGAATGCCGTTGCATTCACTCTAAGGACAATTAGCCAGCTGACCTCCTTCTGAATGGCCTTGGTGCCTATGGAGGGATACGAATGTGGCCAGCCCTACTTAACCAGCCCATATGTAGCCAAAATTTGCTTTCTGATGCATCTTCCTCCCCCTGCAGCTTTTGCAGCTTTGTGATGTTTTCTCTTTGACTTTCTTGTTACTGTTGTAGTTTTTGGTACCTAAGAGGGAGACTGAGCTAAACTGCCAAATAAATAAAGGTAACATTCGCTGTCTTCCATTGTGTGCAGAGTGGTAGCCATGTCAGACCCAGGTTAGCAGAGAGACAAGGTGGGTGAGGGAATATCTTATTGGACCAACTTCAGTTGATGAGAGAGACAAGCTTGGGTCAGAACCCAGCTGAGCAGCACAGGCCACCAAGAACTCCCGGGCTCAGCTTCTCAGCACTGACTCCCTGTGGAGTACTGTCTCAATTGCAGGGGGTTGGTTTCTATCTTCAAAGTTGTCCATGGCACCCAAGTTACCTGAGGGGACTGAACACCTTGCCAGGCATTGTCATGACTCCCCACGACAGCTCAATTCCACCGGAGCAAAACTGTCCCCTGGGAGGGAGCCTCGTGTGATAGGAGATGGAGCTTTCTCGGACTCTGGCTGATGAACCTGGAAACCCTGGGATGGGTTGGGGGCTCCAGATAGAGCCTGGCTGCTCCTGGCTCCCAGCCGGGCTGTTGTCCGGGCTCCCCATGGGGAGCCTGGCTGCACCAAGGCTCCCTGCTCCCCACCAGGAGCCTGGGCAGCTGCCAGAAGGCGCCTGGCTGCATCCTGGCTCCTGGCTACACCGAGGCTTTCCAGGCTCTCTGCTGGGAGTCCAGCAACTGCCCAGACTGGGCAAAGAGCTCCCAGAAGGGAGTTGCATGCAGAGCTGAGAGCCTGGGCTCTCAGCCTCTCTCTCTCTCTCTCTCTCTCACACACACACACACACTCACGCTCACACACACACACACTGCCCCTTTTCAGTCAGCGAAAGTGCTCCCAGTGAGGACGTGCACCACCGACAGAAGGAGGGTAATGTGGACAGGAACCACCACAGCAATTACTGTGGTGGCTGCAAGTCGACCTAACATAGGTTGACTTAAGTTTATAGTGTAGACATACCTTAAAATGGTGCAGGGAGATAGATGGTTTCATTGCCTTCGTATTCAGTAGGAAAAGCGAGAGTAGCCGCCAGAACGAGAGAGAAGTTTTCCAAGGGATAAAGGTGAAAAAGAAGTGAGAGTGAGGGTGACACCGGAACAGGCAAAAGAGAATAATTAGAACTGGAGACAGAGGCTTTACGACTGGATTGTTGACATTCTAGAATAAACGGAACCTATGGGCATAATGAGAGTACCCCTAGCAGAGACAATAGCCAAGGCCTGGAGAAGTCCTATTAACAGATCATACACATCTCCATATATAAAGGGATTGGGCAGAAATAGACAACTACAGACCTGTCAGTCTAACCTCTGGGTTGGAAAATACCGTAGAGGGAAGAGTAAGGGATGACTTGGATAGGTATGGGTTACTTAGAGATACTTGGTCTGGATTTACAAAAGGGAGGTCCTGATAAACAGGTTTGATTAATTTATTTCAGGAACTGCCAATTGAAAAGCAGGTGGGTGAAGCAGAGAACTAATTTACTTGGGTTTTGAAAGGCTTTTGATCCAGTATCCCATTAGAGGCTAATGTCTAAGGGTATCTAGGTACAGTACAATATTGAGGGTGAAATGTTCAACAGGATAAATAGGTTAATGGGTTGGTAACAAAGGCGTGGGGGTTATGTGGGACAGTTCCTATGGCGAAGGGGTATTACAAGGGGGAGTTCTGCAAGGATTAGTGCTGCGCTCACACCTGTTCATGCTCACTATTGCCCTCTGGAAGGGGATGTGCTGCAAAGTGGGCAAATCTTTAGAGAACACAGAGCTGCGAGGGCCAGACAGTCCTAAAAAGGAGAGACTGGATTCAATGAGACCTAGAAACAATCTGGGCAACAGTGGATTAGGAACTGATGCAGTGTAATATATCCAAGTGCTAGTTATGCTAGTAAGGTTTGAAAGGAGGAGATCACACTGGTACTGCACAAAAGGCTGCAGAGACCACACATGGAGGGTCTGACACTGTCAGGACATCATATTACAGGGAGAAGGTTGAAGGACTGGGAAAGGTACAGAACAGAGCAGCCAGGAGGATCAAGGGACTTGGGTTAAAATAACTATTCCAGAGGATAAAAAACGCAGAAAGTACCAGCCATTCAGGGAGTTCAGGGAAACTTCCTTATACAGAGGGTAATGGATCTGCAGAACAGACTCCCAAAAAAACTGCATCTGTGAACATATTAAAAAAGGGTTTAGATCAGCAAAAGCATTACATGGGACAAAAGCCAGACAGGTTGACAGCCCTCAGTGTACTGCTGTCTGGCACTATTACTGTCTTTATTAAAAAATTAGCAATGTATCACTGTGCTAAACAGGGGAAATCGAGTGGCAGACTCTGATAATTGAAGAGATTCCAGGACAGCAGCCTTTGGAGCCTTGCCTTGCTTACCATGTCATTTCTCTCTGTCGCAACCACCAGGGCCGTCCCACCAGTGGCAGTGAGGGTGGCAGAGCTGACGTAAGCAAGGAATTGGCAGCTCACCAGCATTTTGGCCACCATGTTCATGGACTCTCTGGCCATATTGAGAGCTGAGGTCACCCACCAACACAGCAAATATGAGGGCAGTGGGGAAGTGTTAAAAAGCCACAACCCTAGATATTTTGACTCTGTGAGTGGCAGATCTGCGCTCCTCTGAAAAGCCCACATTCCATGTGACCATACTGAGATATCTGTGTTTAAAGTAACCCTTCCCCCTACCCTACACACACAGATGCAGAAACACAAGGAAGTCCAATCCCCATTAGATTTAGAGCAGGAGCAGGAGCAAGAGCAAAATGCTTCATTATTTGCAGTTTCCATAAGCTCCTGCCTCAGAGGTAACCTGGCCCCCAGCCTCCCTTCTTGATATAGCTGGTGTCTGAGGGGTCGAGAGCTCTAAAAGCCACTCTCTTGGGAACTCTGTCATGCCACCTCGAACATCCCTGACAGCGTGGCCGCAAGGGAGGGTTTGCTCGCCAGCCGAAGCATAGCTCTGAAGGTGCAGGGGAGAGAGGGGGGAGTCTGTATTTTCAAAAGGAGAAAAGATGAAAGATTTGAAAGATAAATGTTTGCTTGTATATGGTTAAAACCCTGTTTAAAATGCCTCTGTTTTCACCAGCTCTCATTCTAATCCCCCTGGTGCTGTTACTGTGAAGGGAAATGAATAATTCATGGACAGAGAATGCCTCACTGGGCCTAATCACCACTTTAATTGGAGGTTTAGATCAGAGGCGGCTAATAGCTCCTACAGCGGGGACTCCATGTATTGTTGACAGTGAGATCGCTGAGTGCCTTATCGTTGGCCTGTTTCAATTCTCCCAGGACGCCACCACACATACCAACAGTGAGGTCCCCAGATACCGAAGGACGTAGACCACAAGGCCAATTAAATTTATCTGGGAAGAGCTGACAACTTTTTTAAACGGAGGAGAACTGGTGAAAGAATAATAGGGTCACTCTCCTTTCTGACTGCAGCCTGTCTGATGCGGACTGAGCTGACACTATGTGGGCATGTTGCCAGCATTTCTTAACATGCATGAGCGGATTAATTGGGGGTGTTGAGGGGGAAGGTGCAGGGGTTTCTCCCCAGTTCTAGTCCTGAATTCTGACCAGTACTAAAAGGAAGCCAACGCTGGTTTTTATTCACCATCTTCTTGTAATCTAATTCTGATCTCCCCTGACTCAAATGGGGAGTTACTCCTGATTTACATGGTAGTGAGATCAGAATCCGTGTGATCTTTATTTTAAAATGCCACATGGGCCTGAGAAGCTCAAGTCATTGTCTTTGCATGAAGACTTTAATTATAATGTTGTGTTCATGTAGCTGCTGTTAACATTGTCAGCATTTTCCAGCATTTATGGACCATTTTCAAAGGTTTATCATTTTTGCTTAACACCAAAAAGACACTTTCTGGATGGAGTGTGATAAATGAGCTTCCAAGCTACTGGGGGCTTGTTTTACATATTAATTTTATTTTAGCTGTATAGGAAATAAATTGATGGAGATATTTATTGGTGTAATGTGAGCAGAAACCTCCTTCTCCCCCAGTATGAAATCACTGCTGTGCTCAAGGAAGACCCCATAAGAACATAAGAATGGCCATAATGAGTCAAACCAAAGGTCCATCTAGCCCAGTATCCTGACTTCCAACAGTGGCCAATGCCAGGTGCCCCAGAAGGAATGAACAGAACAGGTAATCATCAAGTGATCCATCCCCTGTCGCCCATTCCCCACTTCTGGCAATAAAAAGCTAGGGATACCATCCCTGCCTATCCTGGCTAATAATCATTGATGGACCTATCCTCCATGAGTTTATCTAGTTCTTTTTTGACCCCTGTTATAGTCTTGGCCTTCACAGCATCCTCTGGAAAAGAGTTCCACAGGTTGACTGCGTTGTGTGAAGAAATACTTCTTTCTGTTTGTTTTAAACCTGCTGCCTGTTAATTTCATTTGGTGACCCGTAGTTTGTGTGTTATGAGGAGGAGTAAATTTACTTTCTCCACACCAGCCATGATTTTATAGACCTCGATCATATCCCCCTTTAGTCGTCTCTTTTCCAAGCTGAAAAGTCCCAGTTTTATTAATCTCTCCTCATACAGAAGCCATTCCATATCCCTAATAATTTTTGTTGCCCTTTCTTGAATGTTTTCCAAATCCAATATGTCTTTTTTGAGATGGGGCGACCACATCTGCACACATTATTCAAGATGTGGCGTACCATGGATTTATATAGAGGCAATATGATATTTTATTATCTATCCCTTTCTTAATGATTCCCAGTATTCTCTTTGCTTTTTTGACTGCCGCTGCACATTGAGTGGATGTTTTCAGAGAACTATTCACAACCACCCCACCACCAATATGAAAACAAGGCTGGGAGCACATGCCATGATTGTGAATCGTGCACAGCCTTGTATGGGAAGAACAGCAATCCTTTGGTCCTTTTTTTTAATTAGAGTTGAAGAGATCAATATTAAAATCACAGCGGGACTAGCTGCCTCTTGGAATTGATTATAGGAGCCTTTCACCACTGTGGTCACCAGTTCAAATCCAGAGCAATAATGGCAAAAAGTCATTACCATCTGATGGCTGTGGGGTGGCCTGTGTGGAATGAGTTGCATCTCAGACCAGTTCCTAGTGGGCAAATGTCCTCAACGCAAACACCATCATCACAGTTGATGATGTAAGGAACAGGGGAAGAAGGATAGTAGCTAAGGGTATAATTTTCAAAAGTATCTCGGGGACTTTGACATCAAAGTTCCATTTTCAGAAAAAGCCTATGAGACTTTTCCCTAAGTACTCAAAATTCATAGATGCATAGAGAGTAAAGCAAGAAGAGACCATTAGATCATCAAGTCTGACCTCCTGTATATTTAGAATCATAGACTTTAAGGTCAGAAGGGACCATTATGATCATCTAGTCTGACCTCCTGCACAATGCAGGCCACCGAATCTCACCCAGTTACATTTGTATTGAGCCCAATAACTTGTTTGGATAAAGTATATCTTCCAGAAATCCATCCAATCTTGATCTGAAGACCTTAAGAGATGGAGTATCCATTACTTTCCTTGTTAGTTTGTGCCAATGATTTATCACTCTCACTGTTAAAAATGTCTAATGATAATTTATGTGACTTTAGCTTCCAACTATTGGTTCTTGTTCTGCCTTTCTTTGCTCGGTTAAAGAGCCCTTTAGTACCTCATATTTTCTCCCCAAGAAGGGGAGGGAGAAAAAAGGTAGTGGGACATCAGCTCCTAGTCATGTAAGTGTTTTTGAAAATTTTGTCCCAAGTACTTAGAGCATACACCAACATGCTACAATGTGTCTGGCTTTTCAGGTATTTGCCATATTTTCAGTGACTTATGACATGACCTTGAGTGCTCCCAAAATTCACCAGGAGAAGTCTACCTGTTCAAAATATATTAATACCAGTAGGCAGCATCATCTCCAATGGAATGGGATAAGTGCTTAGGTCAATCAGTCTCTTTTTGTATTCTGGTGTAATCCATGGTCTCTGACCAGATGAGATGGAATACATTTCCTCAGCCTGGCAGGCCTTTTGGGGCTGTTCTGAAAACCGTTCAAACCACACGTCTAATAATAATTTAGTGTATATAGAAGATGACCTTTATACTGCGAGAAACTTTAAAGCCTATATCCCACTTGCAACAGGAACCCATCCCTTACCTGCCACGTAGTTTTCTGTTTGTTTCTTGCCAGATTTGCTAATTGTTAGGATAGTTTTGTTGCAATAAAATCTCTCTCCCTCATAGCCCATCTGCTCTTAGTTGATCCTGCAGGGAAGTCATAAATCTAGACACATCATATCCATGTCCATGGCAACTGACCGATGTGACAAACACAGGATTGTGATGTCACAAATACAAGATCACTGGAGGTTCAAACAGAAAGAGAGAGTCAGTAGTGAGGAAGAAGCCCCTTGAACCCAAATGCCTGAATTACAGATGAAAACGGGGGGAGTCAGAAAATGACCCCTCAGATAGAAGTGTTCCTACCCCCAAGCTGTTTGCTGCAGTGTGGAATTCCAGTTCTAATATCGTCTGATGTAACAGCAGCACTTGGACTGTACTGCTACAGTGCAGGTGGCTGCAGATGATTTGCCTCCCCTTCTACTCTCACCCTCACTGCCATCAGTGAAGTTTGCACTGGTGGTAGCAATGGGGACAAACATTAGGGGAGAAAAGGCGAGACTGAGCATTAGGTAAGCATTGCATCATTTTTATCCCCAGAGGTGAAAATAATTATCCCCGTTCCCCAGGTGGGGCAATTGAATAAAGTGAAGCACAAAGGGATGAAATGTTTTATCCAGGGCCCCAGAGAGAGAGACTTTGTCAGAGCTTGTGATTAAAACTAGAGAGCCTGGCTCCCTGCCCTGTGCTCCAGTCCCTCTGCCTCTCAGCGCTAAATACCATTTTAGAATGCCGGAGCCAGCTGATTAGTTGTCGGGGATGTCAACCCAATTCCCAGCAAATATGTGTCTCATTCTGTATCATTTTTGCATCTTATTGCATTTCCTAACCACAGTAAAATACACCAGGCCAAGCGCTTCAAGGGAATTACTGCCCTTGTCAGCCTGGTGCCCTGGTCATACCACCTGCTGTGTGCTGTGATCACCCATGGAATGCCCTCCATGTTCTGTTTGCTTTCATCTGACTCGCCCTGGGGAGTGGGTGGCTGTGTCCTGGGTCAGGGTTCAGGATCACCTGCTTAGATTAGTTGCCTCCTGGTGAAATAATCCTATTCTGTTTGATCACCGACGTTTTCTGCATGGAACTCGTCTCTCTCGGCTCATGAAGCTGCTTGCCACTGAACCTGGCTTAGAAAAATAATCACTTTCCACTGCCAGTTTCTCAGCTATTCAGACTAACTCCTCCTCACCACTGTTGTCCCCTCTCTCTGCCAGCCAGGGAAGGCAGCCATGCTAGCCGGAAAGCTCGGTGTGGAATTTGCTAATTGTGACACTGAGCATTGGACTGGAACTCTAGAGGGAGCTTTATAAAGTGCCAGTTGGGTGCCTGTAAAACGCTGGCTCCCTCGTTAGTGTCTGTAGAACTAATTACACTTCACTGAACATTGAATGGGATAAAGTCATGAATTTCTACACAAACGTGTCCCGTGCTCCCCACCCGCAGAGCACTCGCCGCTGACCTCTCCACCGTCGCCCGTTCTGCTTTAGACTTCAGCAGTCACGGTCGTATACATCGCAGGAGTTGAAGGTACAAAGTATCAAAGCGAGGACAGCCTTCTACCGGCGCATGCTTGTGAGATGCACAGTCAAGCCCTTTGTGTAACCACAAACAGCACCTGTAACCTCGGGCTGAGCCACTGTGAACCAAGGCCACCACTGAATGAGCTTGCCAGTGCCTCAGGGTTAGAGAGCTCTGCAGCAAAGCTGCCCTTGTTTCTCTCCGAGGGTTAGCCAAGAAGGACATTTAGTGAACTGGATAGTTAGGATCCTGCTGTCTGCAGTTTTTGGAGGCACTTGGTCACTGGACGATAGGCAGTCATTCCTGACTGTCAGATTTTCCCGGCTTTGAAAACTGAAACCTGTAGAATAATGATGTGTTTTGAACTCTGCTTTTCTCCCTTCGTGTTTTATACGCAGCGTATTGATGCAATATAAAACTGAGCTAATCCCTGGCAGTTCTCACGTCTCTGTGCCTTTGCCTTCCCTGTCAAGTCCGGGTGGTAAGAAACCGAGAGCAGCTGTAACAATCACCGTGCTCTTTCTTTTCACATGTATGCTTGTTTCCCTTAAAAAAAAAAACACGGCTTCATTACTGAGCTACGAAGCTGTGCCGACGGTTGGTCTGACCTCAGAGAGTGACTGGAAGGGACCTGCTCCCAGAGGGAGACATGTTCGCTTTTCTAGGCATTTCCTACAGTGCCTCCTTCAGTGAACGACTGAATAACATAGCAGAAGGTTTTGCAAGCATGTGTGTGATGCGTGTTTGCTTCACCTCGTGTGATCGCTGTCACCGTAGAAGGTAACGTCCTGTTCTGTGGCTGCACAGTGCCACCCTGCAGAGCTCAGCTGCAGAAGAGCAGTCCCTTTCTTCCACGTATCATCCAACTCTCTCTCATCCCCCCTTGTTTCCTTTCCCAGGATCTGTGGGGACCCCGCTGCCAGGGGTGGAAGTGCGCATTGCCACGGAGAGCTTGAGAAGGGAAGGCCCTTCCTACACCATCCACGCTCAAGGAGATGAACGTGACACAAAGGTAGCATGCAGCCATGCTGTCTGCTTCTGTCTCTTGTATCTGCCTCTCTGTGACAATCTGCTAGGGTTCCCAGAGCTGAGTCACTGCGGTACCTCTCCCAGCCTCAGCAAGTGCTGCTGCTAAGCTGGGTGTATCAGCTCCCTGACACACCAGCCTGTCGCCCTGCCAGCAAACTGTTAGGACTCCATCAGTCCAAATCTTGCCTAGAAGTAATAATTAGTGAACCCCGATTCCCGAGTTCCTCAGAGTCGTATATCTGCAGTGCTCAGTCCCTCTCCCTGTAGCACTCACAAAACTCTATCAAGTTTGCTACTCCTTTAACAAGAGAGTCCACAGCAGCTTAGTAAGGTAACTGGGATGGGCAACCCTCCACTTCAGTCAAAGCTGGGGCTGGTTTATAGTAAAGTAAGTTTATGACTAAGAGGGCATAGGTTTGAGTGATATCAGGTGTAAGAAATAAAGATAGAAATGGTTACAAACACACAAGTAAAAAAATGCTTCTAGGATTTCAATATAAATTATCTAGTGTCCTTAGACTAGAGTCCTTTGTTCAAAGAAGTTTGTCTCTCCAGCCTTTCTTCCAGCATGGCTGAGCAGTGTTTTAGCCAGGACTCTTCACAGAGCTCAGAGTGCTTGGGTCCTTGTCTCCTCGGGTGAAGGGTAACTTAGGGGGTTCTCTCCCCCCAGATCCGGTTCCTTTTCCTTGCTGGGTGTAGACGCCATGCTGTCTGGTGTAGGCTTCATATTAGCTCCTCCCCCACTGATGATTTTTACAATGCAATGATCTCTTCCTGCAACCGTCGATTCCAATGAATAGGCCATTGAATTTGGACACACCTGGTTTGAGGTGCTGGCCTCTTTCCTTGTCTGGAAATACCCTGTTTATCAACTCACCCTGACGTGCCTGGTGTAAACACATTTTAGTCATGTATTTCCAGCACATCTGTAAAATTCTGTGTGGATTAACTGTGCATAAATCATGCAAGAATATTAATGATCAGTGAGTGATTAGTTTTCCAGTGATATATTACATGCCCCTTTTGGGTAAAGATCATGACAACAGTGTGACACTGGCATTGGGGTGCTCTTCGGGTCCTGCTCTCAGTGAAAATTATGAAAACACTTCTCCCCTTCCCCAGAGACCCAGAAAGAGGCAGACACTCTTGCTATTCCTAGTGACTCACTGATGTTAGTTGTTCTCGTCTCTTTAGTGTATGCTATATTATTATGTGGTCACTGGAGCTTTTGATGAATAGGTTAGACAAATACCTGTCAGGGAGGGTCTAGCTAATACGTAGTCCTGCCCTCATTGCAGCACATGGGAAAGATGACCTCTCGTGGTCCCTTCCAGTCCTACATTTCTAGGATTCTGTGATTATTCCATGTGTGGCGCTTTACAGGCCAAACAAGTAACTGTCCTTGCCCTAAGGAGCTTTGCGCCCTCATTGTAGGTGCGATTCACGTTGCTTACTGTAGATTGATAACCACGTGATCTGCAGGCTCACTCAAGTAAATAGATGTGTATGTGAGAGGAATTACACCAGCAACCAATTACATGTGGGTGCAAAACAGCGAGGCCAGTCTTTGAAAGCTGGTCCCAGACGAAGGAATGATAGCGTTACTGGACTCATTAGTAAACCAGGTTAGTTTCTCCTGTAGCCATATAGATGCCAAGAGTTCTAGCAGAGTTCCTGATGAGCACAGGAAATAGTTGCTTACACTGCTCATGTAACTACTGGTGACAAGCTCAAAGAAAATGTCTTAACTCTGTCTCCTGTAAATCGGGATTGAAGTGGTTCTGTATGCTGGAACCTGGCCAGAAGAGCTGGTGGGACTGCCGTGGGCTGGGACTGAGGTGCATCGGTACAGTGAGGAGGCCAGGACCGGAACAGCAGTGAGGGAGATGCATAACTGAATTGAAATCCATTTGAGGAGCTGTGTGTGGGGAGGTCAGACTGCATCTACCCTCAGTGTGCCACGTTGCAGCCAGCACTATGTGACTCGTTTTCATTTGTATAAAAAATCCCTAGATTTAAGAGAGGTTAAAACAAAGCTTGTCGGCATTCTGGCACCTTGATAGAGTTATGGAGCCCATCTGTTAGCAACACCAGCATGAAGATCTGGGCGGGAAAGGGACTTACCATGAGTCTAGCTGTAATTACTGTGTACGTCCTTTGGCCTGCACGTTAAATGACCTTGTTTTGCTGAGAGATGGGTAGAGGACTCTTAAAATGACCCTATGGGCAGTTTAACATGTGAGAAGCTGTGTCCCATTTTTGTCACGTCATTGCTAGAGAGCGCCCGGGAACACTGTTTGCTTTCTTATTTCTGACTCCTCGTCTTAGAATCATAGAATCATAGAATCATAGAATCTCAGGGTTGGAAGGGACCTCAGGAGGTCATCTAGTCCAACCCCCTGCTCAAAGCAGGACCAACCCCAACTAGATCATCCCAGCCAGGGCTTTGTCAAGCCTGACCTTAAAAACCTCTAAGGAAGGAGATTCCACCACCTCCCTAGGTAACCCATTCCAGTGCTTCACCACCCTACTAGTGAAAAAGTTTTTCCTAATATCCAACCTAAACCTCCCCCTCTGCAACTTGAGACCATTACTCCTTGTTCTGTCATCTTCTACCACTGAGAACAGTCTAGATCCATCCTCTTTGGAACCCCCTTTTAGGTAGTTGAAAGCAGCTATCAAATCCCCCCTCACTCTTCTCTTCTGCAGGCTAAACAATCTCAGTTCCCTCAGCCTCTCCTCATAAGTCATGTGCTCCAGCCCCCTAATCATTTTTGTTGCCCTCCGTTGGACTCTTTCCAATTTATCCACATCCTTCTTGTAGTGTGGGGCCCAAAACTGGACACAGTACTCCAAATGAGGCCTCACCAGTGCCGAATAGAGGGGAATAATCACATCCCTCGATCTGCTGGAAATGCCCCTACTTATACAGCCCAAAATGCCGTTAGCCTTCTTGGCAACAAGGGCACACTGTTGACTCATATTCAGCTTTTCGTCCACTGTAACCCCTAGGTCCTTTTCTGCAGAACTGCTGCCCAGCCATTCGGTCCCTAGTCTGTAGCAGTGCATGGGATTCTTCCGTCCTAAGTGCAGGACTCTGCACTTGTCCTTGTTGAACCTCATCAGATTTCTTTTGGCCCAATCCTCTAATTTGTCTAGGTCCCTCTGTATCCTATCCCTACCCTCCAGCGTATCAACCACTCCTCCCAGTTTAGTGTCATCTGCAAACTTGCTAAGGGTGCAGTCCACACCATCCTCCAGGTCGTTGATGAAGATATTGAACAAAACCGGCCCCAGCACCGACCCTTGGGGCACTCCACTTGATACCGGCTGCCAACTAGACATGGAGCCATTGATCACTACCCGTTGAGCACGACCATCCAGCCAGTTTTCTATCCACCTTACCGTCCATTCATCCAGCCCATACTTCTTTAACTTGCTGGCAAGAACGCTGTGCGAGACTGTATCAAAAGCTTTGCTAAAGTCAAGAAATAGCACATCCACTGCTTTCCCCTCATCCACAGAGCCAGTTATCTCATCATAGAAGGCAATTAGGTTAGTCAGGCATGACTTGCCCTTGGTGAATCCATGCTGACTGTTCCTGATCACTTTCCCCTCCTTTAAGTGGTTCAAAATTGATTCCTTGAGGACCTGTTCCATGATTTTTCCAGGGATTGAGGTGAGACTGACTGGCCTGTAGTTCCCCGGATCTTCCTTCTTCCCTTTTTTAAAGATGGGCACTACATTAGCTTTTTTCCAGTCATCCGGGACCTCCCCCGATTGCCATGATTTGTCAAAGATAATGGCCAATGGCTCTGTAATCACATCGGCCAACTCCTTTAGCACCCTCGGATGCAGTGCATCCGGCCCCATGGACTTGTGTTCGTCCAGCTTTTCTAAATAGTCCCGAACTACTTCTTTCTCCACAGAGGGCTGGTCACCTCCTCCCCATACCGTGCTGCGGAGTGCAGCCATCTGGGAGCTGACCTTGTCTGTGAAGACAGAGGCAAAAAAAGCATTGAGTACACTAGCTTTCTCCGCATCCTCTGTCACAAGGTTCCCTCCCTCATTCAGCAAGGGGCCCACACGTTCCTTGACTTTCTTCTTGTTGCTAACATACCTGAAGAAACCCTTCTTGTTACTCCTAACATCTCCAGCTAGCTGCAACTCCAAGTGTGATTTGGCCTTCCTAATTTCACTCCTGCATGCCTGAACAATATTTTTATACTCCTCCCTGGTCATTTGTCCAATCTTCCACTTCTTGTAAGCTGCTTTTTTGTGTTTAAGACGAGCAAGGATTTCACTGTTAAGCCAAGCTGGTCGCCTGCCATATTTACTTTTCTTTCTACACATCGGGATGGTTTGTTCCTGCAACCTCAATAAGGTTTCTTTAAAATACAGCCAGCTTTCCTCGACTCCTTTCCCCCTCATGTTATTCTCCCAGGGGACCTTGCCCATCAGTTCCCTGAGGGAGTCAAAGTCTGCTTTTCTGAAGTCCAGGCTCTGTATTCTACTGTTCTCCTTTCTTCCTTGTGTCAGGATCCTGAACTCGACCATCTCATGGTCACTGCCTCCCAGGTTCCCATCCACTATTGCTTCCTCTACTATTTCTTCCCTGTTTGTGAGCAGCAGGTCAAGAAGAGCTTTTCCCCTAGTTGGTTCCTCCAGCACTTGCACCAGGAAATTGTCCCCTACACTTTCCAAAAACTTCCTGGATTGTCTGTGGACCGCTGTATTGCTCTCCCAGCAGATGTCGGGGTGATTAAAGTCACCCATGAGAACCAGGGCCTGTGATCTAGTAACTTCTGTTAGTTGCTGGAAGAAAGCCTCGTCCACCTCATCCGCCTGGTCTGGTGGTCTGTAGCAGACTCCCACCACGACATTACCCTTGTTGCTCACACTTCTCAATTTGATCCAGAGACTCTCAGGTTTTTCTGCAGTTTCATACTGGAGCTCTGAGCAGTCATACTGCTCTCTTACATACAACGCAACTCCCCCACCTTTTCTGCCCTGCCTATCCTTCCTGAACAGTTTATATCCATCCATGACAGTACTCCAATCGTGTGAGTTATCCCACCAAGTCTCTGTTATTCCAATTACGTCATAATTCCTTGACTGTGCCAGGACTTCCAGTTCTCCCTGCTTGTTCCCCAGGCTTCTTGCATTTGTGTATAGGCATTTAAGATAACTCACCGATCGTCCTGCTGTCCCAGTATGGGGCAGGAGCCCTCCCCTCTTGCACTCACCTACTTGTGATTCCTCCCAGTATCCCACTTCCCCACTTACCTCGGGGCTTTGGTCTCCTTCCCCCGGTGAACCTAGTTTAAAGCCCTCCTCACTAGGTTGGCCAGCCTGCTTCCAAAGATGCTCTTCCCTCTCTTCGTCAGGTGGAGCCCGTCTCTGCCTAGCACTCCTTCTTCTTGGAACACCATCCCATGGTCAAAGAATCCAAACCCTTCTCTCCGACACCATCTGCGTAGCCATTCGTTGACTTCCACGATTCGACGGTCTCTACCCCGGCCTTTTCCTGCCACAGGGAGAATGGACGAGAACACCACTTGCGCCTCAAACTCCTTTATCCTTCTTCCCAGAGCCACGTAGTCTGCAGTAATACGCTCAAGGTCATTCTTGGCAGTATCATTGGTGCCCACGTGGAGAAGCAGGAAGGGGTAGCGATCTGAGGGCTTGATGAGTCTCGGCAGTCTCTCCGTCACATCACGAATCCTAGCCCCTGGCAAGCACCACACCTCTCGGTTTTCCCGGTCAGGGCGGCAGATAGATGACTCAGTCCCCCTGAGGAGAGAGTCCCCGACCACCACCACCCTCCTCCTCCTCTTGGGAGTTACACCTTGGCCCTTTTTCATGTGCATTGGGTGGGGACATGTGCATTGGGTGGGGACATGAAATGTAATCCATTTGTCCCAGTGCAATTTTAATAATGAGCCCTTAACACTATTCACCCTGAAGGATCCCAGTGCTCTTTACGAATTAGATCTAGATATAAGACTCCTTTGCCCATTACAGAAATCAGTCGCCTCGGGGGTGAGATGTGGTCACTGTTTTAAACGTACAGGTGAACAAAATATATGTGATTTTTGTTTGATTTTTGCAAAATTCTGGACCAAATGTAGGCTGGCTGTGCACCCGGGCTTTCTGCTAGTCCCTGTGGGGGCACTGGATCTGGTTTTATTTAAAGGGGAAGCAGAGGAGAATGGGAGTCCAGACTTCATGTAGCTAAACCTCCGTTGTCCAAGCCTGGCTCATGTCCCCCTGTGGTTTCAGGGAAGTGAGGCTTTGTACTGTTCTGTATAGTTCTGAGCTGCCTGGGTTTACATACTAGAGGCCATCATTTACCCCTTTGCACCTGCCTGGCACCTCCTCCCAATTATCCATCACTAGGCATTTCCCTCATTCGGTGCCACGTACCGTATATCCTACCAACCAAACTCAGCCCCAATGTAAGCAGTCACAGTACATATTGAAGTCTAAATGTTCATTTGCAGTCACTGGGAGCTGCACTTGCTTACCCCAGCTCTGAAATTGGCCCCAAACCTCTAGCTGATGCCTGGCTAGAGGCTGACTTTCCGTCAAAGTCTCCCTAGGGCGTTTTGAATGGTCTGCTGAGTTTGCAAGATGTCTGACTCCAAACGTACAGGGAGACAGAGATGTTTGCCTCTGGATATTTTCCTGACCATTCTTCTAGTGTGAGTCCAAACCACTGTCCCCATCTCTCACGCACTGCCCCTTTGCCCAGCCTTTCAATCTGTTTTTTCCATAGCCTGGCTGGAAGTTTCTGAGTACTGCAGGGGAGACTGTCCCATCTGCTTATGCCTGTCCTTTGAGCAGGGCTGAACTAAGCAATGGCTTTGTTTGTTGATATTTCCAGTCTGTCCCATTGCTGACAGACTATTTCCAATGGCAAAGAGCAGCAGCGTACTACTGTCGTTGTCGGGAAGTGACCAAGATGGGAAGTGTGGGTGCTGCTTTGAATGCATATCTTCGCAGATAAACTCACCGAGGTGCCAGGAGTTAAATATCGCTATTACGTGGAAGCAGCCAGCCTCAGCAGCACGACTTTATAGTCCATGGCTGTGCTGTCCGCCAGGTGCTAGTCACCTGATGAGCTCAGAGACTCTCACTATGCACCTGTTCCACTGGAAGCGGCAGTGGCCTTGGCAGAGACCAAGAGAAAGTGTGTGTATGTTCTAAATTAACACTAGAATTTAACTCCTTCCTGCCTTCAGTGACCCACTGAAAGCCTCGACTAATGCTTGTTCCTGGGCTGATGTGCTGGAGCCTGCATGCTGTTTGTTTAATAATGTATATCGCCAGAGAGTATTTCAGTGAAACATGCTTAAAGTAGAAACGACCCAAATCCCCCCCGACAATCAAAGGGAAACACGCTGAGCTTTGTTTATACGCAATGAAAGGAGGGATCTGATTAGCTGATGAGGCTTCCCGACCGCCATGTCTCTCTCCCAGAGATCAGAACTTTGACTCAGACGCCGAGACTCCTGGGTTCCAACCCTGGTTCTGCCACTTTAACTTCTTTGCGCCTTGGTTCCCTCCTTTTGTGAAATGGGGATAAAAATATTTACTTCCCTCCCTCACTGGAGGGTTAAGAGCCATAATTAACATGTGCTGAGGACTTTGAGATCCAAAAAGAAAAGGAAGTCAGGCCAGGGCACAGTAATGAACAAAGGCAGATAGATAAGAGTTAAAGAACAAGAAATATGGCAGTCAGGTACGGGTTAAAGAACGAAGCCCACACAACATAGGAAAGGAGGTTGCTTCGCATCCTCCTCCATTTATTTCTGTATTTGACTTTGATGGATAAATCCATCCGTAAGCTCCCTTCCTAGCTCTGGGCACTGCTAGATGTTTTGAAGTTGAAAAACATTTGGTCATATGAAAAATGACCAAATGTCATATAACGGCCTACTCATCCCGCCCTAGGAAATAAACACTTAAGGCAGCCATAACAATGTAATAAACACTTGCAGATTCTCTGCTTCGATTCAGGGCAAGGACCTCTCCTGTATAAAAAGCACAGTGCTCTTTGGTGGTACTATACAAATAATAATGATGCTGCTATAGAAATATATCTGCCTCTGGACATTTCCACTGCTTGCATCCGAAGAAGTGGGTAGTGACCCACGAAAGCTTATGCTTCAATACCTCTGTTAGTCTATAAGGTGCCACAGGACCCTTTGTCGCTTCTGCAGATCCAGACTAACACGGCTACCCCTCTGATGCTATAGAAATGTAACTCCTGGTCATTGTAGGGACATCAGGCTGTGCTGGAAGACCTGTGTCCCTTATGTAAATTGTACACTACATTGGGAAGCATGCAGAGGGGTAAGGATGAGTTTGCTGGTGTCAGCAGGGCTGGCAGCGACTACTTGTGGGGTGTGCTAATGAGAAGCTGGGATGGTTAGGCCCACAGTGATCCTCTGTTTCCCCTTGAGAAGGTGATCCTTCTGATTGGGGGTAGGCAGGCTATCGGGGCTATCCGCGAGGCAGTCACACTTCAGCTGTGCCGTAGGAATAACCAGAACCATTCCGGCCTCACTGTTTTCCGCAAGCAGCAAAAAGAGGCTGCATGTACCAAGTACATTATTTGCTATAGATTCTTTTCTTAGCTGTACAAAGTGTTACAAGGTCATTGTCTTGTCCTGCTTGTGTTTGGCCATCCCATCCTCAGGAAGCAAGATGACAGACTTTCTTTGAGCCATTTGTTCCCAATAGCACACATAGCCGGTATGTGTACACATAGTCTGGTAACTGTGTAATATTGCAGCGAGGGGACTGATGTAATTTGCAAAGTTGGTTTCTGGCATGCCCTGAAGATCAATAATCTACTTAGCTGAAATTTTGCTGCATCTCTTTGTTCCTTCTTTTTTCCCCCCCTTTCCCTTCATTAGAGTGTTGGATTCCATTCGTACATACAGCTCCATCAGTAGGATTTCTTTTTAACCCCAGTGATTATCTCTAGTCCTCTCTGCTCTGAGCAGGAAGAGTCTGAGAAGAGCAGTTCTGGGTTGGGATTGTTGCCGGTTGACTCTTCATATCACTTCCCTGTCAATGCCGGCTGTTTATCGATGCACGCCACCTAGATTTCCCTCTCAGAATCAACTCCACGGCTCTTAGTTTCTTCACCGCTGTTGGCCCGGGGCTGTTCACACAGTGCTCCCAGAATGTTGCTGGAGAGCCAAGGCACCACATTTCTTCTCTTTCCCGGACATGGTGCTGAAGAGCGAAGTGGTACCTCGTATGGCAAAGGCCAAAATAACAGGTTTTGGTTTGATAGTTTTCATTTCTCCCCATATTAAATTCTCAGCAAATGTGGCTTAGCGCATTAACCTGGCGACCCCAGCGAATGAGTCACCGAAGCCCCTCTGAAGTGCTGGGGTGTGATGGGAATGCAAAGCTAAAGGAGATTTCCTGCAGGCGTACTCTTGAAAGGAACCTAGGTCCTTCAGGCTACTGGTTCAGTAGGTGGAGCTTTTCCTCTGAGGTGGTCCTGAACAGGGCTCCAGCATGGTCAGGGGGTGCAGTGCGAAACAAGCAAATAAGGTCCTGACTCCTTTTAGTATTTAAGCACCCTGAGGCACTTCTGTGAACAGGTGTCTAAACCCAGGTGTCATGGCTAAGTCTGGCTCCCTGGACGTCTTCTGCACTTCTGATTTGACATTGTATTCTTCGCTTCCTCTCCTAAGCAGCTGTGTAGCATGGCTAAATGTTGTTAAACCGCTGCCACATTCCATCTGAGAAGTGGCTTCATTTCAGCGGTTGGTAAAGCGATCCCTAGACATCCCTCGCTAGGAGCTGTGAGGGTTCATGTTTCTTTGAGCTCTTCGGAGGAGAGTTGTAGGGCTTCGAGTTGTAGAATTGCCCGTTCTGATTGTTAGAATGGATCGGTTTCTGGTCCTTTGTGACAGCGGCAGCTCCGAACCCGTTGCTGCTCTAGACGAGCTAGGCCATCACCACCATCGGGGCCATGGCCACTTGCACAAGAAGCAGTCACTGAATGATTATCTGCCCAGCTGTGCCTATGGGGTTGAGCCAGGCCTGGGTTAGACGCACATGCAGTGCTAATTCAGGGCTGAGTTTAACCAGAGAGGTTAAGAGGAAGAGGACGACTATCCTGGCCTTCTAACCCCCCATGAACGCTTCCTCTTTTGACTTGGGCACTTCCGTCCTACTTTTCTTTGGTCCTGCACGTGTGACCTTTGCTCGCAGTTGGGCTTTGGCTTCCCCGGTGGTGTGGGGATTGCATGCAGGAAAGGGTTACTTTTTTCCACCATTGAGTATTTCAGTTTGCTTTGTTCCGTGCAATGCATATTTCATATGCTGTAGCTTCCCAGCTGGCACAAGCCTGTAAACCGTGTAAGCGTAACGGGTATTGTCTCTCTCCTTATTTATTTATTTGGGGGTGGGGGCTTGGGTTTTCTCCCCCCCCCCCCCCAAATTGCTCACTTAACGAGAGCCAACCCCCAGTCCCTGACAATAGGGGTCTATCAATAGATAAATGGCTTCACAGCTGTATATAATGCTACACTCTAACCAGGGCTTTTATGGCAAGTAATTTTCTTATGATGAGGCTGCAAAGAGAGCTACGCGGGACGTATGGGTCGCAAGGAGCTGGCAGCAGGAGGATGCTGCAGCAATGGGGCTTTGCTTCTCCCTTTTTTCAAGATTGTAATTATCGCATTGCTTATCCATATGCAAGCTGTCGTTCTGGACGGGAAACGGAGCTGCTCTGGCCATTCCTCCCCACACAGCCGCCAGTGTCTCCTGGCCCCTCCCTCTGGCCCTCCTTCAGGTCTCTGCCATCTGTTAGGGGCATGCTGACTGCTGCCTACACCTACATATAGGCACAGAAGGGTTGTGGGTCATCGCCAGACACCAGATAACACATCCCACCATCAGGGGCTTTCCCCCCTGCCTTCACTATGTCAGCATGTACAAGAGGTGTGTCTTGTGTTCGTAGTGATCTAAAACGGGTGGGCAGAACACTACAGTCTCCCTGGACACACAATAGCAGATTTAAAGGTAGCCATCCTGCAACAAAAAAACTTCAAGACCAGACTTCAAAGAGAAATTGCTGAGCTACAGTTTATTTGCAAATTTGACACCATCAGCTCAGGATTAAACAAAGACTGTGGATGGCTAGCCAACGACAAAGGCAGTTTCTCCTCTCTTGCTGTTCACACCTCCAGATCAGCTGCTAGCAGTGGACCTCATCCTCCCTGATTGCATTAACCTTGTTATCTCAGACCTGATTCTTGCCTGCATATTTATACCTGCCTCTGGAAATTTCCACCACATGCGTCTGATGAAGTGGGTCTTCGCTCATGAAAGCTTATGCTCCAATATATAAGGTGCTACGAGACTCTTTGTCGCTCTTGCAGATCCAGACTGACATGGCTACCCCTCTGATACTTTGCGTGATTGGTTCCGTCTGTCTCTCCAGGTGTTTACGTGGCCCCTGGGAGCGTAATGTCTGGCTCTGCTCCCTTTGTATCGTCAGTCGCATCTCCTGCCTTTTTTGTCAACAATACGTTTTTGCTCCTTCTCTCTCCAGCTAGCCCTGCAGAACCAACCCAGCTCTGGGAGAGGGAGCCGGGGTCTCTTCTGATTTCCACAACAGTGTAAATTACATTCTGAATGCAGATTCCTGGTGTTGAGGTGTGTAATGGAAGGGTCTCGGGGAGAGTTTGCTGCACTGACCACTAGAAACAACATTTTTACACTTCTAAACTGCGTAGCTTTGATCAGGAATCATTGAGCGGCAATCACACCTGGAGCCCCGCAATGCCATTTGTCCGGTCACTGTACAAAGGGTAACAGCGCTTTAAAATGCCACCTGTCCTCTCCAGCAGGCCCGGGAAGTCTTGCGCTGCGCACATTTGAGAGGGAAAACAAGCCCTCTGAGCTTGCTGATTTCTTTAAGGGGTCTCAGTTTACAAAGCCGTAAACCGTATTTCTAAATGAATGTTAAAAATAAAATTGGCTGTTTATACTTTAAGACAGAGGGGAGTTGCCATCCCATCTGGGGAGAAGATATTCTCAGGCCATATATTTTACTATCCTGAAAGCTGGCCAGTTTGTTCTCCTTTCTAGCTGCCCTGGGACACATTTTCAACATATGTGCAGTGCTTTTCTTTTATTAAACATTGCACTTACTGAGAATGGGGGAAATGTATTTTTCCTTCTCTCGGGAGTTCCGTGTTATGGATAGAAGGGGAGGCCAAACTTTTCCGTATGGGGATGAGTTATAGTTTGGAGGGGACAGCCATTTTCTGTGTTTCAGTCTGTTCCTGGAAGCTTGGGGGTCTCTTGCTGTGGGTGAAATGGGGGAGCTGTCTTCTCCTGTGTAGACAGACACGTCACACTGCACGTTGAAAGCAGAAGCTTCTTCCTGTGAGGGAGTGATTCTGTGGGTGGGTGGAAAGATGGTCATGTGATGATGGCAGCTTGCCGAGTTCGTTTACACTGAAAAGGAGACTATACATGATCTCCATGAGAGGAGATCCTGCCTTCGTCTGCTCAGTTGCAATTGGGTAGAGTTGGAAAGCTCCCAGTAGCGGCTCTATTAAGATGCAGTAGTTTTGGAAGCTTTCAAGCACCTGTGTCGATAGTGCTCTTTGAGGTAATGTTTTGTCACGGAAATACCTTCCCAGCCTGATGCTTGCATGGTATTTCTGGTAACGAAAGCCAGTGGGAGCTGCAAACCCATCACTGTTCAGAAATCTTCAGGCATTTTTAAAGAATATTGTTTGCTGGGCGTCGTTTGTGATGTGTTGCATGTGGCTGTTGCATTAGACCAGACGTCCCCTCTGCTATTGGGGTGCAAAAGACAGCCTGGGAGTCAACTAGAGAGGGAGCTAGTCCCCGGCTCACTGGTTGGTGGAGCAAGAGAACAAAGTGTGGTTATGGGACGGGAATTGGAAGTCTGGAAAGGGGGAGGATATGTGTAAGAAACTCCAATTATTGTAGTTGTCCTTTATTCTGTTAAAGAGGATTGGCCTGTAGAACGTGGGCCTTGGCTCAGATTATTCACTGTATCCCTGAAATTCCCCTGCTAGCACAATCAGCATTGTGCAGCGTGAGGAAATCCCAGAGCACATTGGTCCTTGCTGGTGTTATGGGGGTTACGCTCTAGGCCACTGAGCTTTTAAAGTGTCTCTCCAACGATTCCCAGCCATTTTTCAGACCCTGCAGAAGTCCCCTTGTGCTACAACATAAACATTTCGTGTCAGAGAGAACCTGTTTTTCGTCGTTGCTGGTGACTAGTCTCTAGACGCAGACTTCGAGAACAGGATTTTCAGTGTAGATACAGGATTTCTTGCACAACCTCCGTACTTGGCGTTTTGCGATGATATTCTTGGCCAGTGTGACAACAGCTTTTATTTGAGACCTCATGTGGCACTCTCTGGTGCAGTGGAGTGTACATGCCAGACCCAAGAGAGCCCTGTAGCCCCTCTGCACCCCCTTGCTAGTTGGCAGTAAGAGGTTCTTAGGTCACAGATTGATCCTTGCTGGAGTTAGGGGGTAACGCTCCAGGCCACTGAGGGTTTAATGCAGCTCTCAAACAATTCTCATCCCTTGTGATCTGTGACCCATTCAGAAAAATCAGACTGCGGATTTGCTTGTTTAAAGTTTCTCTCGTCAGTGTTGTGAGTGAATTTGGTGCGAATGAAATGGAGGGGCTGCTAGCACTGGCTTGAGCCAGGCATGGTGTGGGTAGGCAGGCAGGCAGTGCAAGAAGAACTTGAAGTGCCTGCATTTAACTTACTGTGAGCAAGGCAGGAGAAGGTGAGTCCTTGGGATGGATTTGAGCGAGGACCAGGTGGTGACTTGGTGAATTGGGATCAGGAGGGCATTCTAGTTGGTAGACGAGGAAAAACTCTTCAAGAATGGGGAAGGGAGCTGAGCGGGCACTGAGGCTGGGGTCACTGGCAGAATGGGGTTGGGAAGTGGGTGGAACATGCCCTGAGCTGTGTATTGAAGGTGGGCTGGGATGAGACTTGTCAAACTCACGCTTGTGACATAGCTCAGATTGCAGAGGTCGGTTTACATGTTGACCTGCGGGGCCACCACCTGCAGCGTATCCTTTCTGTCCACCTCAACTTCTCAGTAAGGCTTCTGAAAAGCAAACAGTGGCAGGATGTTAATTGATTCTCTGCCTGGTTCTCAGAGAGACTAGACTGGCTGCCTGCCCCCAGCACAGAATCAAAAGAGGCATTGCGAGTGCACCTCAGAAATCTCTCTAATGAACGGCGCTCGGGAAGTGGGAAGATGTGCTGACATCTCGCCTCACTTATTATTTTCCGAAGACTGCAAACAAGAAAGAAGGCACTATGGAGCGTGGAGTTGTTGGCATTTCTGGAATAATGTTTTCACTTCTCATTTATGGTGTTAATGTAGATCAAGAAGTTTTTTGTCCATAACATAATTGCAAAGATGATTGACCTTTCTCAGTCTTAGTTGTTTACTGTGGTTCTTGCGAGATCATCTGGCGTGAATCAGTGCAGTAGGTTTAAAAGATCAGCATCACTGGAAAACATACAATTGCTTTTGTGTTTCAAACATAGTAGCAATTGCTGTAAGTACAGGGTTTGTTTTTAAGTGAAAACGTTGCTTTTGCCCCTTTGCTTTTAAATTTATAACCTTCCAAGATGAAAAGTAAATTGATTGTGTTATTCCCAGTCCTTTTATGAAGAGTTAACATGGCAAAAACAGATGTGAAATGTGGCCTTGTAGATTAGTCTGGGCTTTGGGGTTTTTTGCTCTATGTTCTCTCCCTAAGGAGCAGAAATCTGCCTTCCTCCAGCAAGAAGAAAATTGTACTGTGTCTAAATTGCCTCCTGCTTGCCTTCTGCAGGACTCAGCGCTCACAGAAAAGATAATGCATGCACAAAAACATGGAACTTAATGGGGAATGTTTAATTATGAATGTCTCTGTGTGAAACCTGATTGCCTAGGAGACTGGTAATATGCTAGCGAACCTTTTACCTCTAGGACATCAGCTGAAATCTGCCCAGGTAGATAGTGATTAAAAGGTGCTGTCCGATAGCTGGTTTCTGCAAATGAGTTAATGGTCTCAGACCACTTTGTAGAGGACAAGAGCCTGCATCCCAAAACCACAGTCAGAGTTGGCACCCTCGGCGAGAGGCTGGTGATTGAACGAGCCATGCACTCCGCGTTCCCTTTCTACAGATGGCACTTTCAGGCAGAGCTCACAGGTCCAGCCTGCCCCTTTCACAGGGGGAGGTTGGCTTTCCACTCCTTCGGCCCTCCAGTAGATGCTAGGAATGAAGACCCATCGAGCTGGCTATCTGTGCGAAGGGAAACGGGAGGCTAGTACCGCCTTGGTCTGGGCTTACGTTGGGCTGTCTCTATGGCGAGGCTGGGAGGGGTCATTAGGTGGTGGCTAGGGGTTACAGTAAGAGTTAGAAGCACACTGGTCTGCAGTCACTCTTGACTTTGGGAATCTTTGGATTAGTTAATGCCCTTTCAAAGGTTTGGAGAATGTCTCCAGTGGCGCCGAATGCACGGAAGCTCTTCGGAAAAGGTTGAGGTGTGGAGCAACGTGGTAAACAAGGCTTTGCATAAACTCTGCCTGCTCTCCGGCCCAGCTCGAGAGCTTTGTGGTGGATGTGGCAAGAGGAGGTGGGTGACAGGGAGAGAGTCATTGAAATAAAATGTCGAGCTCTAAAACTATGCCTTGTGGGCAAACATTGCTCTGCAGGTGTAGAAATCGAGCTGAGCGTGCAGAAGCGGCCACTGAAATCAAAGCAGCCGTTGGCTAGTGAGCTCCCAGTACTGAAGACTTCTTATAGCTCCTCTGGGTGGTATTATGGGCCAAACGCAGCTCTTTTCTGCCGTGGCATATGGTTAATTAGTTTTCTGTGTGATACAGTGCATAGAGACAGCTCTGTGGCCAGTATTGTGCAGCCATACCATGTACAGTATGTACAAAGGGTCTGAGCTAAGTTTTTTGCTGTGTTACAAATAGTTTTTTTCTAATGTTTTAAAAAAATAATAAGTTGCGAGAGTGTTAGTAAAATGACTATTGCCTATAGCACGTCCTAATTTTTGTCTCCCTAGTAGACATTTAAAAAAAGACAGGATTGCTTAATGATTACTTGGTTCAAAATAATTTACTTACAAATGTAATGTGAGGAAACACCCCAAGCCTGGTTAGCCAGCACAGTACAATACTGATTGTGGAAGTGGGAATATGTTGTTAAGAGTAATTTTTTTCAAATTTAAATGATCTTGCTGCTTTTTTTCATGTTGTGTCAGTGATCGTAGAGGGCACAGCTGGTGCATTTATGACATATGTCCCACTAGAAAACATCGGCATTATCACCGTCTTCAGTTACTGTGTGCTGAGATGATGTTGCCTTCTGTGCACAATGCCTGAGTTTGAATCTCTGCAGGTCCTAATTAGCATAGGCAGATTCTCCTGTAACTCAGGTTTCTCTTCAAGGTCACTATTTGGTAGCACTCTGTGTTGCGTGACACTCATCGCACTGTAATTATAGAGGAACGTGTCTATAATTACTTCTTATCTAGTGAAATACTCAATTTCCAGTGAAAGAAAAGGAAAGTCCAGAACTGATTCAGTGCAGTGCACTGTAGAGATGGTTACAGTGATTTTTTTTCTGTGGGTGGGTAAGTCTCTCTTCTATGTAAGATGTTCCCACTGTGCTGTTATTAATGAGAAACATCAGCTTGAACACTGATCCCATCCTGCTTTCACTAAAGTCCATGTGTGAAACATGTTTATATTGTGTTTGAGGTCTGAATATTCGGCGATCAGTGGGCGAGGCCAGGAAGCAAGGAGGAGGTAGGATGTTGACCATTTCACTTACATAGGACTGTAGTGCTACAAGAAATTTTCGAGGGACCTTCAGCGACAGCCCAGCCCACACTTACACAGAGCTCACCTCACAAATGTACGCAGCAATGCTCGTGAAGACAAACTGACGTGCCACTGAATCCTGGAAGTGCTGAGCCAGAGGTGCAGGGTCATGGATGAGGAAACCCGGGGATTGAGGCTGCGAGGTGGTATGTATGGAGCAGCATGGAGAGGAGGGTAGGAAACCAGGGTGACATGAACTGGGAGGAGGAGGAGATGAGGGTGCACATGGAGTTGTTGCTTAGTGGTTTTAGTTTGAGGGCTGCAGCAGAGGCGGGGGGAGGGGTGCACGGGAGAGTGTGAAGGGAGATCCATGGCACTGGGCACATAGAGAAGAAGCAGGTGGTGTGGAAGAGAGGCAGGGGAGAAAGGACAGGAGACTGGGGGGCACCAAGAAGGACAGGGGAGGCAGATTCTTTATCCACGTGAAATGCCTAAAATCTTCTAGATGTGAAGTGCTTCAAGCTTTGGAAGTAGAAAAAAGCTTTCCTCTCACCCCTCCTCCTGCCCCCCTCTCCCCCCCCCCAGGTGTAACACACACATACCCGCCTCTGGACGTCATACAGGCTTCCAGAGAGGTTTGCTGCTGTCACAGGCCTCACAAGATCTCTTGGAGCTGGCCTTTCCCCGGGAGAAGATTTTACAACACCTCTCAAACAGGACTGCTGGCCATATGCATCCGGCACTTGTTTGGAAAAAGGGTGTCTGTAGATCCTTGGTGAGGGGCAAGAGGAATTATTTAAGCTCAGTACCAGTGTGGACACAAGAACAAATGGATATAAACTGGCCATCAGGAAGTTTAGACTTGAAATTAGACGAGGTTTCTAACCATCAGAGGAGTGAAGTTCTGGAACAGCCTTCCAAGGGGAGTAGTGGGGGCAAAAGACCTATCTGGCTCCAAGATTAAGCTTGATAAGTTTATGGAGGGGGTGGTACGATGGGATAGCCTAATTTTGGCAGTTAATTGATCTTTGACTATTAGCGGTAAATATGCCCAATGGCCTGTGATGGGATGTTAGATGGGGGGGATCTGAGTTACTACAGAGAATTCTTTCCTGGGTGTCTGGCTGGTGAGTCTTGCCCACATGCTCAGGGTTCAGCTGATCGCCATATTTGAGGTTGGGAAGGAATTTTCCTCCAGGGCAGATTGGCAGAGGCCCTGAGGGGTTTTCGCCTTCCTCTGCAGCATGGGGCACAGGCCACTTGGTGGAGGATTCTCTGCACCTTGAAGTCTTTAAATCACGATTTGAGGACTTCAGTAGCTCAGACATAGGTTAGGGATTTATTATAGGAGTGGGTGGGTGAGATTCTGTGGCCTGCATTGTGCAGGAGGTCAGACTAGATGATCATAATGGTCCCTTCTGACCTTTGAGTCTATGAGACTCCACTGAAACACACGTTCAGCTGTTGCGCTTTGTGTTAAAAGCTTGTCTTTGTGTTGGTAATGTGCAATGCCCCTTTGCTCCATAGTGCAAAGCTACCTCTGATGAAAGGTCTAACTCCATTAATGTCCATTATAAACTCCTCTCCGGTGGTTCCCTACCGAGAGGGGCAGCGTGCATCAGTAATCGCAGGAAAACAAATGACTACGGTGAGCAAATCAAAGGGCTACTTGCCAAGTGGGAACTCCCACCTATTTACAAGCCACTGTTGCTTCCGGCTAATGAAGAGGTAAAATGGAAGCATTGAAAATACACATTTTATAATCACCCGGATTTATTCCTTTAGTGGATTTATTACAACCTTTTATTTCCATGCGTGGAAAATGTAATCTTATCTAGTGCGTCGGCAGGTGCAGTTCAATTTGCTGAATCCGGTTTACAGTGGAAAGCTATCAAATGCCAGCCTTCTAGGGCACGCTGTCTGAATGTTAAAGTTGCTAGAATACAAAGCAGTTGAAACGTGCATTAAAATATGGCACTTGGAGAATAGGATATCTATGCAATTAGCAATCTGATGCTTTCAGCAGCTGCGTGTAACTTAGATCCAGTGTATCAACAAAGGATACCTTTGAGATTTGACAGAGTGAGGAGCTAGCTAGCTGTATGATGCTACTGCGAAAGCCCAGAATTTGAAACATGTAACTGTGTGTTCGGCTTGGTGTGTGCCTGTGATTTGGGCCTGTGTCGAAGGTGAGCAGTTGTAACTGATAAGTGCCTTGAACCCTGAATTTTAATTTATGCTGTTTTCCAGCAACATGAGCTGCTGGCATTCAAGTGGTTTGCATCCTCTTTGGACACTGGGGAGCAGTGCCAGTGACATTCTGAGTTCAGCAAGCAAAATCCTATTAAGATAACGTCACGGCCTTTCTGTTTTACTGTTTGCAAGCCAGCCATAACATCATTAAATTACACAACAGGGAGGTGCCTGCTGCCAAGGAGCTCTGCTCTAGATAAGATGTGGGTTGAGCCTCTGCCAAAATTTGAGTTGATATGACAAGGAATTTGGAGCCTGTTCAAGGTTTAATTCATGCAAGGAGGAGCAGCGTGCAGGTAAATACTACGCTGGATTGTTCACCCATGCAGCTAAAGATATATGCCCTCTGTTCCTTTTGGGACATAGCAAGTGTTCTGCAAAGACCTTTTATAAGGACAGGTAAAAATTCCCCGGGCCCATTCCTGCACTGCAATGCAGCACGGCTTATTCTTTGTAAAGTGCTGGATGGGTTGTGCCTAAAGAGATTGCTGTTGCCTGATTTACATCAATCTTTGTTTCAACACCTAAGAAAAGAAAACATTGAATCAAGTAGGAGCTGCAGAAGAACCAAATGCAGCTACTAGTGAGTTCGAAAGTCATTCTCAGTGTCTCCTGTATCCACCTTTCTGGAACCGAGGAGTAACCTTTCAGCTGAAGGCCTTGACTTCAGGGGCTCAGGCCATTCATTAAATGCATGTGTGTGTGTGTGTGGGGGGCGGATAATATATGTTCTGTCTTTTAGATTTTTAGCTGAGATGTAGCTTCAAGTGCTTAGATCCAGTTGAAACTCAGACTGGTTTTATTGGAGCATGTGTGTTGAGAAATGTTTATTTTTAAAGCCAAAGTGATGCTTCTTTGGCATCATTTGTAAGAAGTTGTGTTATCCAATGGTTAGAGCCTGGGACTGGAAGTGAAAAGAGCTCTACTCTGGGCTGAGTCACTGAATCACTTTGAACACGTCTGATGCCACAGCTATACCAGCAGGAAAATGGAGTGACGAGAGACCTCCTTGTAAAACTGCACATGATTTCTAAGCTGGGCTTTCCTAGGGAAATGAGTTACCGAACGTGGTTAAGAAAAGGTCTTTCCTGCGTTTTGAAGTAGAGAACCTTTGTTACCATTTGACAGTTTTGTGGAGATGCTAAGCCTGGCGTGCTGCGTGTTTCAGACTTTATTTCATTTCTTTGGGCATGATGCCCCAAAAGCCCCGACACTGTTTGTGAGGCACACCTTTTGGAGCCGCAGCCACAGAATCACCGTATGGCAGGGCCCTGGGTGTATCCGAGTAGCCCCACCCATGAGAACTGACTTCAGTATCTTGTCTGTGTTGCAAGAGCTACAGTACCGAAGTGATTTGAAAAACTTCCTTTATGGATATTCTTGATGAGGGGCCTCAAGAGTAGACTGTCTATGAGCAGAGCCCACAACAACCTCTGTCACTGCACGTTTTGTCTTTTATGCATCTGCATCCTCACAATTATAAAGCTACATACATTTTAGGGACAGATGAGTTACCATTCTGGCTCAGACCAGTGTCCCGTCCTCTTCATGGGATCGTCATGTTACGTTCATAGCTTCCATGTAGAACTTGCTGATGCAGGTTTTCAGAATGCTGAGGTGTCTCTGCAGCCTGGCAGTTAGAGAAGCTGAAAGGACAGCTGCCACTCTCTAGACTAGATCGCTTTTCATTTTCTCATGTCCCTTTTCAAAAAAATGACATTGACAGCTTTGCAAAGTGAAGTCTTCTAATTATCCACACGGCAGGCGGCAGTGCAAGCTTCCCCCGTACTACCTTCCCTCATCCAATAATGTGCTTCATACCTGACCTGGTGGGAACCCAATGGAGTGTGGCGGAGTACAGTTTCCATTCCTGGCCTCTCTAAAGAAATTGGATACAGAGCAGTACCAGTGGTGATAGAGGAGCTCGTGCTGTGGACACTAAAATGCCCATCAGCTCATTCACCAAGCAGCTGTCGGATGGTAATGCCTTTTTGTCTCCAGTAATCCAGGCTAGGCTTGAGTAAGTGACCTAGAGACTGAAGACCCGCTGGGCGTTTACCAGAAAAGGTCCCAGCACACAGGTCGGACAGCAGCTGTGACCTGACGTATTAAACTGTGTATTTTGCAGGGTGCTCCTGGAGTATATTTCTCTGGATCTGGTGTTACCTTAATTATACCAGGGTTACAGTCTTTTGGAGGACGTGGCCAAGCATCCCGTGACAGGTCGAGAGAGAGAAGGAGTTCACTTTTTTCCCATGTCAGGCGACAGGTTGCTGGAAATGCCAAGTGGCCCAGCTGGCGTCTGGTGTCCTCTGCAGCTGTCAGTTCAAAAGCTGAGCCGTCCACCAACCCACAAAATTATCCCGGCTAAGCTGGCTGCTGTCACTGCTAGACACAGACTGGTTGGCAACAGCTCTCTATGGCCAACTCAGGCTGTCTTTAGGATCAAGTCATTTAGTTGGGTGGGGGTAGGTGAGTCATCCAGGAACCCTCTTCTCCCATCTTTATTCCACCCCCTCAAAGGCTCCGTACTAGACAGGAACTGCCTTGCCAACTCAGGAAGATTGGGTGTGAGTCTCTGCAGTGCACACCCATGGTGATCTTGGAGACGTCGGAAGGGGTGGCTCGAGAGCAGGAAATGTGGCACAAGCAGCAAGAGCCTTTTCTTATTGCCAAGGAACCTCCCTCCCCTGCCCCCCCCATTCATACTCAATAAACAGACTTCTCCGCATACATGGATCAGCTGTGCTGTGCAGCACATTGATGGGGAGACGCTGTCATGCTCACATTCGAAGGGCTCCTCTGATGGCACAGAGAAACCATTCATGCTGGTGCCCTGCTTCTGCGACTGGCTCCCCCAGCAAGGAAGGCCAGGCCAGGCATTTCAGATGCACCATTCGATAAAAGGAAATCTATGAACACAGGTCACAAGAAGTTAGAAGACACAAATGATGTCATGGTGTAGGAGATGGCCCGTGATGCTGGGTGAGAGGCACCACGGGAAAAATGCTTGTCAAGCCAAGGGAGCTTGCTCTCTGCTGGAGAATTGAGGGCCAAGCTCAGCTGGCCCAGAGAGATACAGATACTCTCCAGCAGGGAAAGAATCCTACTACTGAAAGTGTGTTAAGCACTTTTCCTCCTTGGGGCACGGTTAAGGAGAACAAATCTATAATAGATATATACGAACCTCTCTTCCAGGACAGAGGATTACCTTTAGATTTGGCATTTTGATTTACAAAGTCTGAGAACTGTGAATAACTTTTGCCACCTCCTGAAGGAACTGTTCATCCCTCCTGTATTTATGTTTCCATGTAGCTCTGTATGTCAGAGCAGAACAGGGTATCCATCTTCCAGTCCCGTCTCTGAACCTAGAAATCATCACAGTAGTGGAGCAGACAGTTAATCCATGTCAGCCGTTGTTTGTTCGGGTTGGAGGGTGGGAATGTGGGGCTAGTGGTGAGGAGTTACGATCGTAAATTCTTATCCCTTCTCAGACATTTGGCATCTGTGTGATGCAGTCAGCTCAGCCGTGTTGCTGCGTGAAAAGCAGGGATCTGAGCTTTCTGAGTAGTAAAAGTAAAACACCTAAGAGGAATCACATTTCTTAATTCAGTTTATAGCATACTCAACCCATGAAACTGGCTGCTGCAGCATATTATTGAGGCAAATAATTTAAGACGAGAGAAAAGAAAAAAAAGACCTTAACAGAATAATAATTGCTTTAAACTAGGTGGTCACAGTGGTCCCATATGGCCCTTGAATCTATGAATCTAGGTATGGTAAAAAATGCAAAGGTCATCGGCCTTTCTGCATCAGAAAGTAAGGTCATCTCCATCAGGAAGCTATTGAGGTATGAATATTTGTCACTGCTTTGGAAAATGCATTTGTTCTTCATTTGCCCTAGGTGACCCCCGGCTTAGATGGCAAAGAAGGGGAGCTTTTCGTTAAGGGGGCGACAGTATTTCGAGAATACTGGAATAGACCTGAAGAAACAAAAGAAGCTTTCACACCCGACGGCTGGTTCAAAACAGGTACTGTGCTGGTCCCACTGGGCGTGCATGAACAGCAGGAGGGGAGGGGAAGTCGGTTTGTTCCACAGGGGTCTTCCTGCTGGCCGGTCCATGGAGCAGTGCCAACACCAGTGTCAGTAGGGGGCACCCTGCAGATCTTTCCTCCCTCTCCCATCTGGCTGGAAGCAAGTCCAGCCACAGGGCCCATCTGTAGGACAAATGTGGTGGGTGAGTGGGCATATCACTCCATTTTTGGGTATGTGGCCGAGTCCTTGGTTGTCTGTGTGTGGGCGGGCTCTCCCAGGTTGGGATTGTCTTCACAAATAGAAGCTGGTCCAGATAGGCTTTTCAGTTTCACTATTCCCATACCAGTCAGCACGCCCCATCCCTAAGCAACAGAGAGAGTTTTAGTCTGTTCGCTTGCAAACCTGAGAAGCTGATAAATATGTATACATCGATCGAACTGAAACAGGCCCCGCTACTGGAGTCCCTGCACACCTGAAAAACAGTAATTACTTAGCACTCTTCTTAGGGAACTGATCCTACTTCCATTGAAAATGGTGGCAAAACTTCCATTGACTTCAGTGGCGTTGGGCCCTTCATAATTAGAACTTGCTTGGTTTACATAATTAGCAATGGCAGACCTGGCTGAGTATTTAAAACAATGGATTGTAGAATGAAGAACAAAGAAGATGCAGAACATGCTGCAATAAGGACTGCAGGACATGGGTCAGGAATTTTTCAATGAGACCTTTTAAATGCTGATTTGTCAAAACTTTGTGGGAAAGGGTCGGTGTCGGCAAATGTCTTGACTCAAAAAAATTTGAAATTGTGGAAATGTTTTGGTTTGACGTTTTCAAAACAAATTCCAGTTTTCCAGTTCACAACACATTTTTATTTGGAAATGTAAGCTAATTATAGAAAAATAATTTGTTTTTAAACTGGTCAAAATCGAAACAATACATTTTCATTGACCCAAAATGATTTTTTGTTTTTTGTTTTGGATTTTTGGCTCCTGAAAATTGAGATCTTGACTTTTTTCCCTGATTTGGGATAGGAAAAAATGTTGAAATCTCAAAAATGTTCATTGGACGGGAAAACTGTTTCACATCCAGCTCTACTATTCATTTTGTTCTGGATACCAAGTGACAGTGTCTCTGATGGCACCAACGCAGTTTGCATGCAGGTCCCATTCCTGCCATGATGGTATACTATTTCTGAGCAGGCATTTGAGAAAAGAAGAAACCCCTTCTCTAAAACGGGCTCTGATAGCAGCAATCTGATGAACAAAACCATGTAAACTGTAGGTTCAGCCCAAACCAGCACAGGTAGAATTTCAACCACTCAAAACACTCACGCCCAGTCTCCCAATCAGGCATTATTTGCCAGAACTGTTGGCGAATAATGTGCAGTAACAAAGTCAAGAAAACGGGAAGCTGCGGACAATTCCTGAGGAGAAAAGAAGTGATTTTTCCTTGACTAAACTCTGCACAGCGAATGTTCAGAATGTGCGCAGCCAGAGCTCAGCACTCCTGGTCAGAGCACTCGTGAATTGTAGGTACAGTAGGAAAATAGCCTGGTCCCAAAGTGAGTCTCAGTGCAACGACACCACAGGACACCTGGTGAAGTTGTTTGACATGTTAAACCGGCCTGGTAGTATCTCTGTATTGCTCTGTTCCCATTATCTCTGTTTGTGACAATGTTCTGTTTAAATTGTAGACTAATGTCACACAGCATCTTTGTCCTCTCTGTATCCAGCCCAACTGCCCGTTAATCTTGTGGGTGGCAAACAAGCTAGGGTTTTTTGGTTTGGGTTTAAATTTATCTACCCAAACCCTAACACAACTAGAGCTCTGCAAATCCGTGGACTGTTTTTGGGGCTCGGATGCAGATACAAATTTTGTATCCACACGTGGCTCTAAACATAACCAGCACTGGCTTTTCCATTTCCCCCCTCGCTGCATGTCAGGTGTGCCGTCTCTGGGCTGAGTTTCTGGTGCCCTCTTTGTGGCCCGTTTGTTTATTTTGTGTGGCATAAGAAAAGCTTTCCTTTTTTAAAATTAATGATGGAGCTGCGACACCGCCAGTGCCCTTGGTATCATGCCAGCAGCGGGGTTTCATGACACGGTGTCAGCGGGCGCTGCAAAGTGCAGGGCAATCAGCTTTAGAAACATTTTTAGTCAACACTCCTGATGAATATTTCAAATGCAAAAGAATAGCATGCATTAATTATTGTAAAGAGATGTCTTTAGGAGAAAATGATTCTGAAATTCAGTTTAATTTCATTGTAATGCGCTGCAAACAGGAAGGGAGTATGTGTGTTTAATTGGCTCTCGGGGGTAAGGCCTGGAAGATGCCATGCCTTTGTCACAGGCCATTAGCGATACAGACTGCATAATGAGAGAGTACAATCAGCTCACAGCTGCCGGCTCCTACGGGGAGAGAATGATATTAAATAGAAATCAGTATAAATTAAACTTAACCCTTTCACTCGCCAAATTAAGCCTATCAGCCAGGAATACTGGGGGGGAGTGAGAGCAGCAGCAGCAGTGGGTGAGCGATGGGTCGGAGGGTGCCTGGGAGATTATCCCTCCAGTGGTTTGAGCATTGGCCTGCTAAACCCAGGGTTGTGAGTTCAATCCTTGAGGGGGCCGTTTAGGGATCTGGGGCAAAAATCTGTCAGGGGACAGTACTTGGTCCTGCTAGTGAAGGCAGGGGACTGGACTCGATGACCTTTCAAGGTCGTTCCAGTTCTAGGAGATTGGCATATCTCCATTTATTTTTTTTAATTCACCAAGTCTGGCTTCATCTTTGATATTTGTGGCAATGCTGGGGCGGGGTGGGGGGGGGAGGAGGGGTTCTTTCTCTTTTCCCCAAGCCCGTCTTTCTTGCATTTTTTTCTTCTGACCTTTTCCCCCATCCGTTGCAGATGTCATGCAGGCAGGCTTATCCCAGGGCTAGTGCACTCAGATAACCAGAGGGGCTATATCAGCAGTGAAACCATAGCCCCTCCTAGACCAACATGCTTGCTTATTGAAAATGAATATTTATTTTCATTCTGAAAGACTGAGCGCTCCCAATCCCATAGTGGGACTATAAGAAGCCATTCAATAGAGCCAAGTCTTTTGTATGTTGTAGCTAGGTGGCTGTTACTGAGTGTGATTTTAAGAATGAATTGAATGTGTTAACTGGAGTTCATTAACTTTGCAGTAGAGGGCATACCGCTAGAATGCAAATGAGATAAAATATAGCGACAGTACAGTGATCGTTTACAGATAATGCACTAATATTTCTAAGTGTGTACATGTGGACACAGCTCTTGAATGAGGGAAGTGACTTGACTTCTGATTCTGCAGGTGCTGAACTGTTTTAACATCCCTCTAGCACTGGTAAAAGGCCATTTTATCATCAGCATGCCAAAATCCTAATCTGTGTCACAGGTACCGCTACATGCAAATGTCTAGCGTGGACGAGGGACCCAGCCTAGTGTGATCGCAGGCTATTGACAAGGCTTTTCATGCACTCTTCAAGGACATATGGAAGTGTGCACTCAGCTGGAGTAGAAATGAGATGTGAGGAGAGTAAACTTGGAAACAGTGTGCAGTGCTATCACTAATAACTCCTGAGCTGTAATTTAGCATTCAGCTGATTGTTAATGACAATCCTAGAAACCAGCAGGTCCGCAAATGAAGAATAATTACTGCAAGGGAAAGCACAGAGTGTCACTCTCGCTACACCTTGTGATGGGTCTATCCAAACAAAGGCACATCTTTAACATGGCTGTCTAAGGGAGAAACATTCAACTGTCCGTGGCTCGCGTGACACTTAAGAGTGGTAGTCAACAACAAAATAAAATCTGTGATGAAGATAGAACAAGGCAGAGAATGCAAATCCTGGGCTGATCTTCACACATAACAAGTGCAACTGCAGAGTGTTCAGAGAAGTGTGTTGTGTTTGACACAGTTACCAGATAACAGGCTTTGTGCACTCAGCTCCCATGCGTCGCTATGCACATTCGACCTTAAATCTCTCAAAATGGCCAGTCAAGTCTCATTGTTCTTGGAGAATCCAGCTGGAGATAGAGAACTCTTGTGATCTAGCCTTCTAACTGATCTCGATTCAAAAAGCATAATGTCCCGTGTCAAAGGAAGTCAGAACTAGCCCCCATTCCCAACAATTTAATTGTCAGGATGATATGTGTGAAGCTGAGATGTAGAATTTGCAGAAATCTCCCCTCTAGCCCTGTGCATTGTGTAATCCACCAGAGGACAAGAATGGGGAAATAAATTCTCCTGGTTGATGCACATTGGAAGCATTTCTTTATTTTCTAAAGTCCCGAGAGTTGGAATGCCTGCATGCTTGCTCAAGTTCGTCACTCTGGGTTGTGTACAGTATCAATGCTCTTATCCTACCCAAAAATATCATCTAGGAAGGGCAACTGGCAACGATTTCATTCTTTTGTGCCCTCAAAGAAGTGTATATAGTCAATTCTCCACCCCATTGTGTTCTCCTTTATGAAGGCACCACTATAAAATATAGGCACGGGAGAAGGAGCCTGGTTGTTCACGGAGGTCTTTTGTTGTGATGGTGAAGTCTCTCATAGACTCTCCTACAGAGACATGTGCTTTGCAGTGTCTTGCTATCAACCATCTCATTCCAGCTGGAAGGACAGACCAATTTAATGTATTCAAAATTAATCCTTCAGGTTGAGTCTGCAAAAACTCTGGATTATTTTATCAGAAAGCTCCTTCATCCCATAGGTTTCCATGTCAAGGTTATTTGCCTGGTAGCTATTGGTCCCAAACCACTCTTGGTAATTTGGAATCAAGAGGACTTCACTGTTGTAGCATATCCCTACTAAACCATAACTTCCTCCCGACTACTTCATTCTCCATCAGGTCCTTCCTGCTGACACCATTGTTAGATGCACCACTCTCAGGCTGGATGATCTGCATTAGATAGGATTAGCGTTTTTAAGGCCCAATCCCATTGACTAAATACTCTTGAAAGGTGTAACAGCTCAGGACTTGCAGAACTACCTATTGCTGGCATCTGTCAAGCGACCATATGTTTCACTTTCTGCGGCTACAGGCTCACTCTTCAAGCAGATCAGTCTCTTCAGCTCTTCTGGGTGCTCGCAATTCCCTTCAGTTGCTTTGCCCGATACTCTCCTCCTTGGCTGGTCGGTGCCTCTGTAAATGTGGTTGCCATACATTTCTCAGGAAGCACAGGAGGAAAAATGAAAAAGAAAGCAGGGTTAACTGTTACTTCAGTGGCCTATTTTCCCTTTTTACCAAAAACTCCTTTACGAACCTCCCTTCTTCCTCTCTGAAAGGCGAAGGCCTGGGTCACAGAATCACAGAGATGTCGGGCTGAAAGGGACCTCAAGGGGTTGTCTAGTCCAGCTCCCTGCACGGAGGCAGGACCATGGAGTCTGCGTTTCTCAAAAACATGCTGCAGGTTCAGGATGATCATTCCCTGTTTACAGAAGTGAAAACTGATGTTGCCATGAGCCCCCAAAGCATTGCCTTTTTCACGCGAGGCACAGCTCCCTCCAGTGCTCCTGATGAAAGCTACACCAAGAAGGGGAAAGGAGCTCAACACAACAGGAACGCACCTACAGTCCCTTATCCTTCTCCAAACAAGAGACAAGCCCGTAGATTCATTATACAAGAAACACATACCTACATTTTCCTACAGATGTTCTCATTTTAAGAGGCAAGACAGATACGTCTAAAGTAATCTGTGGTTTTTTTTTTAAAAACCCTGCTGCTGGCAATACTTCATGACATGCATAGTCCCAAGATCCTTTGAGAAGCGTCTGAACTGTTGTTGTCATGTAGGTTATTTACGACTACTGCCTTCCCCTTCATTTCATTACGTTTGCACCGGGGCCATTGTCTGTCCCTCTCACTCACTTCGGTTTGTGTGAATTTGATTATTTGTGTTGTGTTAATGCTATCGATAGAGCTGCCTAGATCAAAGGCCTCCAGCCATTTCCAGAGACTGCTGGGTATCCACCATCCGTCCTGTTTTTAAAGGGACAGTCCCGTTTTTTGGGACTTTTTCTTATATTGGCACCTATTACCTCCTACCCCCTGTCCCGTTTTTTTCCAGTTGCTATCTGGTAACTCTATATCTGAGCAGTGCTGAGTCTTAGCAGAGCGAGACAAATCCACAGGAAAAATGTATAAGATCCTCCTCCTCTTCTCAGTGTGATACCTTCACAATGAGCTAGCCCAGTTGGGCTGAGGAACGAGAGAGAAACTCAGACCCAAATGTGCATCCCCTACACCACCACCAAGCAAGCCCCAGGGATTGAAGAATATTGGTCTACAAATATTACTCTGGTCATTGCCAACATTCTGTTCTTCTGTTTCCTCCTCCCCGCTCCTCTACCCATCCACCCAAGCTCTCCGGCACCTGTACAGGTTAAAAGCTGTTTACAGTGTCGTGGCTGAGTAAGTGATGATCTTCATCAAGGCAGCCAATGTGTAGTCCTGAGTAGTCCTCACTGGGGGACAGAAGGATTTGAGAGGTTGTATGGATTCCAAAAGCAGTATAGTGCCCAAAGTCTTGTCGGTCTGACCCATGCATCCTTTCTCTGCTGTGCCATGGAAGCCAGGGCTGCCTTGTTCTGAGGAATCTGGCAAAACAATGGCCTGAAATAGTGAGAGAGAGAAGATCGCAAAGCTGCATTGTCCCAAGGGAAGGCTGGCTTCCAGTCAGATTTGCCCATACATCCAGAAAATTAGAATCCGGTGTATATGGGGAGATTTATTTTCAATTACAGGTTCAGCAGAGACATGAAATAGCACTGGGTTTGAAGGTAGTGCATAAATCCTGCTACAAATCCTTGTATCTCAGCTCCATATAATAAGATTTTATTGATTGCTATATTGGATCTGTCAGAATAAAACTCTCTTAATGCATGCATCAGGGCTGAGAAGATAGAAGCCTCGTTGGTAGCAGAATCTGCTTCAAGAATCAGTGCACTTTGATTAATATGTCGTTAAGAAAGTAAGAGTTATTTAACTTGTTTGATGTGCATTTCAGAATGATGACTCATTTCTTTTAAGCTTCTTACTTTGAGCTTATTAAAAAAAACAGCAGCCCTTGTAGCTGTTTTTCATGGTACTGAATCTTGTTATAGCATTCAGAGTTCTTGCCAGATCCCTTTACAGTGGTCACGAAGCCCCCATGCCCCTATCAAACACATTTCCCAAAAGGCCTCTTTGAAACACCCCTAAAGACCTTCCATTTAGGGCTTTAGAAGAGAGGGGACATCGGAGAACAGCTCTCCTTTTATTTCTGGGTAGGAAAGTCCCCCCAGACATTCCACAGTGGAGAGGGAGGATCAGAGAAATGATGGAGAAGCAGATTGAGAGTAAAACATAATCAGAGAAAGCAAGAAGTACCCATCAAATCTGGCATGCTTCTGCCTTTTCAAACAAAGTGCAGCCCCGCTGAGTCTGGGCAATGAGCAGGCTGTTTGCACGTGTTCTCACTGGGCGTGAAATGCTTCTAGTCTGGGCTTCTCCATCACTGATTAGGAACTGCGACAAATCGTAGGGATCTCAGCTCACTAGTGACGGTTGTGTAAAGTGATAACACTCACAAGTCCCTCCAGAGAAACCCCACGAAAGCTTATGCTCCAATATGTCTGTTAGTCTGTAAGGTGCCACAGGACTCTTTGTCGCTTCCCCAGGTTCTTTGCTATTGATACAAATCTCATCTTGAGTGTAGAGGCCCAGTGGTTTTCTGAAGCAGACCTTACGTACTACATCTCTCGAGCACCTTCTTGTACTTGCCTTTCTTGTGCAAACTCGGTTAAGCACTGTTGTAAGTATACAGTAGGGACACAGGCCACTGGATCACAGTCTGAGTTATTTTCTTTTTAACTTTGGTTTGAGGTCCTTCTGTCTATGATTCAGTCCAGCCAGTGGCTCAGTGTAGGAGCATTTAGGGAAATGGTTCTTGGCACAACTAAATCACCAGCCAAGATGGCTTAGGTTGGTCACATGGGAGAAAAGGGCCAAGCCGGGACTCCCAGTGGCATTGGAACACCTCTTTAAAACTTCTGAAAGGCACAACAAAGCCAGTCAGAGGTTTGCTTTGATTTCCATGCCTTGATGATTTTAACCCAGCCAACTGACGTTTGCCATCCCCACCCCAAATTTACCATGAGAAATTGACACCCCTTATACTGGTGAATAAGGCAAAGCCTGCTGCTACCATCCAGCCCAAAGAGATCTAGTATCCGTGTGAATTATCTTGGACAATGGGGCAAACCTTTTTTATGGCACCTTGTTTGTTTCAGCTGGGGTCAGTCTGAATATGCTTCATTCCTCCTTTCGACATAATCTGACTCATCATGTCACCAAGCACAAAATGGGATAGCAATATGACGCTGAGCAGCCCAAAGTGTGTTTCCCTTGGCATAGACTTTCCCTGGCATTCTCCCTATCTCTAGAGATAAGCAGGTGTTTCCCAGTCAATGAAATCATTTACGTTTGTGGGCGTAACACTGACACCTGAAACGGAAAACGTGTTAGCCTGATCAAAGCAGTTTATAAATAGACATGCATCTAATTAGCATCCTAATATGCAATTTTTCTGTTTGTTTGCAATGTCTCTCCTAGTCATAAATTCAGCTAATACAAATTCTATTTTTAAAAAATTATTGCTTAATTATAATCCGTTGCAGATGTTGTGAGTGACTTACCGGTTTGGTGAGCCCCCAGGATGAAGTGTTGGCTCCCTCCAAGGTTGAGATGGGGAGTTTCTTTTTCTGCTTATTACACTATTAAACCTCACAAACCAAGCATTGAGACTGTGGGGCACTGTGCCTACAAGTGTCTGACTGGAAATAAAGCCCAGTTTGTGGCCTTTCCCTGGTCTGAGCTAAAATACAGTGAGTTCGCGATATGGATGCATATTCATTTAGGATCAAGTTTAGACAACCAGACCCACCTCACTTGTGAGCCTCTCTTAACCCAGGGCTGCAGAGGTGGAAAGCTAGTGCACTCACTCACCAAGAAAACAGCCACGCCCGAAGCACAGCTATGTCTTAAGGTTTTAAGCAGGACATCAGACTGAATCTTCCTGGTGTGCAGACAGAAGGCCAGATTCATTCCCAGTGTCTCTTCAGAGAGATCAGTGGCGTCTCACCGGAATAACATGGGTCTGTGCTTCCAGCCAGTCCTTATCATAGAGTTGCCGTCTAAGATAAAGTATAAAGATGTCATGGTGGCTAACGTGCTAACTTTTCTGACCTCGTCGTCATAAAGGAGAGTGTGGTTCAGATAACTAGGAATTCCCAAAATTGTGTACTAGGTTAAGAGATTCCCTATGGCCTTGAAATGGTTTTTGGTTTCCTACCCGTACAGATGCCGCTCCCAGGAGAGAATTCCCTTTTCTTTCTTAGTGCTACGGGTTAGTTCCTCCTGGTTGGAAGGTTTGACCATGCTATAATGAAATAACGGTTCAGGTTTTTCTGATCGCTGCTAAGTCTTAGGTGCACTGGAATGTAGCAAAACGGAAGCTCTGTGTTTCCTTAACTGGATGTGTAAGTCACCACTTTATGAAGTCAAGGGAGTTGCTCCAGAGTGACATCGCTGTCAGTGAGAGCAGGATTGGGCCCAGTGTCTGTGTACTGCTCTAAAAAGCTAATCTCTAATTGCATCACACGCTCTGGATGGTGCGGATTTGATTTTACCAGAGCACTGTGTATTTAGGACTCAATTTTCAGAAGTGCTGTGTAATCACAGCTCCAGCTGGAGTCGATGGGAGCAGCAGGTGCTTGGCACCTCTGAAAACCAGGCTCTTGGCTACTAATTCTGGTTTCCTGGTTTCTTTCACAGTTTGTGGTGTATCAGTCCAGCTCTCTCAGGCAGGGCGTAGTTCATTCAGGTTTCAGGTGTCGGTACCGACTTTTCCTTCCTTCCTAGGGCAGGAGTGCAGGGTCCCCTCCACAATGATTCTTTACAGTCGACAAGTTGCGTCTTGTGGGCTGGGTGGAAGTGCCACTGACAGGAATGACAAGTCAGCAGCAGGAGTTAAGGGGAGAAGTGAATTCGAGTGGGCTGACATGAGGAGCTGGGCCTACCGATCACCTTTCTGCTCCTACTAAGTAGATGTTGCTGTTTGATTGTTGATTAGACCTTCTTTCTTGTGGGTACTTACTGCTGTTGTGCATAGACAGCGCCTCTGTGCCTACCCAGAAGCAGGAGCCGCTCTCTCACAGGGAAGGATCAGTGGCAAGTAATCTGACAAAAATACCTGAGTAACATTAGTGGGGACAGTAGGGATAAAATGCTGGTCCCATTGAAATCAATGGCAAAGTTCCCATTATCTTCAGTGGGGCTGTATTCATGGCAAGGTAAATGGGGAGACAGGCTCACAGGATTGTATCTTCGCTGTCATGCAGTGCACAGGTAGCAGGATTTTGAGCAAACCGGAAGCATGCAGCACTGAAGGGGAGTGTGTCTGCGGTGGGTTGAGAACGTGTCAGAGGGGTTCACCGTACTGCAGCTCTATGAAGGGAAGCCGAATATTAAGATGACGAGGGGAGGTTGGGTGGCCTGAGTCTAAAGAGCCGTGTCCAATCACACGCAGTGTTCAGTGTTTGCGGAGGTCAGTCTGGCAGCTCACTGTTCCAAACGAGGGTCAGCAGTCTGTCGAGACCAGGTTCTCTGTACTAGGTTCTCTGCCTCTTTTCAAAGCCAAGCGTAATGCCACCGGGGCTCAGCTTTTCAAACTTTCAAGCCCAGGCTTCGTGCTGAAGATTCAGCCTTGATAACCACCCTGGTTGGAGTTAACCTACAATTTTGTTGAGAGTCTTTGTAAAGGCTTAGCGGGACAAGTCGGTGAGGTAATATCTTTTATTGGACCAATTCTTCTTCAGGTCTGCGACATGTACGCAGAGTGTACGTTTCCCAGACCTGAAGAAGAGCTCTCTGTCTCTCTCACCAGCAGAAGTTGGTCCAATAAAGGATATTACCCCGCCCACCCTCTATAATATCCTGGCACCAACATGGCTACAACAACACTGCATTTATAATAGCTTCACTTTCTAGATGGCGGAGGCCGGCAGACTATCTACCCTAAGTGCCGCCATTCCTGCTTGGCAAGACGTTTGCCAGAGGTTGCGCTGCCGCCTTTGGATTTGATGATGCGGCGTGTTCACGTCTCAGCTGCCAGGGCAGGTTCCTCCCCCTTGTTGGAATTCTTTGCACATCACCTCACAAGGGGAGCATAACCTAAATCAGCACATCAATGGGAAAGGTTACTGTGGCATTTCTAGGAACCTCCAGTCTTCTGCAGATGGATGGCTGATGGTGATTATTTTCAACCACTAGATCTCATTATTGCAGGAGATGCCCTATTCAAGAGTAAATTGGTTTAAATCCTACCTTCCTTCTTCCTTTCTCTTTCAGTCTGTTTTTCTTCTGCTTCTTTTGTGTCTTCCTCTTCCTCCCTGTCTTCTTACTGTTGCTTGAGGCAGTCCAGTGGTGCCCACCCAATCTGTTTATCTTGCTGGACAGTTTTTCAGCATTTTGATTTACATAATCCAACCTACTTATAAGTGGAGCACAAAAGCAGGGTAGGGGAATTGCACAAATTGATTACAGCTCATAGGACAAATCAGTGAATTACAGTGACCTTATTTCTCGTCTTTTCCCTGTATATGGAAGTAATGTCTTGTTTTTAACGGACATAATCCAAGACCAAATGTCTTTAAGTGGTTACACTTTTGCGCTGTGTTTGTAGAGCAGGCTGACGATAATGCTTGAAAAGGAGCCAAATGCCTCTAACTTTTAAGAGGCTCCCTCTTGCAATCCTTACCATCCGCTCTGTAATCCTGCACAGATCACATCATAGGAAGTGATAGCTCCAGGCTCTTTACTTTCAACAGAGTCATCCCGTGGGTTTCAGTCAAGACAATTGAGAGCATATTTACTCACAACTAATGGTATTATGCTGTAAGCAAAAATATAATGTACATTTCAACAAACAGTTTATGCTAGAAATCTTTCACCAGTTCCCCCCCCCTCCCCCCCATCAGCATTCGCCCACCAGTGTCTCAATGGTTTATTTAATTATCTGTCTCACAAGAGACAAGGGCAGGCCACTGCACTGGGAAGAAGCAGTATTGCTCTCTTCAGCTAACGTGTAATTGATCCCTTCGCTGTCCTGCAAAGGGCAGGAGCCGAGCAACGGTTTTTATTCTAATGTTTTTATCATTAGTTATTATTTTTTAGCAGTTCACACACGATAGTCAAGCTCTTCAAAGTGACACCAGCTGAGTGACAGACACGCTCTGCTACTCTACCACACCTTGGAGCGTTTACTTATTTATTACTCTTGGAGTTTTCTTTTTCATCTTGTCATCTGCAGGGATTTCTATAAATATTTAAATGCAAATTTTTACTTACCCAGCTTCTTTTCTGGTTTGTCCTTTGGGCAAACCCATCTGTAGTCATTCTGGCTGTGAGCAGCTGGGAGGCTCAGCCTACTTGTGTCATATCAGTCACCCATGAGTTCCTGTTAATGATGAGTGAACCTACAGAGGCTTGGCTGTTTGGTTCAGAGAAGCATCCAAAGGTTTGGCTGCTTATCTATTCCATTCCATTGTGGTGATATGGTGCCTTTCATAGCAATCTGTGCTTCCTTAGTCTAGACATTGGAAGTCTTCTGTAGCCTGAAATTGCGTCATATCTCACTAGTGGATATCAAGAAGGCTGTAAGGGCTGGTCTACACTGGGGGGCGGGGGATCGATCTAGGATACGCAACTTCAGCTACGAGAATAGCGTAGATGAAGTCAACGTTTCCTAGATCGAAGTAATTTTACTTACATCGGGTCCACGCGACGCAGGCTCGCTCCCCTGTCAACTCCGCTTCCGCCTCTCGCCATGCTGGAGTTCCGGAGTCGACGGGGAGCGCTTCTGGGATCGATTCATCGCGTCTAGATAAGACGCGATAAATCGATCCCCAATAGATCGATTACTACCCACCGATTTGGCGGGTAGTATAGACATACCCCTAGTGAGGAGACAAGGGTTACTGTGGCTTCAGTGATTAAGATAGCACCCACAGCATGCTAGGGACTATCCAAGAATATAGATAAACACCATTCCTCCCCACGGAGAGTCCATGAAAACAAGTGACGAAGTATGGGGGAGAAAGATCATGCATATATTCTGATGAAACCCACATGATACCTGAACTTCGGTATGCTGCTGTCACCCAGCTCTGTCTCGCCCTCTCCTGGGACCCTGGGGGAACAGCTGAGCGCCTTTCCCAGCGGGGTAGCAACTGGAGCACGCTGAGGGCTAGCTAGCTGAGCATCAGCCCAGATGAGATTCAGGTAGCGTTGAAGGAGGGAAGCAGAAGATGTGCCTGACGTTAGATCTTCCCTTCTGATTGGAGATTTCCGCCTGCCCTTCGTTATTGTACTGTGGTAGCACCTAGCGTCTCCAGTCAGGATGCAGGGCCTGATGTGCTGGGTGCCATGTCAATGCCCAGAAAGGCACAGGGGCTTGCCCCCAATGAGCTTATCCTTGAATTGGAAACAAGATACAACTTCCGTGCTAAGTGCAGATGAGAGAAAGCCACGCTGGCCTCTGCTTGCACCTGATGGTTTATCTCCTGGGCCGGGCCGGGGGGTTGTGACGTTTTCTCTCACATGGGGACCTCTCTCCCAGCATCCACACCTTTACAAGGCGAGATTGCTACAGTGTGCTCTGCACCTCCGATCCATTCTGAGGCTGACGCTGGGGCAGTAGGCAACAGCCCAATCCCTCTTCAGGCTTTCCTGTGAGCACATGACGCCTGCTCTGGGATTCCCATTGGCTCCCTGTTGGCTTCTGAGTGAAGTTTGAGAAGTTAAATGTCCGCCTGAGAGTCTGCGTCTCTTCTCGTTCTGTACTGCCACTGGTGCGATGGGTAGAGGGACTTGAGCGAGCACCCCTTGGCTAAAATGGCGGGGCAAGAGCTTCTGTGCAAGGGGCTGTGCTTTGTAGATGAATCCCCCTCCCTCCACCTCTTGGTCTGAAATAGCCCCAATCTGGTGGCTGCTAGGACATGCTGCAGAACCCCGCTGTTCGGATGGGTTCGTGAGGACTGTATGAAGGTTGTTGAGAGAGGATGGGGGATGATACTTCCCACCATCGGTGAAGCTGATGCTGCTAGAACTATTAGTTTGTGCTGATTGTGATTTTAAAGATCTGTCAAAGGCACCCGGAGCATGGGACTGGGACTTCTCGGTGATGTACACATGTGTCAGAATAAATGAAGACTATCAGCTAGTCATGTCTGGTGGAGATGGCAACGAGAGCATGATGCAGTGTGGTAGGATAACCTCGTTCCTGTCCACACAGCTCACGTCAAACCAGGAAGCTGTGTCTATGACATAAGCTGAACAGCTGACCTGTTACTGTGCTTAGCCTGCAGAAGAGAAGAGTGAGGGGGGATTTGATAGCTGCTTTCAACTACCTGAAAGGGGGTTCCAAAGAGGATGGATCTAGACTGTTCTCAGTGGTAGAAGATGACAGAACAAGGAGTAATGGTCTCAAGTTGCAGAGGGGGAGGTTTAGGTTGGATATTAGGAAAAACTTTTTCACTAGTAGGGTGGTGAAGCACTGGAATGGGTTACCTAGGGAGGTGGTGGAATCTCCTTCCTTAGAGGTTTTTAAGGTCAGGCTTGACAAAGCCCTGGCTGGGATGATCTAGCTGGGGTTGGTCCTGCTTTGAGCAGGGGGTTGGACTAGATGACCTCCTGAGGTCCCTTCCAACCCTGAGATTCTATGATACTGTTGTGCACCCTGGCGCTGCATACACTGATATGCAGGTGCCGAGGTGGATGTTTAATACCTGATGGGAGGTGATACCCACTGCTACAGTGGTTGGCAAGAACATACGTCATCTCTTTTGGCCCATGTTCAGGCTTCACAGCACATCCTTCTGTGGGAATTGGAGGGACTTTATAAGGCACCAAGTCCTGCGTGTTGACCTAGACGCACAAGTAGCATGGCTGCTCGTGGACCAACAGCTGCTGTCTACCTGTAGGATCAATTGGTCTTTGGAATGGGTTCCAAAGACGCAGAAGCATTAGGTAAAGTTGGACAACTATTTGTTTGCTTTCCTCAGCAAGGGCTATGGGGCTGATACAGCCTAGAGGTCTGTTCTTGCCTAATTTTAAAGCCTGCCCCAAACCGAACAGTGACTTGGAGTGTGGTAATGCAATACAACGTAACATCATAACACAAATGTCTCTCCAGTAGGAAGCCGTTACAAGAGGGTGGAAGAGAAGGTGGCTGTCAGGCAGGGCTGGTCGTAAGTGCTGGAGTGGAGGAGTCTCCCAGGAGAAATGTTGGCAGCTCCATTACTTGGGGGCATCCCCGGCCTCATTTTCACAAAGGTAAAAGCCCACGGTTGTGCTCCGAAAATGTGCGTGCAATTGCTGACCTAATTTGTACGTGGTTACTGCCGTTGCACACCCGGAGCTGGTGATTGCGCCTTGAAATGGCCAGTGTGACCCATACCTGACCCTTTGTCCATGTTTATACCCAGTTTGCCCTTGTAATTTTAATGCAAATTAGATGGAAAATTACAGGCATATTTTTGTGGGGGGCCCTGGGCAGATTCTGGCTATTTAAAAATCAGACCCTTAAAACTAGACTGGTCAGAGTACTAGAGGGTATATCCCAGGGGCAGTCCTGCACCAGGCTGGGAACTAGGTGAGCCAATAGGTTTTTCCCTTTCGGTTTTTAAGCTAAGCCTCTATTGGACAATGAGAACTGGGATGTTGTTGAAAAGAGAGGAGAATATCAGTTTGGACCCTGAGCTTTTCCATGCTGGTTCATCCCACTGGTCTTTCTAGTCTGACATCCTGCAGTGCCAGCCACAGCTGATTCTTCCAAGGAAGGCAAGAAACCCCTTTAATGCACCTGGCAAATAGCCCTGCAGGCCAGGACTGGGTGCAAAGGCATTGCTGGGAGCCCTGGGGACTCAGGGCTGGTCTACACTAACCCCCCAATTCGAACTAAGATACGCAACTTCAGCTACGTGAATAACGTAGCTGAAGTCGAACTATCTTAGTTCGAATGAAAAGGTACTTACGCGGGGTCCACACGCGGCGCGCAGGCTCCCCCGTCAACTCCGCCTACTCCGTTCGTCGAGCTGGATTACCAGCGTCGACGGGGGAGCACTTCCTGGTTCGATTTATCGCGTCTAGACAAGACGCGATAAATCGAACCCAGAACATCGATCCGACGCCTCCTACGCGACGGGTAAGTGTAGACCTACCCTCAGAGAGGATGAGGTGCTGTTGATCAGAAATCAAGGTTGAGGTTCAGAGGCTGAACCAGGAGACAAGTGGGGCTAGGACAGGAATCGGTGTGAGTATTGCTGCTCAGCATTGAGGAATATTACCACAGCTCTGGAGCAGAGTAAAGCTTGTGCAGAGCAAGAATATCTAACATACTCACACAATTTAAAATGAAACATTAAAGGGTCATGAGACATTCTGCCCTGTAAGAAAACAGCCTAGGTAGATGCTAGGGACAGGAGTTCTGGGGCAGGTTCTTTGCGTCTTATCCTGCTGACAAGAGGCTCATGGAGGCTTTTTCTTGCCTAGACTCGAGCCATAAAGACAGTGGGGATTGTTGATTCGTAATAAAGAATGAGGAGTAGCTGCACTCATCCTGGTCCAATAATGAACCTCCACTAGCTAAAAGCAGGGAGAGTGGGGAGGGCGGCTCAGTATTCATCATTTGCAATCTGAATTGTCTTATCGGAAGCCCCTTGCCTCCCAGATACTTAGAGGAGCTCCCAAAGTGTCTCCTTCACTGCTGCATCTCTGGTTTCCTCAGCTCAGCTGTATTGCTCATTCCAGCGAGGAGTGGCTTATTAGCACAGCTCTCTGTAAGATGCCCTTGAGTGGGGTTTTTTTCCAGGTGTAAACACAGGGGGAGGCGATACCAATGCCTGACATTCTTTCATCTCGGCAGGGTTTTGCCCTTTCTCGCAGCTTGGCTCTGACAGAAGGCTCTGAGCCACTGTGCATGGAATACAAACAGGCTTCCCCGTTCAAAGCATGACAAGAATTCCATTCCAGGCTGGAGGAATTGTTTTCTAATGCTGGGTGTTCCAGGGGTCCCTGGGAGAGGTTTTGAGAGCCGAGTTGGGTTGTGTAACCCCTTTTTTTGCCAAGAACTGGCAGTTCCTAGTCAGACCCGACAGCTTTCACAGACAGGGGGGAGAGGAAAGCAGGATGTTCAGTTTCAAACTGCGTTGTGATTCTGATCCACCTGATGGTGTGGGCGGGGAGGGGGGAGCCAAATGCAATGAAACGTTTGCGTCTTTGCCTCTCTTAAAATTAGCCATTAGGGCACTCGGAGGGTCTGTTCTCTGCTTGGTGAACGCACAGCGGCTGCCATTAGTGTTAATGGGAGTTAGGCACGCGCATTGAGCGGCAAGGGTGCCCCGAGCTACAAATCTACTTGGCAATTTTATTATGTAAATAAATGGTGCTTGCACATACACCTGCTGCTGCTGCTGCTCATGGTAATGTTCATGGCAAGAGATGTAAACAAACAGCTATTCCCTTCCAATAGATTTATTTCCTTTCTTCTGAGCCGTCACATTACCTCCAGAGTCTGTGCAGGTACAATCTGTAGCGGTGTAAAGATTGCACTCTGCCTCAACAGACTCTGACCCACAAAGCGTGACAGCTGGCTGTTCCTTTCAGATACTGTTTGGGGGGTTTTTAGTAACCTGTATCATCCTTAATGTATTGGCTTCTTGCAACATCTGCATCTGCTACAGGACTTTAACTGCTCGGGGTCAGATTCTGCTCCCAGTTAAGTCAGTAGCAAATCTCTCATTAACTCTGCAGGGAGCTGGGTCAAATCTGAAGTGGGTCATTGGAAAACCAGAACCTGCTCATGTAATCCAGCCCTCCCACCCCCCCACCCCCCACCCCCCGCTCAGATATCTGGCTTAATTTACCTTAACCAAGGATGAAATTTGCCCCTTAACACAGGGTGTAAATGAGGCTTCAATGATGCATAAAGCCTGGTGTGGGCTCTATGCTTGAATTTCACCCTGGATTTCATCCTCCCCTCACCCTTGCCTTCAGTACAAAGGCTCATGGGAGGCTCCTCAGGTTCGCTAATGCTGTTCAGTTATTGATGGGACCTACAAGGAAAGCAGCCAGCTCCTCTGAAAAACGATGGGCCCATTTCCTAACCATAGAAATGTCTCTCTTCACTGTAGCTGTCATTACAGCTCTCGCGCCTCTCTGCCATTCTGTGGGTGCGCTGGAGTTCTTTGGCAGTCAAATGGATTGCGTTTAAGGACAACTGCTGCCAGTGGGACCACTAAGGCACTATTTCTTTGCCGTCAGAGTCCCAAGATATATGCAACATCCATATTGTACATTTCATGTCTCCCCCTTGGGCTTCTGTACTCAAGAAGTGAGATGTCTGCATATTCGCCCTGTGCAAATCTAGTCCCAGGCAGCTCCGTTGGGAAGGTGAGAGGCGCGGGTGTGAAGGCTCCTCTACAGCACTCAGTTGGTGTCCCAGGAAAGGGGAGCCAGGGAAGGTCGGGGGAGGGAAAGCAGAGTCCTTATGAATAATTTGTACATTATTAATATGCATGTGTTTTTAAAGAAGTTTCCAACTCTCCCTCTCTGTCGCTGTCTCTCCTCTCGGCAGCCTTTGATGCTTTATTAATGATTGCAGTGGAAACCAGTCAGACACGATCCCTCAATAGACAGGAACGCCAATGGAGCCCTTGAACAGATCGGCTCCTAACGCAAAAGCCAAATGGTTATTGGGGCCATTGCATTCAGAGAAGTCATCCTGCAAATCTGTGTGAGCAAGTTTCACTTCTCATGGCAGGGGACAAATCCCAGAGAGGGTCCTCAGAGGCAGCACCTGGCTTTTGTGAGGAATATGTGGGGTTAGCTGGTCCTTGGTACCACATTGCCCCTGTGCTCTCTGGTCACTTTACGGGCCGTACAGTCACAGTCTACATGTGGTGGGAGCTGTCCAAAGAGCAGGGTTCAGAAAGAGAGCTCTGGTTTTACAGCCCTTGCCAGTGGGGATTGAGCTCAGAGGACGGGGGATGCTTATGACCCAATAGGCGTCTATGGAATTTGGGGTGTTGGGTTGCAGCTAGGTAACGACACAGCAGGAAGGACGCGAGCGTGAACCCAGCCTTATGTTGCAAAAAAATGTGGCCATGACAGTAGCAGCCAAATGAGCTGAGAGAAATTGACGAGCATCAATGGAGGATCAGGTGAGGAAGATGGGAAGTGGAAACAGACAGGCAAAGCTGGTTTCTGACACGTACATTTCAGGCACTCTGAATATAGTGTTGGGCGATTTCCTGTAATGGTAAGAAGTTACATTGTCTCATTTCAGCATGTCTGATCCTGTGGCCCCAATACATGCTCAGGGCTCACTGGCGTCACTGGGAATCCTGTGTACATGAGGGTCTGTCCAGCTTTGTTAAACAGAGCAGGCCGCAATAGCGAAATACACTTGGAAGGAAACAATCTCCTCCTCTCCGTTAACGGACAGAATGGACTCTCCCAGGTTATCCGAGAGACACTGAGCAGTCCGGGCAGGAAGCTAGGACTTACTGTTTCTGAGTGCATCCTTTTGCAGATTGTCCATGGTCATCCTAGCTGTAAGACTGGGCTGCAAGCTATTTGGAGCTGCAGCTATCCAGTTGTGCACAGGAGAGATCTTTCCTAATGGTCTTGTCCTAGGCCTTGTCCCCTGAGGCTGCAGGAATGTTCTTGAGAGGATTCCTAGATTCAAAGGTCAGAAGGGACCATTGTGATGATCTGCTCTGACCTCCTGCGTAGCGCAGGCCAGAGACCTGCCCCCAAATCATACCTGGTGCAGAGTTTTTATCAAAACAGCCAGTCCTGATTTAAACACTGTCAGTGATGGAGAGTCCAACTGCAACCCTGGGTAAATTGTTCCAGTGGTTAACTGCTCTCCCTGTTAACACTTTACACCTGATTTCCAGACTGAATTTGTCTGGCTTCAACTTCCTGCCATCGCGTCGTGTTAGACCTTCCTTTGCTAGACTGAAGAGCCCATCATTAGATATTCGTTCCCCATGTAGACAAAACTAAAATGTCCCCATATATGATAGCACGTTGGGCTAAGGAAAACCATGAGCAGACAAGGAAGTTGGTGGTGTGGGGTTTACAGGTCAAGAGCAGGGGTGTGAAAGTCAAGGCTCCTGGGTATATTATTCCTGGATCTGCTTCTGGCTTGCTGTGGGGTCTTGGGCAAGTCACTTAACCTCTCTGTATCCTTGTTTCTCCATCTGTAAAATGGGGTTAATAGTTCATAGGGTGATAATTAATTTCTGTCTGTTGAGCACTTTGATATACTTGCATGAAAGTTGGTATAAAAGGGTAAGGTGTGTCCTACCCACAGCCCAGGTTGTTTTTTTAAGCATGGCACTTGCACAAGTAGGGACAATCTATTGCCCTTGTGTAGAAATGTAGAATTCCAGAGATGCTAATTACTAGGTTTTAACCACAGTTTGTGCCAGTCACCTCTGGAGCAGCTTACTCCTAACCAAGATGGCTGACACCTGTGACAAATGTTATTCATTTCCATTTATTAAATCATGCTAAAGTTGCCTCTGTTATTTAGCCTATCATCTAGCATTTCATTGAAGAGATACATCCCCATACATCATCATCGGCAAGGCTGTGTGAATCCCCTTCAGGAGAAAGGCCGTCTCTAATCAATTCCAGCAATGCAGCATACGATGCAAATGTTCAGAATTCACTGCATATTAGGTTTGCATCTCCAATGAACAATCAGTTGTGTATGATGAGTCAGTTAGTTGAGATTGTTCATCTTGTATGACTGGGGTTCAGCCCCAGAGCTGCTAGCAGAACTTCTGATATCACTCATGGTAGGAGATCAGAACCCAAGTACTCTTGATAACAGGTCAGTTTCAGTGAAAGCGGAATTCCCCTCTTAATTAATCGCCTCTTAATTTCACCAGGCAGTTTAGCATTGGGGTTTCCTTGGGCTCTGCTCTGGTAAACAGCAGCAACTTTTGGAGAAGGGAGGAAGGAAGGCTGGCCTTGTGGTTAAGGCGCTGGACTGGCATTTGGGAGAGCTGGGTTGAGGTCATGGCTGTGCCACAGACCCCTGTAGGACCTTGAACAAGTCGTGCTTTTTGCCTCAGTTTCCCCTCTTTAAATTGGGAATAATACTCCCAACTTCACAGGTCAAGGGGGTCAACACAGTGGTGTGGGAGACCATGCATGCCCCTATATAGATTGATGCTGTTCTCCACAAATCCTCATTTAGAAGATCTACGACAGCAGCTCACTATCTGCTGTGGTGTCAGTAAAACAATTTGCCAGATAATGATTCTTGCAGAATGATGACTCTAGAAAAGTGTGAATTGTAGTTAGCATCTGAAGCAGAAATAAAACTGTTTAGCTATGCAGACGCGAGAGACGTCCCACTCTGTGTTGGAGCACAGTCCAAACGGGAGGAAATGGGGGGAACAGGTGGATAAGAGGATGGTTAAATGGGCCCTGTCACATCTAGGTTGCCAGCTGGAATCCAGCTAGGCTGGGAATGACTGAATGTCTGGTGACTCCCAGGTGCTAGTGTGAGATAGACTAGTGGGTAGAGCTCCGTTCCACCTTTGGAAAAACTTCTGTGACAGCTGGAAACCTTATTGGCGAAGAGAAGCCAAGGACTGAATAGGTGACTGATCTCACCCCTCTGGTGCCTCCGCAGCTCAGAGTCTCAGCATCTCATTGGCAAGGGCAGAGAGGAAGCGCATGCTGCACCTGCTCTGTGGACGGCTAGATGACGTCAGTCAAACAGACACTTATTTCCCCAAGTACCAAAATTCACTCTCAGTGAAGAGGGGGAGGGGGAGAACGTGCCAGGATGCGGTACATCAAATCAGTGCAGACGGGCTTAAAATGAGCTGTTGACTTATTACAGGACATTTTAGGGACTGGAAAGAAGGCAGCTTTGAAGAGGATGCCAGGGAGAGGGGCAGGTTCGTTGCCTGAGAAAGAGACAATCCAGCCCGTGTGCTAGTTTCCCATTGGAAGTAACTGGTTATCCATTTACCAGTGTTGCGATGGGAGTGAAAATGGGAGAGAGCTGCTGTCTAATAATACTGCACTCCGGGCTGCCTTGTGGTGTTCTGGGTGAATTCACTGATGAAAGTGAGGAATTAATACCCTGACTAGGGCTGGAGCCGTGTAACTTCTGCCACGCAGCTCAGCCAATTCTGACTTGTGGCACCCCCCGTTATTCCAGTCTTGGACTGTTTCTCACCCCCCACCCCCACCCCCAGCCGCTCTGCCAGATCACTGTAGTTCTGGCCTACAACGCCCACTTCTATTCCAGCCTCTCACCTACTTCTGCTGTTGCATTTCATTCCTCCGTGTGACTCCTGCTATTCTAGTCCTGGCCTTCTCTCCTGAGCAGAAACTGCTAAATTGGGCTGCATTATCCATTGCTGATAGCTAACAAGGATAAGCAATCACTGGAGCCTGGACTGAGCCCAGGAAACTTTGTGTCACTGATATCAAGGCAGCTGCTAAACTATTGTAGGTCTCCAAAGGTAAAAAGCCAGTGCATTGAACAGCTGTGCCACCAAGCCTCCATCTCCATGGACAGTTTACACCGGGTTCAAGAGAAATGGGAGCAGATTCATGCTACCTGTTTAAGGACTTTGCAGTTGTGTAGGCCAGGTGCTGGAGAGCTACCATGGAAAACTCAGTCTTGTCTGTGTGCATTCAGTGCTCTCCCTTTCCCAGTGCACCATAAATAAATTCTCCTAGTCCATCCCAGCACACTGTATCAATCTTGTTTAATAGACTGGAAAGCTTATTGCATGGCGGCAGGTCGCAAGGAGTGTCGAGGTGATGGATTGTGCCTTCCCGGAGTCGAGCGTCGTTGATGTATAATGAAATATTTATGATTTATTCCAGCTAATAAACTGGAATGAAGTGTGTGATGTATGTGAGCAGATGGGAGAACTATTGATGCAGTTTTCATTGTGTGTGGGGGGAGGGGGCAGTTTAAGTCCATCTCAGACACACGCACGCTCATCCCTTCATACCGGGAAATGCACACTTGGCTTCTGTGAGCTGAATTCCATTGTTAATCTTCAACTCTTTCATCTAATGGTTTGCCACCCCATGCCCTCTTCCACCCCTGTTCCGGAGAGCAGGCATCCTGTCGTCGTAGCCGGCTATTCCTTTTGAATTTTAGACTTTGGGCTTGATACCCACCTGAGAGCTGCAATTCAGTGATCCAAATTCAGTAAAATAACAAGGCCTTCCACTTCTCCCACCATGGCCTCAGTCAGCTGGGAGGCTGGAGTAGCATCCCCACTATGCCAAGCTCCGGAACTTTATGCTCTCGATGTTTCTGCAGGGCCTACAAAAATCGTCTCCACGGGTTCCCCACACATTGGGAATTCTGTAGCCAAAACCGAGGAAAATCCCGTTATTTCACCCTCTGCTTCCTGTATTTTTTATAGAAAGTTGATTTGCAAGAGGGTTGCGCTCACCTGGGTTGTCGTAGGAACCGGATGCCCATTTCTTAGATTTTATACTTCTTGTAATTCTTAGGATGATTTTTCTGCGGTCAAGAAACGATATGGGAAAAGGCAACACAATTTTTTCATATATTCCAAGGCCAGATGGAACCAATGTTATCATCTGCCCTGGCCTCCTGTATAGCACACGGCAGAGAACTTCCCCCAAATAATTCCCAGAGCAGAGCTTTTAGAGAAACAGCCAACTTTGATTTTAAATTTGCCAGTGATGGAGCATCCACCGCGACCATTGGGAAATTGTTGGAGTGGTTACTTACTCTCACTGTTAAAATGTACACCTTATTTCCAGTCTGAATTTGTCTAGCTTCAACTTCCAGTCATTGGATTGTGTTAGACCTTTCTCTGCTAGACTGAAGAGCCCGTTATTAAATATTTGTTCCCCTTGTAAATACCAATAAACTGTAATCAAGTCATCCCTTCACCTTTTCTTTGTTAAGCTAAATAGATTGAGCTCTTTGAATCTATCACTATAAGGGAAGTTTTCTAATCCTTTAAGCATTCTCCAGGCTCTTCTCTGAACCCTTTGCAATGTATCAACAACCTTCTTGAATTGTAGGCACCCGAACTGGACACAGGATTCCAGTCGCGGGTGCACCAGTGCCAAAAGAAGAGGTAAAATAGCCTCTTTACTCCTACTCAAGATTCCCCTCTTTATGCATGCCAGGATCATAATAGCTCTTTTAGCCACAGCATCACCATGGGCGCTTGTATTCAGTTGATTATACACCACGACCCCCACATTTTTTTTCGGAGTCACTGCTTCCCAGGATAGAATCCCCCATCCCGTAAGTATGGCTGATATTCTTTGTTCCTAGATGTATATATTTACATTTAGCCTTATTAAAACACATAGTGTTTGCTTGTGTCCAGTTTACCAAATGATCCAGAGCACTCTGAATCAGTGACCTGTCCTCTTCATTAATTACTATTTCACCAGTGTTTGTGTTGTCTGTAAACTTTATCAGCGATAGTGTTATGTTTTCCTCAAGGTCACTGATACAAACCCTAAATATTGTAGGGCCAGGAAATGATCACTGCGGGACCATGCTGGAATGCACCTGCTCAGTGACATTTTGAGACTATCAGGTAGCCAGTTTTTAACCCATTTAATGTGTGCCATGTTCATTTTATATCGTTCTAGTTTGTTTAATCAAAATGTCGTGTGGTACCAAGTTAAACGCCTTCCTGAACTCTAAGTATGTTACATCAACACTCTTACCTTTATCAACCAAACTTGTAATCCCATCAAAAAAAATCAGTGTAGTTTGACAGGATCTATTTTCCATAAACCCATGTTGATTTGCATTATTTACATTAACACCCCTACTTTAATTCTTTATTAATCAAGTCCCAGATCAGCTGCTCCATTATCTTGCCTGGGATCGATGTCTGGCTGACAGGGCTATAATTACTTGGATCATCCCATTTGCCCTGTTTAAACTTGGCCCAACGTTCGCTTTCTTCCCATCTGGAACTTCCCCGGGTCTCCAAGATTTACGGAAAATCAACATTGTTGGTGCCGTGAACTCCTCGGCCAGCTCTTTTAAAACTCTGGGGTGCAAGTTAACTTCTTCCTCTCAGCTGACTTGGCTCATAAAATTATATAAAAAAATGAATGGTCTAGAGGAGGGAGATCAGGAATTTGTGTCCTTCCTGTCTCCTAACACAAGAATAAGAAGACAGTCAATGAAATTAAAAGGTGGGAAATTCAAAACTGACAAAAGGAAATGCTCTTCTCACAACTTGTGATTTAAACTGTGGAACTCGCTGCTAAAGGAAGTTGTGGAGGCCAAGAACTCGATGAGCTTCAAAAAGGGAGTTCAATTTATATGGATAACCGGACTCTCCAGAGTTATAATAAATGACGGCAAAAGTTTTGGAGGGCTACTAAACCTCCTGCTTCAGGGTTTAAGACAATCTACGAGACAAGGATGAGATATAATGTGAGGGGCAGATTAGCCCACAACTGCCTAATGCAGATTGCTTGCATCTTCCACTGAAGCATCTGGCACTGGCCACTGCCAGAGCCAGAACACTGGACTAGATGGACCTGGGGGTCTGGTCCAGTCTGGCAATTCCTGTGTTCCTAGGTATTTTAGAGACCAGAATAAGAGATGGAGAAACTGAGGCACGACGATGTTGGGAGCCTGATTTTCACTATCCACTATTGCTTTGCACAGCTCAGGTAACTGGAGAATACAAAGAGCCAGGGATGTGTCTAACTGGCCTTTGCTCTGCCCAGTTCCCTTTTGGGTCTGCAAACATATGCATGTGCAGTTGCATGTCTATTTGTGAAAATCTGGCCCTGAATCCCAGATTCTCTGGTGCCCTTTATTCACCTTGCACCCGTCAGCTCCAGGGGGGGACTGAACCCTAAGTGTCTTGCTCAGAAACACTCCCACCCGAACTTGGTGGTAGTGCTGAGATTAGCGCTCAAGAATTCCTGGTTCCTAGCCACATACTCAGTCTGCTGGACCATCCTGCCTTTTAAAATCAGTCAATATATTCAACAGTAACCTGGGGCTGCCATAGTGTGACCTCTGCCTGCCACCAGTAGCACAAACACAAAGTAAAATGAAACCGTCAGAGGAAAGGTATGCACAAGAGTCAACACCAGGGTAAAGCAGCTTCTGTTCAAAGCCTCCCACACACCATCTAATGCCCTGTACCATGGAAAAGAGACAAACCATGTTCCACCCCCTCAGCGTGCCAGAGTTGTCCCACCTGCTGTTCCTTTTTCTGCCTACTTAGTTCTCGTTTGCAAAGCCCTTTGAGATCCTCAGATGAAAGGCGCTGAAGAAGGACAAAGTGTCATTATTTCTGACTGCCTCAAAGAAGAGCTTCTCAAGGGTCTCACAGCTGGGATACCAATTGTCTCGTCAACATGCTAATTTGGAGAGCGCTGTGATTCTCCAGGTACGGTCTGTGCAAAGGAATCCAGTAGGGAGGACGCCTCATTCTGTCTTTGCCCCCTCGAGCTGAGAGATCGCTGTGCCAGCCAAACAGCCGGCGGCAGGGAATTCCTCTCAGAACTTGTAAAGAAAAGCTTCAAGGCTCCCAAAAGAGCAGGCTGCACGTCCATCAGGATCCTAGTATCTACACCGCTTCAGCAGAGGCACAGGGATTTCCTGCTAGCAGCCAGCAGCTTGGGGCTCGATCCACAGGGTGTATAGGGGGAATGTCCCTTCTACACTGAGCTTCCCCAGCTTGGATCAGAAAGAATTTCCCATCGCTTCGGCTGGAGTCTTGTGCTGGCACTAGTGTTACTGTTAACGCCATTGCTTGTGGAGTTCACTGCAGCTCCAGTAACCTGGGGATGGTGGAGATCTTTGAAATGCCATTTAAATTCCATTGGAAAGTGTGTGCATCAAAGGAGATGTAGCCGGTATCAGGACCAGCAATGGAGATGCACCTGGTTCGTGAGGCAGCTTTGAAATAGTAAACATTCATCTTTCACAGTGTTCGTACAGCAATTCTGACCCCGGTCCTTATGCCAAACTCATTTATAGCTGGTTCAAAATGTTCCACATGCACAACAAGCCAAAGCTGTACGCGGGAACAGTTCGCTCATACAATGATGTGACACCTGTCAAAACAGCCATTGGGCCTGATTTTGAAAGTCCACCTCTAATTTGCTTAAGCAAATGGGAAGATTTAGCTTTGCACCTGCAATACCCGACCAGGCCCACAGATCAGGGAGTTAAATGGCTAACTCATGTCATTTGCCCCCACAATTAATGGTGAGCACAAAACGCAGGCAAAGTTAATTGTGAGTGTAAAGTTATGCAGGGCTGGGTGAGGGCCACTTTACAAATGGGGCCCCAGAGTGGCTAGGGCTGAAGCCCTCAGGCCGGCGCTTACATTTCCGGGTTGGACGCTTGGGAATGTCTTGTGTCTAATCATGTTCTTTTAATGCCGTTAAATTGCAAACCCCTGTTCCAGTGTCACAGAGTGGCTGGGGCTAGCTGACGGCATTGCTAGAGGGATGTTTAGAGGGAAGCTCTTTGTATCATGGAGGTGATCTAGGTGGAAGCAAGGCTATCCACAGAAATAGCTTAGACACCTGCTGTCACTAGCTTCTGGTAAGCTGAAGTATTTCCATAAAGCCAAGTGCCTGGCATGTGCCTGTGTCACAGGTGAAGTATTGTACTTGGATGGGCCATGCAGGGTGTCCTCAGCTCAGCTCACACTGGCTTTCATGCTGATCACCCCACTTTGCCCAAACAGTGCTCCTTTTTCCCACTCCATTTTCTCTCTATTGCCTTTTCCCCCCATAGATTTTCTACAGCTGATCTGCAGCCTTCTTCCACCAGAAACAAATAACTGAGTGAGATAACGAGGGAGCTAAGGAGGAATAAGCCTAGGGCCTAGCGCCTCTTAGAGCGTGAAATTCAAGCCAGCTCAAGGCCCCATGTGCTGCTCAAGTCCTGCTTCGTCACCGAAGCCCTCTGCAGAGGGGTGAATTTCACCCTGTGAGCACTACAGGGGCAGGACAGCACCGAGAACCACCAAGAGAACTCGAGAGCCTTTGGAACAGCTAGTCACAGTATTAGCTGCCACCGTGGCAGGGGGCTAAAGTCACTCACTTTTTTCTTATCTACAAAATATGTTTCCTTTCAAGCTGATGTTTCGCTGCTTACTAATGTAACGGCACAAGGGAATGGCCGTTAGCCCTGTTCCTCACTGGGTGTATTATCAGAGGCTCTAATGCCATTTAGAGGTCACCTCTATAGAAATTAAAGTGGGCCTTGTATCTGGTTCTGACTACAGGCTGTAGGTTCACAGAGCAGTGACAAGGCTTCCTGTCCCCATGTCTGAATTGTGAGTGGAGCGTCCTCTGATTGCTACAGGGAGAGCTGTGTATTTATGACAAAGGGCTTGGAAAATACAGCTTTGAAATAGGTGTCTCCTCCTCTGGAGCCATCAGTGCCCATTGCCTCGGCTTCCCCTTTGCAAGGTGAGTAGTTGGGCCTTTGTGGGCAGCTCCCCCCTGCACAAGCCCCTCTGTGCATAACTGGAAGTAGAAATGTCATCTAGTGATTGCAAAGGCTGATTTTAGCTGTTGGATTTCAGCAAATGGCTGAACACTGCTGGTGCGAAAGGGGAGACCAGCGTAAGGCTGGGTTTCATCAGGCCAGCTGTGTCCTAACCTCCTACTTTCCTGGCAGCAGTTCATCGCTGTTTTCCCCCCTACAATCTGTGCTAGCTTTTCAATCCTGCAGAGCCAGTCTAGCTACCGGAGCGGGGCTGGGGCCTGTTCCCCCTCAGGCATCGTTGGTAAAAGAGGCAGAGAAGTTCTGATTCCAGGTTCTTTCATGTTGCTGCTGTCCGAAGCAGAAAGCCCGCAGCCTGGTTTTCACGTGCCCGGCTGGGTTTACGGGCCGTGTTCCCTGTAAGCTGCGCACTTGAGCGGCTGCCCAGGAGAGATTCAAATGCCACCCAGATGATTAGAGAGCGCGCACAGCCAGCAGCATGTGTTCAGATCCCCTCCCTCCACGTTGCTCCATCCTGCAGCTGCTCCCGGGCCCCTCCTGCTGGCTGTGCAGAGTGAGGGGAGGGTGCTGATGTCAGGGTGTCCCCCTGCCCCTGTACCCCATCTCCACAGAGCAGGAGAGAGGGGACAGCTTGGGTCAGGATTCGGAGCTGCTGTGGTGAATGGTGAGTGACTGAGTGCCTTTCTTAAAGAGACAGTGCATTGTTGCCAAGATTTTCCCAGCAGCCAGTTCACACAGTCTCTGTCTCTCTCTCACACACAGTCTCTGTGTGTGTGTCTCTCTCACTCACACACACACACACACACACACACACATTGTCTCTGGGTCAAACACACACTGTCTCTTTCACACTCGCCTCCGAACACATACTTGTATTATTATTGTTGTTACTTCTTGGTACTTCCTGCAATGCACATATATTTTCTGTCATTTTATTCTTTCAAAGTGTGTTATTTGAGTGTTTTGACTGATCTATGCATTCATAATTTTTATTTCTCTTACACTTCAATTTAATTCTTTTAGTAGTGAGTTCTAAGATGCCTAAACTGTCCTGGCTGGGTAATTATCCGTATGGTAACTTTTTAAAAATATATATTATATGTAGGTTTTTTGTTTCTACTGATGGCGCACATCCGCACATACCTTGGTGCACAGAACAAAATGTATTCTGCACGTGGATGGAAAGAACGAGAGGGAACATTGTTTACAGTGCTGGCAGATAGAGAGCATGTCTTTGATTTGTAAACCTCCTGGAGACTGCATCTGGAGCTGGCCAGGAACGTCCCTTCTCGGGGCTGATGGGAATGCACTTGACAGCCCATGTTGGAATAAGGCTGGTGTTTATCTTATAGGGACCATTAATGCAAAAGAAAATATTTGTAAATAACATTAAGATTGTGAAAGAAACATAAAAGCCAGGAAAGTCCAAGTTGTAATTGACAAGCTTGACTCAGTGCTCGCTGGTGTGTCAGCTCTGTGCTCTCAGCCCCACCAGTTCACGTCCCCACTAGGGACTTACACTGACACTGTCATTACATCAAAGATTGCAACATATGTTTCTGAGGGCTCCCTCCTCCCCCCGCCCACATGTGCCTTTTATTTCCAGACACCTGGGTTCAAATGTGCCCTAGGTCGAGAGTGAAATGAGATTAGTGCTCTCGCTCTAGTTCCCAGTGGAGATTGTCTCCATCACAAAGCCGTCCTGATGCAGGACTTGCTTTGTTGTCAGGCTCCGCTTAGCACCATTCTGCCGGGCTGACGAACGATGCCACTGAGCAAACATTTCTCAGCCGCTAGACCACTAATTTAATTCCTCATTTTAATTGTGCACTGTGGGTCAAATCCATCTCTGGTGTAACCCCCTTGGCGTCGGGGGGTGGAGCTGTCAGGATTGTTGGTAAATTGTGTAGTTAATTGCTTGACCACGCTTTGGTTCGGTATGAAATATATTCAAAAGACCAAGTAACTACTGCCAGTCAGGTTTATTGCTGAAAGTCAATAATCGTGTAATCCAGGAAGAAAGGCTCAGTACAATACCGGTTTCTGGGAAGCCGTCCCATGCAGTGTTGTTAAATTCACCTTACACAGAAGTTACACATTGTTCAGCTAGCGGTGTTTGTAGGACGACTTTACAAGTTACAAAACTCTTTACACATCTCTAAAATCCAACCCATCTGTTTGTACCAGTTCCTTAACTTGTTGTTCTGTTCCTTCCTTGTCTTTGATTTGGATACTAGAATTCCAGGGACTGGTATGTAAAGATACCTTCTCCGCTTGTACCAGGGCAGAACATTCATGTATTTTGCCTTTGACAAATTTTTTACTGTCTAATGCCAAAGCTGACTTCAGCTTTGCAAAGTGTTCTGGGATACTTAGCATAAGTGAATGGGATTAGAGAAGGACATATGCCAATTTAGTTCATGTAACTGCTAGAAATACACGTATACACAGTATAATGATAGAGTGATATGTGTGCTTAATGCATATTAATACATGTGATGTGAATAATACATATTGATAATGTGATATATATTAGCCCAGCATATATTGGTCGACAGTATTGTTAACACCCTATAATTGGGTGATTAAAGTTGGGTGATAAAGTTGGGTGATTCAGTTATTTTTCTACCAACTCTTAACACAGTTCTGGCTCTGGCAGAGAGGTCTGCCAGTGGCAAAGACACTCTCCGTCCCCCAGTTTTTCCTATGCATTCTTGCTGTCCCAGAAACGTCTTCCAGGAAACACGAAGTGTCCATGTGTTTCATTTCATCAGCCAAAATGTTTGTTGTTTTATAAGCACAAGACGTTTGTTCGTGACGTATTGCTATCCCCTGTAGAAGCGTCTCTGTGTTTACCAGGAACAAGTGATCCAATAGAATGAGTGCTCAGTGTGGTGATCAGCGTTAGGAGTGAGAAGTCTAGTAAGTGTAGACACGCTCAGCACTGTCCTTTTGCTCAGAAAAGAATGTTAATGACATTTGCTCAGTGTGTCGTCATAAACTCATTCAGACATTGACACCGGCGAATCCTCTACTCTGAAAAATCGACCTGTGAGGGTGAGTCAGCCGGTGTGTTTTTCATGTTCTGCGGGCGTTGAATGAATGGACTCGCAGGATACGGTGTATTGTCCAGCGTTCAGAGACTGTAAGGAGGCCCGTGCGTGCCTCAACAAGCTTCCAGTGCGGCTGGCGCCAGATATGGTTTTAGGGTCTGAGGGGAAGCCATTATTTTATTTTAAGTCTGCCTGTGACAGTCATTAAACAAACAGCAGCATCCTCTTAACTAGTCTCACTGGAGTAGGAAACCCCTCTTGGCGTAGGAGCCATCTAGTGCTCTGTTGTGCTGGATATACTGGCTTACTTGATAGGCTGGTAGCAGATGGCACAGGGCAGAGGGTAATGTGCCTGTCCTCTGTGCACCACCATTCCCCGGAGCTCCGGAGGAGTGACACGCACAGTCTGCCCTGTCCTGTCAACAGTGGAAGGGATATCGAGTCTCGGCAGCTCGGGGTTTAGAGAGAAGACATGGGAAGGGAGAGAAGCGCAGAGACAGGGAGAAGTTACAGAGCACGTCCCTGGGGTTAACAGCAGTAATAACAATAATACAAAGTAGTAACGTTGCTGTCTGAGGCCAAAGAGTGTTTGCATCAGAGAGGTGGGACAGGAGCCATCACATGGGAGAGAGGTGGGGGGCTCAGTGGGAGAAGGGAGTAGTAGTGGTTTTGTTCAATCTGAGGTTACTGTTACCTCCTTTTTCTTACTGCTTAGTGACTATCTGGGCAGTAGCAGCTCCGGGTGCGGCTAGTAGGAAGCAGACGCTTTTTGAGAACCTTCCAAAAGTGGCAACATGGAGTCCAACTGGGATCCGGCTACTGGCCAACCAGAGCAAGAGCAAGTACTTACCTTGCTGAAGAGAGTGTCTGGGGGCATTGGAGAGATCAAAGCAGCCCAGGACGTAGGTGACCCAGCTTGCCAGGGAGAGAGACCAGTATCTGCCCACGCACACACACTGCTCCTGGTCCAAGACAAGGGGGAGTAATTAATGCCTTGCCACGTACGATAGGAGGGTGGGTCTTGACATCACAAGCAGAAGATGGTGAAGTTCCAGGAGGAGGGTGAGCAGAGAAACTCACTAATTTTCAGAGGGTACTACCCAAAGATCCCATTTTTCAGACTGAGCAGGCGCACTGCTCCCCCCTGCTGGGCCAGCCTCAAGGAGGAAAGTCAATAGCTTTCCCAGTGACATTGCTACATGTATTTCTTAAGGAGATGGTCATGAGAAAGGCTGGAGAGCTGAGAAGCCTTCCCTGTGGACCCAAGCACACCTCGAAGAGCTCTGTCCTGTGGTGCTAGACTAACAGCCCACCTACAGAGCGCCTGGTTCAAGAGAGCCATTCAGATAAAGCTGGAGATAAAGCTACAGGGAATGAGTGATCTCATCCGTCACAAGGTACTTTCACTACTGACATGGAGACCTGGGTTCAGATACGTGTCACATCCCCAGCTGAATTCATTTGGTGGACTTAACCCATTCCTATTGGACAGCTGTCTGGGTCACAAAACCGGCACCGGATGTGGAAAAATGGCAGCTCCACTTTGTGTAATAGTGACGGGTGACGGACACCGCTGTTTGCTGTTGAACTAGGTCAAAATTCCCTGTCTTCCTGTCTTCTCTTTATGAATACACCCCTGGTCGCTAGCTGCAAGCACATGGTTCTCCACGCCTGCTCCTCACTCCTCAAGTCACATTTCAATTAATGTGCCATTCTACACGTCTGTCAGTCTCACAGACTGCCCTGATGTCTAGAAAACGCAGGGTCATTTATCACATGCGGCATGAATTCCTTTCAACCGCCAAGAGTCAAAGATCAGGAGAGTCCCCACTTTAAAAAAATTCCGATCGCTTTAAAATATTCCAAGCGGCTCTTGATATACATGGGCACACTTTGATTATTGCATGTGAGAAACCAAACTCAAGGCAGGAAAATCTGGGGATAATGTATCGGTTCCTGGCTAAACTGAGGGAAGTGACACATGCAGATACGGCATGTGGACGCCCAATTCGGTGGAGATGCACATGTTGGAATTGACCCAGATTCAAAGCCTGGGTCTAGCCGCTCAGTTTCCAGGAGGAAGAGTGGTCCTGTGGCACTCAACAGCAACGACTCCAGCAGACTCAGGTGCCTGGTGCCTGGCTTCAGAGAAAGGCCAATCCAGAAGTATGGCATAATCGGAGAGGGAAGGTGATCCTAAGGACTCCAAAGTGGGCAGAGGAGAGAGAATCCTCATGGCTAGGCGCCTACCAAATTCTTGGCCATGAAAAACGCATCACGGACCATGAAATCTGTTCTGCCCCTGTGAAATCAGGCCTTTTGTGTGCTTTTACCCTCTACTATACAGATTTCACGGGGGGAGACCAGTGTTTCCTATACTGGGGGTCCTGACCCAAAAAGGGAATTGCAGGGGGGTTGCAAAGTTATTTTAGGGGGGGTCACAGTATTACCGCCACCCTTACTTCTGCACTGGGCAGCCAGAGAGAGGCGACTGGTGGCTGGACGCCCAGCTCTGAAGGCAGCGCCGCCACCAGCAGCAGCTCAGAAGTAAGGGTAGCAGTACTGCAACCCCCCCGCCCCCACAATAACCTTGTGATCCCCTTCCCCCCCCCCCCCCCCCGGCAACTCCTTTTTGGGTCAGGGCAGATTTAAAGAGCTGAAATGTATTCTTTTTTAAATCCTGTGACTGTGAAATTGACCAAAATGGACCGTGAATTTGGTAAGGCCCTATTCTTGGAGAACTAGAGCTATTCATCTCTGGAAGAAACTATTTGCAAGCCCAGAGATAGCCGCTGAGCATCATGGCACGGTGCACCAAGATACCCAGAGCTGAGCACATAGGGGAATCAAAGCAGTCCCTTTGTATCGCTTCTTGCTGCCTCTTTCACTGAGACCCCAGGCTTTGCAGCGTGGTTGGCCGAGTTTCCTGGGCCAGGTAATCGTAGCTACAGTCTCTCTGCTACTGAAGCTTTTTGCCGTAGCCTTGAATACTGCTGGCCAGTCCATTCTGCGGCCATTAGGCCAGACTGCCCACGGCTAAGACGTTGTTCTGAGCACTGTGGCTCCCTGTGTGTCCTTTCACTTACCAGAGTTCCATTTTCCGAACCAGCATCAGAACCAGCAGGGGGCAGCAGGTTAGCACCAGGGGGGCTAGCGAGGGAGGGCTCTTTACCCGCTGCAGTGCTGATTTCAGCCACTCAAGCCTTTGTCTGAGGCTCCTGTTTCATGAGCTGTCTCCTTCCTATTTGAGCTTTCCAGCCAGCAGTGCAATCAGGTCCGCCAGCGAAACCAGTGGGGAATCAAGCTCGGTGTGTGGACACAATGCAACTGTGTGTCATTAACGAGAGAATGGAGATTGACGGATAGGTTAAAGCTAAGAGCTCTCTTGTGCTCCCATCAAGAGTCTGCAATTGAAATCAGTAGTCCTGAGACCCCCCCGCCCAGCCCAAAGGGTGGCAAAGCCTCTATTAGCAGAATGTGACTAATCATCTTAAGTAGCTACCGAAGTGCAGCGCCGCTTGTTAAGCGTTTAGCCAGGCTGTGCTGGGATGACCTCTCTCCTCAATCTTCCCAGACTGCAGGACAAGTGGCTAATTATTTGATCACACCTGCTCTCTCTGAGCCCTCTAGAAAGGACGTTCTAATTCGACTCACTGTTTGGTAAAAATCTCGTCCTTTGAATTCAATAGCACCAACCCCCTCTTTTCATCATAACCAGGCCGGGTGTGGATGGGGTTAACCCCAGGTTTAGAAATCAAACTCCTCTCTAAAGGCTCCAGCACTGTCTGTTGCGGTGGATGTGGCAGGCAGCATCTCCCCACACACACCTAACACCTCGTCGCAGGTGTGGGTCCCGCTGGGAGAGGATTAGGTGGGTTCTGCTGACGCCCTGAGGCAGATAACTCAGTACCCTAACCAGACGTGCAAGAGGTGGAGGTGGCTGTCTAGAGAGAGTGAGGAAGGATCTAGGGTGTGGGCTGAGCAGTCCTGGTGCAGAGACCTAGGAACAGCCAAGCCCAGGGAAAAGGTCTGAGATGAACCTCATGCTTAATCATTGTTAATTGTCAATAAAACCAGGAAGGGGTGAGTTGATCTAGTGTGTGGATCGTGTCCGAGCATGTTGGGAAAGTAACCTGCCCACAGCAGAGATAATGCATCCTCTTATTTGTACTGCTTTCAGACTCAAGTGTTTTTATTTAGGAAGGCAGAGTACCGCTCTTCACTTTTCCTTCTGGTGGGCAGGACAGTCCTTTCCAGGAGGGAGGCAAAGCACGGCTAGCTAACCTGCTCTCAATCTATTGGTATCCCTGCGTTTGAGATCTCCACATCAAGCTCTGGGGACAGCTTGTGTCATCCCGGTGGGGCTGCCCGGAGCCTTAAGATGCTCAGCAGAGAATCTCTTCTAATGCTCGCTGGCCAATAGCAGACATCCTGCAAACCCCAGCCAGCAGGTCTCTTCCGAGAGATGAGTTTTGACCAGGGCTTTGCACGTGGCACCGTGGGCGCGGTGGCACATGCCAAAAAGCAGCAGTAGGACCCACTGGATCCACGCCTGGCAGCACGGAGGGGTGCTATCTGAACTGATCCGTGTGGGAGTGGCGGGACTGGGAAAACAAGCAGGGCCATGAGGAGGAAACGGCCACTAAGCAGCATTTGCTCTGTTTGCAGGAGACACGGCGGTGTATAAAGAGGGCACGTACTGGATCAAGGGCCGCACCTCTGTGGACATCATCAAAAGCGGAGGCTATAAAATTAGCGCCCTAGAAGTCGAGCGCCATCTGCTAGCACACCCCAGTATTGCAGGTAAGGTGCAGCCCCTTGTGTTCTCCGCTCTCGGCTTTGGAGGCGTGCGGGCAAATTAAAGGGTTATTGCTCAAGGTGACGAGCTGTACCTGGAGACGGTCCCAGGGCAGGCAGGCGCTGGGCACGCTTTCCCCAGGCATCTCTGTCCCGGCTTGCAGTGCCCCCCAGACGATAGGAGACAGGCGAGGGTACTCCGTTGGGCCAGAATTATATTGAAGCCCAGGTCTCTGAGTGTGTTTGCAAGCATGGCCGCCCAGTAACAATGCCCCATGAGCTCCTGGCCTGTGGTATGTGCACTGTTACTCGCAGAGCTCCGTTCCAGCCGTGTTGGTTTGGTTTGATCTCCGTGCTGTGCCGTAATGAGGATCGAAGGCAAATGAAGGAGGTGCCATTGGGGAGCCTGGCTTGGGTTACAGCGGTAGCCCCGAAGAAGCCGATGTGAGACTGCCTGAGGGTTCTTGCCTGGAGGCCGTTTCACAGCCTTTCCATTAGCAGGGGTGGGTGTGAGTGACAGGCAGACTGAACTCAGAGCCCAGCACTGCAGGGCCTCGGTGGCTGAAGCAGGGACTCTCAGCCAGGTGCAAATTCAGCAGCAGCTCACGTCAGGTTTTGGAAATGAGAAATTTTCATTAAATCTTCCCTGCGCCGCCGGGGCAGGGTTGCCCAGCCGGGGATGGAATAAGTGCAGGGCAGGACAGTTCTCTCTTTATCCGGTCTACTTGGGGAGCTTTTCCGCTCTCCGTTAGACCCTGCCGTTGGAATTGTTCCTGATATTCTTCTGTCAGCTCTACCCTGTTACTCCTAGTAATCCCCCCGCCCCCCAGTCGATCGTCTCCTTCCCTGTACGTGGCTGTTCCCGCCCACCTGGCCATTCTCTCAGCAGCTTACAGAGTTTTATGCTCTCCTGGTCTCTTGGAAATGGGTCTGAGTTTCTTCAGGCTGAATCTTTTGCCCTTTCTCCAGATGTGGCTGTGATAGGCCCTCCAGATGTGACTTGGGGCCAGCGGGTCAGCGCTGTGGTGAAATTGCAGGAGGGTGAGATGCTGTCTCTCAAGGACCTGAGGAACTGGGCAAGGTAAGTGCCAGTCATGGGACAGTGAAGAGCAAATGCTGCAGTCTACTGTTGGTGGGGCTGATAGCACCACCTGCTATTAAAGTTGTCCGATACTTCCCATTATAATACCCTTTTTCATTTGCTTATAACTTTGCCAAACTTCAGCTCTTTGGGCTGCAGTTCCCATGGGACTTGTATGCTGAATTCTTTTGGAAAGTTTCAGCCAATGTCGTTCAGCCATTTCCAAGAACAAGTTATGGGGGTAAAGATTCATTGATTTACCATAAAAAAAAATTCCGGTAACCTTTTCTTTGAGAAACTCTAGTGCCCACGTGCTTTGGAACAGGGCTCTGAAATGTAGCCAGAGTTGGCCACTGAGTCAGGAATGTGCCTTTTGCTGTTCCCATGAAAATCTACCCAAATTTGGCCAAGTTATAAACCTCTGAAAAAACTCAGTTCACACATGCTGTCAAACTGAGAGGACAGACCAAGTGGAGTCCTTCAGGGGACAGTCCTGGGTCTAGTACTAGTCAACATTTTAATTGGTGATGATGATGAAGGAGTGGAGAGTATGCTTATAAAATTTGCAGATGACCCCAAACTGGGGAGGGGTTGCAGGCACTTTGGAGGACAGGATTAGAACTGAAAATGATATTGATAAAGTGGTCTGAAATCAACAAATGAAATGCAATAAAAGCAAGTGCAAAGAACTACACTTAAGAGGGGAAAATATGCACAACTCCACAATGGGGAATAACTGCTTAGGCAACAGTACTGCAGAAAAGGATTCTGGTGAATCACAAATGGAATATGCATGAACAGTGTGATGCTACTGTATCAAAGGCAAATGCCAGTCTGGGGTATCTTAACAGGAGTATTGCATCTGAGACACACAAGGTAATTATCTTGCTTTTCTTGGCACTGGTGAGGCCCCAGCTGGAGTTCTGTGTACTGTTTTGGGCACCGCACTTTAGCAAAGACATGAACTGATTGGAGAGCGTCCAGAGGAGAGCAACAAAAATAAGAGGTTTAGGAAATACAATCTCTGAGGAAAGGTTGGAAGAATTAGGAAAGTTTAGTCTAGAGAAAAGATGACTGAGGGGGAACCTGGTACCAGTCTTCAGATATATGAAAGGTAGTTGTAAAGAGGACAGTGATCAATTGTTCTCCATGACCACTGATGGTTGGGCAAGAAGTAATGGGCTTAATTTGCAGCAAGGGAGATTTAGATTAGATATTAGGGAAAACTTTCTAACAGTAAGGGGAATTAAGTACTAGAATAGTCACAAAGAGGGGTTGCGGAATCCCCATTCTTGGAAGTTTTTAAGAACAGGTTAGAGAAGTGGCTGTCACTGATGGCCAAGGTTTACTTGGTCCTGGCTCCGCGTGGGGGGATGGACTAGGTGTCCTCTCAGTCCCTTGCAGCCCAACATTTCTCTGAGTCTGTGCTCAGGAGAGGCTGTTTAGAGTTTAGCAGCTGAAATCCCAAAAGATTCCACCCTCCCTGGCCTGCGCCGTCCCCTCACTGCTCCTCAGTGTGACTGCCGGTCGGAAGGGCTTGTAACACAGTTTGGTTGTGTGTAATTATTGATGTAAGTGCAGAGAGGCAGCATGGGTTCTGTGATGTAAGAGCTCCGTAGTAAGACATGGTTTCATTTGGAGGCCACTCATAGACAGCTCAAAGGGGCATCTGGTGTGAACGGCTGGGAGGAGCGTCAGCCGGTCTGGTAGCTTGGGGCGCTGGTCACCAGAAGGAATGACCTAACTGAACCCAAACAAAACCAAAGTGGTGCATTGGGTTAGCGCCGAGCTGTACGCGGGACTGTCTGCCACGGGGCCTGGGGATGCAGAAAGCTCAGCAGGTCCTGAGCCCCGGGTGCTAGGTACTCGCCGCGCAGGAGATAACGGAGAGGGACGGGCTGCGCTCCCCAGGAGTGCGCTTGACGAATGGTGCAGTAACGAGCTGGTTCTCTGCCGCACTAGTGGAAGCTGCACCCGCTGTAGCCAGAAGGGGCTGCGCAGTGGAGAGGGGGAACAGGCCCCAAAGCACAGTCACTCCTGGAACACAGGAGCTAAAGCAGGGACACTGGGGCAGAAGCATCATATTTCCTCCCCAATTATTTCCACCAGAGCAGGGCCTTTGCTCAGGTCTTGGCCTATAATGCTACTATCTCCCCCCCCCCCCCCCCCCCCCCCCCCCCGCCCCCTGTCCATTTGATCATCAGCCTTGGGAAACCCATCCATCAGGTCTCCTCTCCATCCCAGCGGGAGGGCCGCAAAGGGAGCCCTTCCAACACCCATTTGCCCGTGCAGTCGTGGTTAAGGTGCCTCTGGCTCAGAGGAATGCAGTGGCACAGCATTTCTGCACTGAAACCCTGGGCTCATTGTCCAAAATCTGGCCAAAAACTATTCATTTGGGCTTGCCACGCTAGACCCAGAGCCAGTACTGATTGAAGGGAGAGCCGGGCTGGGCCCCAAGGCCGCTGGGAGCCTCCGCAGCAGCTAGAGATGGAGACGTTTGGTCAGGTCAGGCTTGACAAAGCCCTGGCTGGGATGATCTAGTTGGGGTTGGTCCTGCTTTGAGCAGGGGGTTGGACTAGAACCTCCTGAGGTCCCTTCCAGCCCTGAGATTCTATGATTCTATGATTCTAAGCAGGATCACTGTTGTTTATTATTAGCATTATTATTTATTTTATTATTCCACTAGCAAAGTATATAGCACTGGATCCATTTGTTTTCCTGGAGACTCCTCTCCCTGGGGCTGCAGATCGTTCTGGGGAGGCTGGTGCTATTTCACAAACAGTAGGAACACTTGTTTCATCAAGGGCTGCACAGCTGGCCAATTAAAGATTCCCCTGGATTTGCAAAATCGCAGTTGGAAGACTACAATTTAGCAAATGCAAGGAAGATTCTAGTTGGCCAGCTGCTGCTCTGATTAAACAATTACTTAGCAGGAGAGAAAAAATCAAACAAAGGAACCAAGTCCACGCTGGCTGGTCCGACAGAGCAGCCCAGTCTGAGCCCCAGCATCCTGCCTCCTGCCGGCACTGCCTCCCACAGTAAAACCATATCAATCCTTTTACACCCACTAGTCTGGGAATCCTGCTGCTCCCGGGGGGGCTGAAGGTACCTGGCAGTCTGCTCCACACCTTTCAATTGATGTGCTCTTGGAATCTATGGCTGGGACTCACCTCCCGGAGTATTTGCAAATCTCCACTAGCTCTGCTAGCGAAAAAGGAACGCACTTCCCCGGTCCCTGGGGCTGAGACATTGAGCCGGGCATGCGGCAGGGTGGGGAAGTTGGAGATGAAGGCACCATAGTGTGTGTGTTTGATAGCCACTGTGCTTGTCTTACTGAGAGGACTGGCGTTGTCTCCAGCGGTTCCCTTTATCCTTCCCTATTACAGCCCTTCCCCACACAGCCGCCATCCCGCATCCCATCCAGACTGCGGCTCAGAAAGACCATCCTGGCCTGTGTTGAATTAAGTCCTTGGTGCCCAACGCGGCGCAGTCCCCGGCATGCCGGGATGCAGCACTGTTTATAATTACTCTTTTAGCGTGAGGCCTGCAGTCACAGGTGTTTCCTGCGGCACTGTCTGGACCAGCACATGCAGGTGTGCCCAGACGCTCCAACCAGCCCTCCCTTACTGTCTCCAGTTAACGCATCTTCCCCAAGCACAGGCAGGGGGATCTGGGCTGCTCTGTGACCTCTCTGCTTTTGCTTTGCCTGGGCATCGTTCGCCTTTGTCTAGTCACAATCTGCCCTTCAATCAAGCCAGTCCGCAGGGAGAGAGTTCTCCCATCTCCTCTGTTCACGGTGCTTAGACCCTCGCCAGCTTACGCTGTGATTCCTTGCCCGGGCGCAGCAAAGAGAGGAGCCCTTCAAATGTGAAGAGAGGAGAAATCCAGCCTGTGCTGCTGTGCCTTAGAAGGGGCAGCGAGAGCCCGAGGAAGCGTCCCTGCCCCTTGCCCATGCGCTGTCTTGGTGCTGTCTCCCAGGCACCACGCTCACGCTGGCTTTTCCCCTCGGTCCACATCGCTCCCTCTCGCTCTGTCTCTCCCCTTTATTTTATATGTCACTTACGTTTGTTTTGCCCCTTTCTCGCACTCACTGGCAGGCGACACATGTCCCTCTTCAGAGTGATTCATTTTGCAGCTTTCGCCTCCAATCTCGTTTCCCGGTGACAGGCGCCGTCCTGAGTTAGAGCCGTCCATATGGTAGGATGTGTTGATCGTTGGGTTTGGAGGGGGGAGGCGGGATGATGGTTGAAGAGCTCAGTGGACTTGGCATGTTGCATTAGAATCAGTGCCAGGGAGCTGCCTGTCGGAGCTGGGCATGGCCCCAGGTTGGTGACACGCAGGCAGCAGAAGGCGGGAGACAAGCCCCCTGCTCTTCAAAGGCCAAAGAGACTTGGTTCCTGAGCTCGCTCTGTGCTGAGATTCCCTCCTGTGACAGCGAGAAGGAACACGGGCCTGCGTGTGCGTAGGAGCGCACACGTCTGTGTGAGGGCACACGGGTTAGCCTGGGCGGAGTTCGCATTTGAGCATGGCCGGCCGGCCTGCGAGCTCATCTGTTATGTTCTAGGCAAAGCGACTAGTAATGAGGAGAGCCACTCAGAATTGTGTAATTCGGCATGGGTTTGCTTCCTTAATGGTATTACTCTGCGTTTACCATTTGTTTTCCCTGCCACTGCTAATCGTGAGGATTGATTAGTATCCATTCGGAGCTATCCATTCTGCTCACTGAAGGCAGTTCATCCTCCCCTCTCTGAGGGCATGCTCAGAGGCTTGTGGTGCGTTTTTTAACCAACTGGAGTGCCCGGGCACTGGGGGTTTGAAGGGACTGGGGAGCCCAGTAGGACTGTGATTGTCTCGTCCGTCCCCAGCCAACGTCTGGTTCGGGTCGCAAGTGACGTGAGTCTCACTCGGCCTCTTAGAGGGGACGTCCCCGTATCCCCAGCTGAAAGTGAATCCATGGCTGACGCTCCCAGCAAACTCGGCAGGCACCTGATCTCCAGTTCCCTGTGCTAGGAAGAGGCTCTTACTGCCCATGCGTCAGCCCCCCCCCTGCAAACCCACGTCTTTCGTCAAGCCCCAGGTGTGGGACTCCTTCCCTGAGGGTCTCTCTGCAGTGCCTCCCTGGGCTTGTGTGTGTCTGAGTTGGGCAGGGAGCTTCCTGGAGCTGACACGCCGGTGATGTCATGCTCCAGTGAGTGACGTCATAGCCCAGCCCCAGCGTGGAGTGAATTGGGAGAGGGGTCTGCTCACACCAGATCCCTTATGGTAATGGGCAGCGATGAGGCAGCTCTGTTGGTGAATCCTTAGGAAGTGGCGAGTCGTGGGTCCAGTGTCACACGGTAACGGGAGGCTGCCTGTCCCAGGGTCTTCCTGAAGTGCTTCTCCTCTGAGCGGGATTTCACAGACGCGTCCATCACACTCAGATCCGCTGAACCTTCCACGCCGTGATCTTGCTGCGTTGCCGGGACCCTTCGTGTCCTCTGTGAGCCTTGCCAGAGCCCCGCCATGTTGTCCCACCCTAATGGCCCCGTTACAGGTTGTGTCTGTTGTGCTTTGATGGGTCGCTAGTTGTGGACAGATCTGCTTGGTCCTGCAAGACTGAGGACCATGTTCATCCCCCGGCGGTGCAGTCTGTTAAGGCCGGGATTGGGATTTCTCAGCTGCATTCTGTGGCTGGCTGTAGAACTTGAGTCATCTGCCAGACCTGGGTTAACCCTTCACATTCCTGGACAGGGAAGCCTCGCTCTGTGTGTGTGTTGCATTAGGTGAGGAAAGAGTTACGATTAACCCTTTCCTTGCAATCATAGTTTCAGAGACCTTTTCCTTTTCTGCTTTATTGGATGTTCTTATCACAGGTTTTTTAACCCCTTAACTCCCATGTGTGCCCCCATCCCGTGATTTGAGGGAGCACCTCTTGAAGTTTCAGCTTCCTTTTACTGAGTCTACAGCGACCGTGCTGTCCCCAAAGAGAGTGGAGCATACCATCTGGTGGCTCTGGAAGGGAGGTACCACCGTGACTGTGAGGATTATTGAAAAAGTATGTTTCTGTGTTCCAGGGAATCCATGGCGTTCTACACTGTCCCTACAGAGCTGCTCCTGGTGGAGGAGATCCCACGCAATCAGATGGGAAAAGTCAACAAGAAGCAACTTCTCAAGCACTTCTACCCATCCTAGTGAGGCACCAGGCTGAGAGCAGGAGCCAAGCGAGATGGCTCTCCCCGTAGTGCCTGCTGCCCGAATGGAGGCTCTCCGAGGAGCTTTAATGCATCCTAGTGCAATGGGTTTGCATGAAAACGATACTAGTCAGGTGCTGTCCGTGATTTCTGCAGTGGTGGCTCTGTGCTCGTCAGGCCGGGATTGTCAGTCAATAAAAGCCAGTTTCATTCCACATGGTCTCCTCATTGGCTGAGCAGGACCTGGAGGAGAGCAAGGTTATGTTCCTTCTGGAGGAACCACTCTCCAGCGTCTCCGAGCCCCACCCCCCATCGATGCTGAGCAGCCGGACGCAGGCATAAATTGTGTGTATGAATACCAGGGAGGTCTGAAGTATTTGCAAGTAAGAGGAGTGTCCCATGCGCATGCCAGGGCTGATAATGGAGGACTTCAGGCTCCTGAGGACTTGCTGGGCAGGTTCCCGGTCCACTGAGTTAGTGTTTAGATGGATGGGAGATGGCCAAGGGGAGCAGGCTGTGTGGGGATCAGTAGAATGCCACCATGTGTGTCCCATCTTTCACTCCAGCATCCCTCCTGCAGGCTCAGGCTGACGGGATCCATTCTGCACCCCAGAGAGCAGCCACATGGGCTTGAGTGAAACAGAGCCAGCCTCATTGCCAAGAGTCCTGCAGTCGTTGTCCAGGCAGAGCCTAGTTTTGAAGGGGGTTTCCACTTGGCTTCCTGCTTTGGCCTACAGTTAGCTGTCCCCTCCACCAGTGGCGATTACGGCATAATCCTGCAAACCCACAGGAGCTGATGGCACTCGGCACAGGACAGACGCTGACCTACTTACCTGACTGTGCCCAGGCCGTAGGAGTCAGTTTGTGACAACAGGCCCTTCCCATTACGTGTGGGCTGAATGGCTCTGTTCACAAGGGCTGCTTTGCCATTGACTCAGCCGGCAATTCTCCAGGGGAATTTACAGGGTAAGCGCCAGGGAATCACAAGAGGGACACAGAATTATTTGTCTCTTCTAGACCAGAGCCTGAGTTCCCTGGAAACGGCCTTAATACCCAACAGGTGTAGTCCCTGTACCACGCAGTCCACACAGAGAGTCAGCAGCTAGGTCCTACTCGGCACACAGAGAATCTACTGACCCCTGGGTGGTTCCCAGGTCAGAGTGGCACATGGCTAGGACGGACTTTACCCTGTCACACGAGGTCTTGGCATGGAGGGGAAGGTCTGTACAGGAACCCCTGAAACCCCCGCCCCCCCCCCCCCCCTGTCTCTCTCTCTCTCTCTGAAGGCTCATCCTAGCTCTTCTCCCTCTCTCAGCCTCAGGCCATATGCAACTCATCCCAGATGAAATTACTCTTTACATTACACTCCTCTCTTCAGCCATCCGCAGTGACGCCTGTTAATTCTGCCTTGCTTTCCGCGCTTCCCTCCGCCTTTCCCCCCGTGCTGGGATTTTTGTTTTGTTTTTATGGCGCCGTTAAAGAGTCCGTCATTTAGTGGAGTCTAATTTCTTTGTGGGAACGTCTAGTAACCTGCTGTAAATTGATATCTGTCCATTGGCACGCTTCGCCACACGCCGCCTCCTGTTTTCCTGCAGCTGTGAAGAAGCCGTAATTAGAGAAGCACAAATAAATACAAACTGCTCTTAATAACCCGCACGCAGTTCTCTCTCTCTCCCCGCCCCGGGCCCGGGAAGTGCTCTCCCCTCATGGCTGCCCTGGGCTGGCTAAGTGCAGACGTGATGGTGGTGCCCAGCCAGGTGCAGGGTTTCTGCAGCCCCTGCGCTTTGTGTTGACCCCAGGCTTGGAGAGTGGACTTCAAAGGGCTCGTGGCTGTAACAAGCCCAGGCTGTGCGAGGGGCCGTGTCTGGGGGTATTCATGGGGCGCTTTTGCCATTTGCCAGCATTTCAGGAACAGCGCCTGGCCATGCCTGCCAGGTGAGAGGAAATGATCCGGAGCCCCCCTGCACTGGAGGGGCGGCAGGGTCCACAGGCTTCCACCCCTGCTAGCTGTGGAGAAACCACCCTGACGGCTGGTGGGGACAGGGGGAGGGGGCTCCCACCACTGCCAGGAGAGGAAGGGAGCTGGTTGGGGGCTGGTGACAGATCTGAGCCTTGATTTTCTTTCTTGGCAGAGTTTGTTTTAAAAGCAAAGCACAATATACAGAGTCAGGGCGGGGGGAGGGGTAGCTTGTCTGCAGCACGCGGAGGCTAACCCCCCCAGGGTAATACACAGCACACGGGACGTAGAGATCACCCGCCAGGAACCAGCCTGCGGAGGTGGCACGCAGGGCGTCGGAGAGCGATCACACCGTGAGTGTAACACCAGGACTGTACCTCCCACAGGGGAATCGTCAGAGCAGGGGCCAGGTTTCCAAAAGCCAACATCGCCGGGGCCCTTCGCATGGGGAGCTGGGGCCCTTCGGGGAGTGGGGGGCATGTGCATGGCCTGCAGGGGGGCACCTGTAAAATAGGCTTTTGAAATCTGGCTGGAGATGGCACCTTAACGTTTTGCCTGACGACTTCCCAGCTGATCCGTCCTCCCGTTTGCAGAGGACACCCCCGAGCCCCTCCCTTAGCTCCCTGCCCCCGACCCCCTTGGTAACACACTGAGTCCAGCCTCTCGGTTTCCAGCAGGAGCTTTCAGTCCCCGACTCCCTGGGCTGAGCTGCTGCTTCCCCTTCCCTGCTTCGCAGCAGGTTGCAGGGGCCTTCTCTCCTCGTCATCTGTCAGAACTGCTGACAGCTGTACCGGAGCCCCCCCACCTCTGTGCAAACACTCGGCTCATTTTGGATGCTGCAGCCTGCGCAGAGCAGACCCCACTGAGATCTTACACTCCACTCTCCAATTAAAACCAGGAGCCAGGCGCCGGGGGAGCCGTGCTGCTGACAGCTCGATAAAAACCTGTTTGCTGCTTCCTCTCCTCTCACGCTCACCTGGCTACGGGGAAAACCAGTCACTAAAAGCCTTTGATCTCAGCTGCTGGGCTCCTTGGTAGAGCCTCGCTCTGCTCCCAGGAAGTGCGGCTGGCCAGGCTGCCCTGCTGGGAATCTCTCATAAAGGTGGCAGGAAACCCCGTTCTCTCTCCTTCCCGCCCCCACTCAGCCATCCCAGGCAAGGTGAAGGCTGGTCCTGGAGGGGGGCAGGTGGTCAGTGGTGCAGTCCAGCTGGTACCTGTGAGGTCCCCCCTGCCCCCCACCTGGGCCCTGCTCACCCCCCCCGGTGCACAGGAAGCGGGAAGGCAAGCTGCACTTCGCTGCAGGTTTCTGCATCAGCACACGCCGAATGGGGATGTGCAGGGAAGGCCCCGTAAGGAGAGATTCGGTTAATGTAGCAAACTCCCGGCAGGCCTGGTGCATGTTACCGAGATGCACGGGGCGGGGAGGCATTGTTTCAACAGTGCCCACAGGGCGTGCTGCAAGTCAGGATTGAGGGGCGTGGGCAGAGCTGGCCCAGGGTGGGGGATCTGTGCTGGGATAGCAGAGGGTGTTGGGAGGTGGGAGGCTGCACTGGCGGGCACTGGCAAAGCCGCGTATGGGATGCTCCCACGGCGCCTGCCCACGGTATGCTCCATCTCCCCACGTCTATCAGCCCCTCGTCTGCACGGGCACTGAACGCGCTGGGGATAGACGCGATCTGCCACCCAAGATGATAAAGCGGGTGTGTGGAGGACGCGCTCCTGAGTGGTCAAAGGGATCGGGCACGGAGTGTCCTGTCTGCTCCCGGCACCAGCGCCTTATCCCGGATTCCACTTGGGGCTCAGTGGGGGGAGGAGCCGGGCTCCCTTCCAGGGCCGTGTGTGCTCTCTGCAGCCCTGTTCCAAGGGAAGCCAGGGGCCTCCGCTCGGCGTTCAGGGCCGCTCCACACAGCCCTGTCTGCACACGCCTGATAAGCCGGCTCTTTTGTGTCTCTACCGTTGGATAACTCTTCGCACTTGGCTCCTGCAGAGAACAGCGGCTGCGCCCCCGCCGGCCACGGTCGAGCGATTGCTGTTCTGTCTGCTGATCGCCTGGCTCCGACAGACGAAGGAAGAGAGCGTGCATGGGAGGGGAGCTGGGGGAACGTTACCTGTGGCTGGGATTGGGCGAGAGCGACTGAGCATTGCATTAGCGCAGAGAAAGTCCAGGGAGCTAGCGGGAGAGGGGGCGTGGGCCGGTCGGCAGCCGGGACGGACTCTGCTCAGGAATCGCTCTGTTCCCGTTCCTGCGCCAGCCGAGTGCAGTGAGTTTCGAGTGAGACCCCGGAGTAGCTGACGGATCGGAGCGAGGGGTGCAGCTGAGCCCGGGACGGGAAGGGAAGGGGGATGAAATCCCTGTCCGGGTCCTAGGGAGGTCACTGAAGGGCACCAGGCTAGAGCACAGCGAAGACGTGGCTGAACGCAGCCCTTTGGCTGCAGTAGCATCCCGGGGGTAGTGGGTAGTAGGAGGATGGGCTGTAAAACAGAGGGAATGACCCCTTCCTCTCCCCTGGCTCTGGCTGGGCTAGGCTGAGCTCTCTGGGGCAAGGGCTCTCTGTCTGGACAGCCCCGAGCCCAACGGCCGAAGTGAGGGTGTAGCTCACGGTGATTCTGGCGATGGAGGCTTGCAGAACACGGGTGTAAGTCGAGCTGTAGTTGGGTGAAGCCAGAGCTGTCCTGAGGCGCTGGCCCAGCCGCAGCCCTGGGGCCATCAGCCAGGAAGCTGTGCTGGGCTGCTCGCGGCTGGATGAAGATGGGGCTCTACAAACCTCTCCTTCAGCTGCCTCTGTGCCCTGCAGGGCCAGCGAGCCCCAGCCAGGGGTTACGAGCCCATCGGGGAGGGGAGGCAGGGAGGAAAGCCCCTTCTCCAAGCCATGGGTTGGCTCCGCTGCAGAACCAGGTGCCTGGTGCTCAGGCTCCATCTCCGGCTGCCCGCTCCTCACACGCCGACCGGCCTGTCGGGGGGCTCCCCAGCCAGAGCGAGACCCGCCCGGGACTCCCTGGCTCAGGCAGGGTGAGCTCTGCTGCTTCCCAGCAACATGCCTCCTGGCTTGCAGGGAGGCTGAGGCTGCCATGAGATGGGGTCACCTGGCCACCGCGGAGCAGCCCCCCCACACACACACACACTCACTCAACCTGGGCTTTCAACTCGGCCTGTGCTGTCCGGCCACGCCTGCCAGGGCTTGGCTGCCTGGCGCTCTGGGCCGGGAGTGCATCACTGCTGCAGGTACGTTGGTGTGGCAGCGACGGGGCCTCTGGAGCAGCCGCCCCCAATCACGCAGCAGGCGTAGGGTGCCAGGGGCCCTCGGCTGAAGGTCGCGGGTTTCCTGGAGGACGGGGGTGTTGATAGGTTGGACCTTTGTAAACGGATTTTTGTCCCTGTTTGACCTCAGCCGTGCTCTGGAAAACAAACCCAGCGGCTCCTAAGAGGGGGGAGAGGGATCAATAAGCTCTGGGGGGCGGAGGGAGCAGAGACGCCGGGGCGCGAGAATGGGAGAGGGGGCAGGACACAGAGGCACCTGCGTGTCAGATTCTCCTGCCCACATGGGAGCTGATTAGAGGCTGAGGCCATCCATCTTTGTGCCGGCCGCTGGAGTGCCGCAGGATGGATGGCAGGTGGGAACTGAACTGGCCTCTCGGGGGGCCAGGGCGGAGGCCGGAGGGGAGGAGTAATCAGGCCCCTCGCTGTGAGGATGATGGAGGGTCCCAGCTCATCGCGGTGGCCCTGGATCCTGCCAGGGGAGCGTCTGCGGGAATTCAGCCAGCCGGCTGGAGCGTGGGGAGAGGGGAGACAGGGTCAGAGGAGGGGAGGGATAGCTCAGTGGTTTGAGCATTGGCCTGCTAAACCCAGGGTTGTGAGTTCAATCCTTGAGGGGCCATTTGGGGATCTGGGGCAAAAATCTTGTCAGGGGACAGTACTTGGTCCTGCTAGTGAAGGCAGGGGACTGGACTCGATGACCTTTCAAGGTCCTTCCAGTTCTAGGAGATTGGCATATCTCCATTTATATATAATATATATATATAGGATGCAGGGGAGCAGTGACCTTTGCACCTGCTTTGCAGAGAGCCCACAGCTGACTCCGCACCTGGCTCAAAATATTAGGGGGGACTCCACTGCCCTGGGTCACACTGCTCAGATGGCGGCGGGAACGTGGATTTCACCAGTGCCATGGTAGCGTTAGCAGGCGGGGAGATCCCAGGCAGAGAAAAGTTTCGCTAGTTCTCCCGTTATCTGCAGGGCAGGGCAGACTCACCCAGAGCTCCTATGGCAGTCGGGGGGGGCCATGCAGGCCACTTTGCCCTGCAGCCTGGGCTGCCGCCCAATGCTTTGCTGCCGTAGCTCCCACCTGGGCTCCTCATAGCAGTCAGACAGCGGCTGGTCACCTCCTGAGTGTCTGTCTAGCCACAGCCCTGGTCCCGCAGCTCTGACCCCAGCAGCCCGTCAGCAGACACCGGTCACACTCCGGCTTCCAGCAGCCTTGGTCACTACTCACAGGGTGACCCCGACACACTCCCCATCCCCGATTGTCCCCAGAAATGTGTTCTGCACAGCCCCGCCCGCTCCTGGCCAGTCTGCACAGCCCCGCCCGCTCCTGGCCAGTCTGCACAGCACTGCCCGCTCCTGGCCAGTCTGCACAGCCCTGCCCGCTCCTGGCCAGTCTGCACAGCACTGCCCGCTCCTGGCCAGTCTGCACAGCCCCGCCCACTCCTGGCCAGTCTGCACAGCCCTGCCCGCTCCTGGCCAGTCTGCACAGCCCTGCCCGCTCCTGGCCAGTCTGCACAGCCCCGCCCGCTCCTGGCCAGTCTAGATAGATTAGGTCCATTGCCTCTCTAAGCATAGAGCATACAACAGTCTTCTACCTTAGAGTAAATTGGGGGCAAAAGACCTATCTGGGTTCAAGATTAAGCTAGATAAATTTATGGAGGGGATGGTTTGATGGGATAACATGATCTTAGTCAAAGGTCAAGTAATTGCTATCAGTGGTAAATAGGACCCATGGTCAGTGATGGGATGTTAGAAGTTACTACAGAGAATTCTTTCCTGGGTGTCTGGCTGGTGAGTCTTGCCCACATGCTCAGGGTTCAGCTGATCACCATATTTGGGGTCGGGAAGGAATTTTCCTCCAGGGCAGATCGGCAGAGGCCCTGGAGGTTTTTCGCCTTCCTCTGCAGCATGGGGCACGGGTCCCTTACTGGAGGATTCTCTGCATCTTGAAGTCTTTAAACCATGATTTGAGGACTTCAATAGCTGAGACATAGGTGAGAGGATTATTCCAGGAGTGGGTGGGTGAGATTCTGTGGCCTGCATTGTGCAGGAGGTCAGACTAGATGATCATAATGGTCCCTTCTGACCTTAAAGTCTATGAGTCTGTAAATTACCCAATCCACAGCACTGGATTAGTTTAATTAAAGCAGCCCGTTACTCCCTGTCACGCTCCGTCTCTCTCCGGCCCCTGGCTGTATGTCCCCAGGCTGCATAGGCAATTACAGGCCCACAGTGACATTTGGGAGCGAGGACACCTGTTAACTTGCCCAGCCTTTTGTGAAGCTGCTGCCGCTGCTGCAGAACCGCGCGGAGGAGAGGCAGGGAGAACCCATCATTTCAAGCATCAGGGAGCTCGACCCCCGGCATTAAGGAACACAAACAACCCCAATCCCAGCTTCCTCCTCGGCACTGTCTGCCAAGGCAGAAGGTCAGTGCTCCCTCTGAGATGTTGGCCTGAAAACAAACATGAGAGCCGCTCCTCCCAGCTGCCCCCCACACACACTTCCGCTCTATTTCTTGCTGGAACGTGTCCCCTTGCATCTTGGCTGGACTCAGACATCAGTGAGGAAAGCAGCTCCCGGATATCTGGGCCGTTGACTGCTCCGGTCTCCTGCAACATAGCAGGGGCAGAGCTCAGAGCAGCCTAGTCCAGCTCCGTGGCTGTGCTGTGGGCTGTAGAGAAGGCACGGAAAGAGAACGGAGCTGTGTCACGGAGTGTGGGGGAGTCAGCGCCTGCACCCCTCTTCCCCGGAGTCACTGGGAGTCTCAGCCAGCCAGCAGAACAGAAGGTTTATTAGGGATGCCAGGAACACAGTCCAACCAGAGCTTGTCAGTACAAACAGGACCCCTCAGTCGGGCCCTTCTGGGGGCCAGGGAGCTTAGACCCCAGCCTTGGGGCTCCCTGCATTTCACCACCCAGCTCCCAACTGAAACCACCCAGACAAAAACCTCCAGCAGGCTCTTCCCCTCCCCCGGGGCTCCTCCTCTAGCCTCTGTCCATTCTCCCAGCCAAAGGTGTCACCTCCCAACCCCCCTCCTGGCTCATGTTACAGCCCCAGGTAAAGTCTCCCATTCCCAATGCAGCAGATCCCAGGGAACCTCCCCCGCAAGCCTCCCAGGTCAGATCCACCTCGCTCCCTACTCCGGCACAAGCTGTAGCCTGAAAGACTTCTCCTGTTGTCTTGCACAAGAGAGCACTGGCTGGGTGCTGGCAGGGCGGAGCTCATGCTGGGGGGAGGGGAAAGTCTCTTCTCTCAGCAAACTCAGGGTGGGGAGCAGGCGGGATGCAAGGCTTTGATGGGCATGCTGGTGTGGGGGGACCGCACATGTCTTCTCTCTGGGGCTGCTTGGCAGGTGGCTTTGGGAGCCATTGAGTGAGGAAGGGGAGCCCTAGTTCTGAAGTCTCGGGGGGGTCCCTGGAAAAAAATTCCACAAGTAACTGTATGGAATAACTCAGAGTGAGGCCTCGGTGAGGAAGCCCAATTAGTGAACATCTAGAGAACATCAGGGGCCGTGCACAGAGTGAAACAAAGCGGAGCTATTGGGGAGCATCACCAGCTGTGCAATTCCTGAGTCCCAGGCCTCTACCTTCTGCACACACCGGGACATCCATTAGCGCGTTCCCTTCAACCTGAGCCCTTTGCACCACGTGTATCGCACTGTGACTAGTGAAGCTATGAATCACAAACGGGCACATAAGTGTTCAGACGCCTTGGTGATGGGCACAGTATAAACACCTCAATGGACTCAGGAGATCCCTGTTGCTTGATACGGGTAACTCAGACGTTCTGATCTCGGAGCAATTTGACACCCGCTTTGCACGGGTGGCAGTGACCCCAGCTAGCGTGAGGCAATGGAAAAGCAGACCCAGGCCATTTAGTGCAGCCATTAGAATAGAATAAGAATAATACGCTCTTGGGAAGTGATTTTCAGCCAGGGATCTCAAAGCACATTACACAGGGGACACAGGGGTGGAGCGGGGATGTGGCCATGGCCCCTTTGTCCCCCTCCCCGCTGGCAGGATGTTTGTGCTGCGCACAGCTGTATGCTGTGGCGTCCTTGTCCATTGCCACTTTCTAGCCTCGGCTCGGTAGCTCCTCATTCGCAGCTACACTCGTCCTCTCTGGTGCGCTGAACTAACTCGGGTCATGTGATCAGCGGGAATAGCTTGGGATCATGTGATCCCGGGTCATCCCAGTCACCTGAAGAAGGCTTCTAGCATCTCAGTCCCGTTGTCCAGTTCCATGCAGTGAACTGGCACGTTAGTAGTGTGCTAATAACATGTGCGGGTGCCGCAGAGCTGGGAGGCATTGCCCATACCGAGGAGGACCGGAATGTCACACAAGAAGATCTGGATGATCTTTAAAACTGGTGTAATAGAAATGGGATGAAACTTAATAGTGCAAAGGGCAAGGTCATGCACTTTGGGACTAACAATGAGAATTTCTGCTATAAGCTGGGGATGTATCCATTGGAACCAACAGGGGAGAAGGAAGATCTCCTCTGTATTGGTCGATTACGAGGTAACTATGAGCCGTCAATGTGATGTGGCCGTGAGAAAGGCTAACACAGTCCTGGGGTGCATCAGGTGAGGTATTTCCAGTAGACAGGGAAAGATTGTTACCATCGTACAAGGCGCTGGTGAGGCCTCATCTGGAATAGTGTGTGCAATCCTGGTCCCCCATGTTTAAAGAGAGAGGAATTCAAACTGGAGCAGGTGCAGAGAAGAGCTGCTAGGATGATCAGAGGACTGGAGAACCTCCCTGACGAGAGAGACTTAAGGAGCTTGGCTTGTTTAGCCTAACCAAACGAAGACTGAGGAGATATGATTTGCTCTATATAAATGCATCAGAGAGATGAGCACTAGGGAGGGAGAGGAGTTACTTCAGTTAAACGCCAATGTGGACACAAGAACAAATGGATATAAACTGGCCATCAATGAGTTTAGGCTTGGAATGAGGTGAAGGTTTCTAACCGTCAGAGGAGTGAAGTTCTGGAACAGCACAGAGACAGGGCCTTGGGCGTCCTCAGCCCTTTATTCTGAGCACCACACAGTAACCCCCTTTGCCTTCCCCACCCCACCTCTCCTCCGACACTCGCGGTCCCCCTCCTGGGGACGGAGAGCAAGCACGTGAGCCTCTGATTCCCACAGCTGCCCATGCCTGGATTGGCCAGCGGAAAGCCAGGTTGAACAGGTGCTGGGTCCTCCTGGGGGTCAGGCTGGGACAAGCGAGCAGGTGGAGTGGCTCATAGAGAAGGTGACATGTCGCAGGCTGATGCAGGGGTTTCTGACTGGCCACAGGGGCTCCTCCCAGGTCTTGTGCTGTCCTGTCGCTGCCAAGAAGGGGGCTGCAATGCACGAACGCAGCGCAGAGGCCCCAGGCACGGGGAACGGCTCGGTCACCGGGGTTTAGTCTGCTTGGTCTGCTGAGGTTTGGAGCCCTGCGGCTCTTGCCCAGCCAGGTGCGTCGGGCACGGCTTGGCCATTGCTGTGGGGCTGTCCCCTGCCAGCCTCCCAGCCGCTGAGGCATTGCACTGCCCAGCTGACAACTTCAGACCATTGTCCCTGGCCATGCTCCCTGCTCCTGCTCCTAGAAGCACCTCCCGTCGCAAGAAGCGAAATCACCCGAAATGCCCCAGCCCTAGCGCACTGTTCTGATCCATTGCAGGACCACGACAGGGCAATGAGAGACTCCCCCATGCTGCCCCGCCCTGTCCCAGGCCCCGGGGGTCTGTATTCTAGAGCCACAGCATCCGCCAGCACTGCCCCCCCTCCCCAGGCCAAACCCCCTCGGTGTTTGCAGTGTGGTGGTGTGGGGGGGAGCGACGACAGGCCTTTAACCGTGCGGCAGGAGCACGGTGCTGAGCCTTTGTTAAAACATCAGCGATGCCGTAAATTTTTTAACTTACCAAATAGATCAATATCAAATTATCATGTCTCACATTCATAACTCTTAAGCAAGCAACAATGGGGAGAGACAAGGTCACTGGAGAATAAATAGCAGCAAAAGCTCTTAATGATCTATCATTCTCGACAACCCCAGGCACCCAGCACCAGGCCCCTGACAAGATCATTAATAAAACTCTGCAGGAGCGCTATCGATTGTTTTGATGGATGATCACAGGTAGCAAATACTGTAAAACACCTGGCTGTCACACACTAAAATGAGTGGTTGGTGATGCCGACGTGGTGGGGGAGGGGGGCTCTCGCTTGTGGTTTGTCTTTGGGGGATTGACTCTTTAAAAGCGGTTCGGGGCTGATCAAGGAACCTTTGAGCTCAGCACTTTGGCCCAGCGCCCCGGGGGCTCGGGTGGGGAGGCTGGGCTGGAGGGAAAGGGGAGGGGGCTGAGCCGGGCTGAGCAGGAATCTGGCTCCACCCCAGCTCCCGGCTCTGCAGCACTCCAGACGCTCACTGAGTGAGGCCGAGGCGGGTCAGAAAGAAGGGGCAAGAAACAACGGGGCCAGTGCCAAGGGCGTGACAAAGATGCCACCCTGCGGGCACGGCTCGTGCCCAGGCACAGCCAGCAGGGGCATGGCTGGCAAGGCCAGGCCCTCCCCTCTCACCCACCTACAGTTTGCTGCAGCGTCTTCTCAGACTTCGCACATGTGGTGTCCGGAGCAGGCAGCGAGACAGAGCCTCGGCATGGCATGGCGAGGAACCTGGCTCAGGTCACCTGTACCACGGGACCAATCCCAGCTGCTCTGCTACGCTGCCCTCCTTGGGTAGATCCTCACGCCGCATGCCCCAGGCCAGCGCTGCAGCTCGGGAAGGGAGGGGGCTGCAGGAGGAAGCCCAGTGTGGAGGGGGCTGCTGCTTCTGGGTGCTGTCCTGGGGCTGGGTGGGCTGGGCACTTTGCAGTTGTTTAGGCCCCTGTGGAACCAGGCGTGTTGCACCACATGGAGCTCCCATGCATGGCTAGAGCAGGGCACGTTCACCAGTGGGAGATGCACATCTCGGGAGGACTCCTGCCAGGGCTTGGGGGCAGGAGGGCCTGGAGCCCCATGTTCCATGACAGGGCCCCCTGGGGGCTAGGGGTACTGTGGGGGAGGAGGGGCATGTAAGCTTGGGGACGAAGATCTATCCAGGAAGAAGGCCATTGCCTGACTGCAGAGGTTGGGGAGTGGAGCAGCGAAGGCGCTGCAGGCTGAGAGCTGGAGATGAGGCTGGGTATGGAGAGACATGTGGGAGACCGGGAGGCCATGGGCGGAGGAGCCCACCGAGTCCATCTGGCTACTTAACCAGTAAAAATGCCCCTGGTCCTGAGCCACGGAGTTGTTATTACCTGTGTCATAACCATACAGCTATGGGTAGCCTAAAATTCCTCCTTGCCTGTAAGGGGTTAAGAAGCTCAAATAGCCCGGTTGGCACCTGACCAATGGGGAAAGAAGATACTTTCAAATTTCGGGTGGGTGGGGAGCTTTGTTTGTGCTTTTAGTTTTCTGTTCTCTCTTGGGACTGAGAGGGATCGGACAGAAATCCATCTCCTCCAAACCATCCTGAACCAAGTCTCCAATAATACAACAACTAAGTTAGTCAGGCAGGCGGATCAGGTTTTCTCATGTTTTGCTTGTGAATTTTTCCTGTGTGAAGAGGGAGGTTGATTTCTGTTTTCTGTAACTTTAAGGTTTTGCCTAGAGGGAAATCGCCTGTGTTTTGAATTTGAGTACCCTGTACAATTATTTTCCATCCTGATTTTACAGAGATGATTTTTACTTTCCTTCTTTTTTAATAAAATCCATCTTTGAAGAACCTGACTGATTTTTCCATTGTTCTAAGACCCAGGGGTTTGGGTCTTTGATCACTTTGTAACCAATTAGTTAGGAGATTATTCTCAAGCCTCCCCAGGAAAGGGGGTGTAAGGGCTTGAGGGGATATTTTGGGGGAAGGGGAAGTCCAAGTGGTCCTTTTCCCTGGTTCTTTGGTTAAATCACTTGGTGGTGGCAGCGATTACCTAATTCTGGGTACAAGGGAGAATTTGTGCCTTGGGGAGTTTTTGACCTAAGCTGCTAGAAATAAGCTTAGGGGGTCTTGCATGCGGGTCCCCACGACTGTACCCTAGAGTTCAGAGTGGGGAGGGAACCCCTGACAGCCTGAATAGGGGTTTTCCAGCTGCTGCCACCCATGGTAGGCTCTGGGCCTTCTGCCGGGGTTGATGCCCAGCCACTTGACTGCTGCTCAGCCCCGCCAGGGAGGGACAGCACCTACTGGACCCATCTGCTACGCGGCTGAATGTACCAGACGCATCCAGGCGGAACGTGCCCCCTGCGCTGCCAAGCGCCCCAGCCATGCCTAGGCAGATGCCCCCGCTCTGCTGCTGCACGCACCGGGACAGCCCAATGGCACAGCGCTGGCAGGGACGGCGCAGCGCAAACAGCGAAGGGCTAGTTCCCGGTCACTCCCGGCCTTGTCTGCTCCTGCTCCTGGGAGGCTGCAGGCTCATCCCCAAGTGGTTTTCTCCCAGGGCGGCAGGTCTCACCCTCTGCCACTCGCCCCTGGCTCTGAGGATAAATGCAACCAGCGACATCTACCTGGATCCCTGCGAGCTCTTCCACCGCTTCCCTGGGGCACCCTGGGGGCCCTTTGCTGGCAGGGCCGCCGCCTTGCCCAGAAGCCAGAGGTGCGAGCAGCTCGCGGGGCCTGACGTGGGTGGCAGGGAACCCCATGCATGGGTTTGCTCATGTGTGCACAGAGCAGGCTGCAATAGCAGGTTGCAGAAGCTGACACCAGCAGCAGCGTGACGGCCAGGCTGCATGAGGCAGGACTTGGCTGTCCCTCGAAGCCAGGTGTTCCCAACCCCCAGTGCCTGGGTGAGTGACTGTGAGGATAGATCAGCCTGAGGCAAATGACAGGCTAGGACCAGGCAGGGATGGGAACCCCCTCCACCAACTGGGCATAGAAAATCTCGTCATGTTGTGCGAATGTAAGCACCTGCTCGGGTTCTCCGGCTCCACCCGTCCCAGCTCTCACTGCCTCTCGTCTCAGTCGTGTTTCTAATGCACCCATCTCCGTCGCACGCAGCATGTCGCCGGCGCTTTCAGAGGGAGGCTGCACTTCCCCCAGTAACAGCACAGGTCCACGGGGTGGAGAGAAACAACACGCCTGCCTGGGAACGCTGGGCAGAAGCGCTGGATTGGACGAAAGGGACGCGCTAGCATGCACCTGTAGGAAGCTGCTCACTGGCAGGCGTCAAGGCAAATCTGTTCTTTCACGGGGACAAGAAACCCCCTGGGGCACCGTGTCCCGGTGGTACCGGTGCTGCTGGTGGTGGGGGCTAGGGGTGGCTACCAGATGCGCTGTGGCTCAGCTGGATGTCAGGTGTGCTACGGGGTAGGTTTGGCTGCTGGCCGAGGGTTAGATGCGCCCGGCTGCACGTGCTGCTGGGCCCACCGCACAGCTAGCAGCCCCGCAGGGAGGAAGCCGGCAGAACGGTTCTCATTTCCTCTGTCGCCATCACCCTGCACGCTCTGCACAGCCTGAGTTAGGGTCCGGCCCAGGTCAGGTGTCACTGGGAGAATCCGGGTGGAGCTGTCTCGCCTGCAGGCCTCGTGGCCAGACATCAGGGGGTTTGAGCCCAGGTTGTATTTCCCTATTTAAGTGCCGCAGCCTGGTGGGAGAATGTGCTGGTCCATTCGTTAGCTGGTGCCGGCGTTGGAGGGAACGGCCTCCAGGAAAGGATGAAAGTAGCCTGGAGTCTCTTCCAGCTTCTGAACGGCTCTGAGCATCGGAAAGGAGCTTTCACACAGGACACGCATCTGCTGATGTTGGCAGGTCCCCGGTCCAGCGCCCCAGGTCTCACATCCGTCTGGAGACGCTTCTGCCTTTGGCTGGTGGAAAGACAGCCCCCCCCCCCCCCCCCCAGCTCACCGCCATCTGCCAGGCTGCTCCTGCCCAGAGAGCGGAGCCGCTTATTAAACGTCTCGGGAAAGCAGCTGATTGGAGTGCCCCCGATCCCAGCGCTGGACGGCGCGCGGGCTGGCGAGGCGGTTGGACAGCAGCCGCAGGAGGAGATGAACTAGAAGACCCTGCGGTGCAGCTGACAAGGTGCCGAGCACCCCCCGTCTGCCATTGGCTTTGGTGGCCCCCCAGGGCTGAGAGTCTCACGCCTGGCACTGCGAGCCCTTTGCCGCCACGGGCCAGGTGCCCGCGCCCTGAGCTCCTCTAGCCAGGTGCTCTGCGTGGGGCGAGAAGGCTCTGACTCCACCTACACCCCCGGAGCGGGAGCTTGGCTAGGAGAAGGCCCCACTGAGGGCCCCATTCTGCTCCCGACCAGCTGGAAGCCCCCTCCCGCCCCCATCACCTCTGCCCGTGTCTCTCCCGGTTCGATTCTCCTCCTCTCCCCTTGATTGGCTCGTGATGCACGTTTGCCATTGACAGTCTGATCATATGTACACAACCATTCAATTACTCTGTAATGGCCACCGGCTATTAAGTCATCAATCTACTTCACTGCAGCCTGCCAGGCCTTTCCCCGGCACCCCGCAATAAAACCCATTGCAACAACAGCACGCACCAGACGTAGCGTCTTTAATGCCCCGGCGCCATTCCCCTTCATGCCTGATTGAATAGCTACACGCGTGTCGTGGCTAAAGTACAGAGGGCTGGCTCGTGAGCCGGCGCTTGGCTCTCCCGTGTCACACACGTGGCAGCATTTGCCTGGAAATGGCCTAGACGGGGCCGCTCCAGACCCCGCCACCGAGGCAAATAGTGCAGCTTTAGGATGCGGGACATGGCCAGAAAACTCTCCAAAGGGGCAGCAGCCCCTCCATAGAACACCCATTATATTATTATTGTTGTAATATATCTATATATTATTGTAATTATAGGGATCTGTCCATCTGTCTCGGCTTTTATGTGACACCCATCCCCCTGTCTGAGCCCCTTACACCGTGTAAGTAGCTATGCGAGGGGTCACTGCCTCTCCCCATGTCCTAGGCAGCTGTTACTAGCTCTGAGAGCAGGCGGGTTGTTCTGGTTCTCCAGCTTCTCCTCACTGGGATCCGAGCGCCTCGCTTGCAGGACTCCGGAGCTGGGTGCATAGATTCAGGTGCCGAGGAGAGAGAAGAGACACAAAGCCGGGGTAATCATCCGGGGGGAATTAGGGGCCATTTCTTGCTGGAGGAAAGTCGGCCGCACTCTGTCCCTGCGAAGCTGTTCCTCTGTCTGCCTCCTCCGACCAAATTGCCCCGTTTTCTGCTGTGAATGGCAATTTGCCCGGCTGACCTGAGCGGGACACAGCCCACCTCAGCGCGCCTTCCCGGGCGCCATCTGCCCCATCGGGGCTCGGAGCAAGCGCTGATCAGCAGAACCCTGGTCCCCCGCCTGTAAAGAGGGGTCACCGTCCCCTTGGCAGGCTGCAGCAGCGCCTCGGCTGCTAATGGAAGAAACGATGCTGTCGCGAGGCGCTGAATGGCCCGTGCTGTGAGACGCCACCAATTACCTCGTTAGCCACCGTTAGCCGAATGGGCCTTAACTGCAGCGAGTGCCCCATTTCTCTGGGATTATCGCCTCGGGAGCGCGGAGATGGCAGGGAGCCGGGAGCCCGCGGACGGCCTCGCCCCTTAGAAGCGCTGCCCCCTTCCCCACTGAATCTGGTCCTGCCCCAGCTCCGCACCCAGGCCGGCCCAGCCCTGCTCTGGAGACGCCGGGGCAGTGTGCTCCGTGCCATGCGCCCTGCTCCCTCTGGGAACCGCAGAGACCCCCAGCTCAGGTCACGCTGCCCGCTGGGAGCTTTGCCACCCTGGGCTGGATGGGAGGGCCCCATGGTGCTAGGCGCTGTGCAAACAAAGAGCTGAAAATCTCAGACCACCACCTCTGTGTCTTCCCTCCCCAGCCCCACACACCAGCCAAAACACTGCTGCTTAGCCCCTCCTCTAGCCCCGGCACGTCCCTTTCAGACCCTTTGTGCCTGGAGCCCCCCCTCCCCCCATCCCAGTGCTGGTGGCTGTGCTCCAGTCTGCTCCTCCTTTTGAATCCCTCCTCCAAGGTCACATCTTCCCCAAGCCCCAGCGGTGTTAAACCCCTGCCAGCCAGCGGGAGTGCAGCCATCTAGCCCCCTGCTGCCTGGCTGGGTGTCCTTGCCCCTGGGCTCCGGGGGGGCCCGGCTGGCTGTGTGAGTGGGGGGAGCAGGGGCCGTGGCCTGCCCTTTGAGCTGTGCCGTGCTGGGGGCAGGGTGGGCACTCAGCAGATAAAGTGGTTTCCTGCCTCCGCTCCCTGCAAAGCGCAGAGCGTTGGCACCGACGGATTCGCAGCGGGGAGCACCGAAAACGCAGGTCGGTTCTTCCCCACCCTTGCAGCAGAGAGGGGGGTCTACAGCCAGGCTTTTATAGGGCGGGGGGCACGGTATGCCCATGCAGTGCAGCGTTCTCATGGCCCCCTCCCTCCTCCCAGCAGCAAGAGCCGTGGGGATGGGTCAGTGAGCGTGGGGGTGGCAGTGACAGCATGCTCCCCGGGCGACTGGGAAGCAGCTGCCCTTGCCCTGGGTGAAGGCAGCAGAAAGACCAGGGCGGTGCCCAAACTTCCCCTTCCCAAGGGCTGGGGGGTGCGAAGGACGCGGTGAAGCCTGACAAACACTCTGGGGTCCCCTATCCACACACCCGCCCTGCATGTTCAAAGGTTCCTTCATTGCTACACACACACACACACCCGAGGGGGCGAGTCCAGGGGCTGCTCTAGGAGTGTGATGCTCCCCCGACCCCTCCTGCCCCCGCCGAGCAGCTGGCCAGGGGTCACGGGGGGGTGGGGAGCTCGCCCTGGAGCCATTGTCTCTCCATCAATAGCCAGTGAACTGACGACTCGTTTAGGAGCGAAGGCTCGGCAGCGACTCAATCCGACGAGGGCCGTTCCGAGGCGATCGATGCTGGAATAGATCGATTCGGCTGAGGATGCCCTGGCCTGAGTTCCCGGGTCTCGTCTCCACCGCCCGGCTCCCGTGTCACTCAGCGGGCCTGGGGCCGCGTCTCTGCTGGCCAGGGAGATGGAGGCAGCGCCAGGCGTCAGAGAGCAGCACAGCCCCTTTGGGGCCCATCGCAGGCCTGGCTCCCAGGTCCCGGGCTCCCCCACTGCCCTCGTTCCATCTCCCAGCATCTCACGGGCAGGGCAGCGAAGACGCAGTCTGAGGGCCCGGGCTGTGCCCCTCGAGCGGCTTCTCCCTGGGGAGCAGTGACAAGGGGCAGAATGCCCCCTGACTGCGCCCGCGGCTGTGAACCCACGGAGGGAAGCCAGCTGCGGGCTGGATGTGAGAAGCCAGGAGATGGGAGTCGCCCAGGGCTCAAATGAGAACGTGGCGATGGAGCCTGTAAGTCTCATGCCACATCCCTGCAGCTCCCAGCTCCAACCCCACAATCCCCCAGCTCCACATCTCCAGCCCCCCAGCTCCACATCTCCAGCCCCCCCAGAACCCCAGCTCCACATCTCCATCCCCCCAGCTCCAACCCCCACAGACCCCCAGCTCCACATCTCCAACCCCCCAGCTCCAACCCCCCAGAACCCCAGCTCCAACCCCACAATCCCCCAGCTCCACATCTCCAACCCCCCAGCTCCAACCCCCCCAGAACCCCAGCTCCACATCTCCAGCCCCCCAGCTCCAACCCCCCAGCCCCCAGCTCCACATCTCCAGCCCCCCCAGAACCCCAGCTCCACATCTCCAACCCCCCAGCTCCAACCCCCCCAGAACCCCAGCTCCACATCTCCAGCCCCCCCAGCTCCAACCCCCCCAGAACCCCAGCTCCACATCTCTAACCCCCCAGCTCCAACCCCCCAGAACCCCAGCTCCAACCCCACAATCCCCCAGCTCCACATCTCCAACCCCCCCAGCTCCAACCCCCCCAGAACCCCAGCTCCACATCTCCAGCCCCCCCAGCTCCAACCCCCCAGAACCCCAGCTCCACATCTCCAGCCCCCCAGCTCCAACCCCCCCAGAACCCCAGCTCCACATCTCCAACCCCCCCAGCTCCAACCCCCCAGAACCCAGCTCCACATCTCCAGCCCCCCCAGCTCCAACCCCCCCAGAACCCCAGCTCCACATCTCCAACCCCCCAGCTCCAACCCCCCCAGAACCCCAGCTCCACATCTCCAGCCCCCCAGAACCCAGCTCCACATCTCCAGCCCCCCAGCTCCAACCCCCCAGAACCCCAGCTCCACATCTCCAACCCCCCAGCTCCAACCCCCCCAGAACCCCAGCTCCACATCTCCAACCCCCCCAGAACCCCAGCTCCACATCTCCAGCCCCCCAGCTCCAACCCCCCCAGAACCCCAGCTCCACATCTCCAGCTCCCCCAGCTCCAACCCCCCCAGAACCCCAGCTCCACATCTCCAGCCCCCCAGCTCCAACCCCCCCAGAACCCCAGCTCCACATCTCCAGCCCCTCAGCTCCAACCCCCCAGAACCCAGCTCCACCACATCTCCAACCCCCCAGCTCCAACCCCCCCAGAACCCCAGCTCCACATCTCCAACCCCCAGCTCCAACCCCCCCAGAACCCCAGCTCCACATCTCCAACCCCCCAGCTCCAACCCCCCAGAACCCCAGCTCCACATCTCCAACCCCCAGCTCCAACCCCCCAGAACCCCAGCTCCACATCTCCAACCCCCCAGCTCCAACCCCACAATCCCCCAGCTCCACATCTCCAACCCCCCCAGAACCCCAGCTCCACATCTCCAACCCCCCAGGCTCCAACCCCACAATCCCCCAGCTCCACATCTCCAGCCCCCCAGCTCCAACCCCCCCAGAACCCCAGCTCCACATCTCCAACCCCCCAGCTCCAACCCCCCCAGAACCCCAGCTCCACATCTCCAACCCCCAGCTCCAACCCCCCCAGACCCCCAGCTCCACATCTCCAACCCCCAGCTCCAACCCCCCCAGAACCCCAGCTCCACATCTCCAACCCCCCCAGAACCCCAGCTCCACATCTCCAGCCCCCCCAGCTCCAACCCCCCCAGAACCCCAGCTCCACATCTCCAGCCCCCCAGCTCCAACCCCCCAGAACCCCAGCTCCACATCTCCAGCCCCTCAGCTCCAACCCCCCAGAACCCCAGCTCCACATCTCCAACCCCCAGCTCCAACCCCCCAGAACCCCAGCTCCACATCTCCAACCCCCCAGCTCCAACCCCCCCAGAACCCCAGCTCCACATCTCCAACCCCCCAGCTCCAACCCCCCAGAACCCAGCTCCACATCTCCAACCCCCCAGCTCCAACCCCCCCAGAACCCCAGCTCCACATCTCCAACCCCCCAGCTCCAACCCCACAATCCCCCAGCTCCACATCTCCAACCCCCCCAGAACCCCAGCTCCACATCTCCAACCCCCCAGCTCCAACCCCACAATCCCCAGCTCCACATCTCCAGCCCCCCAGCTCCAACCCCCCCAGAACCCCAGCTCCACATCTCCAACCCCCAGCTCCAACCCCCCCAGAACCCCAGCTCCACATCTCCAACCCCCAGCTCCAACCCCCCCAGACCCCCAGCTCCACATCTCCAACCCCCCAGCTCCAACCCCCCCCAGAACCCCAGCGCCACATCTCCAACCCCCCAGCTCCAACCCCCCCAGAACCCCAGCTCCACATCTCCAACCCCCCAGCTCCAACCCCCCAGAACCCCAGCTCCACATCTCCAACCCCCCAGCTCCAACCCCCCCAGAACCCCAGCTCCACATCTCCAACCCCCCAGCTCCAACCCCCCCAGAACCCCAGCTCCACATCTCCAACCCCCCAGCTCCAACCCCACAATCCCCCAGCTCCACATCTCCAACCCCCCCAGAACCCCAGCTCCACATCTCCAACCCCCCAGCTCCACACCCACAATCCCCCAGCTCCACATCTCCAGCCCCCAGCTCCAACCCCACAGAACCCCAGCTCCACATCTCCAACCCCCCAGCTCCAACCCCCCCAGAACCCCAGCTCCACATCTCCAACCCCCCAGCTCCAACCCCCCCAGACCCCCAGCTCCACATCTCCAACCCCCCAGCTCCAACCCCCCCAGAACCCCCAGCTCCACATCTCCAACCCCCCAGAACCCCAGCTCCACATCTCCAGCCCCCCCAGCTCCAACCCCCCCAGAACCCCAGCTCCACATCTCCAGCCCCCCAGCTCCAACCCCCCCAGAACCCCAGCTCCACATCTCCAGCCCCTCAGCTCCAACCCCCCCAGAACCCCAGCTCCACATCTCCAACCCCCCAGCTCCAACCCCCCCAGAACCCCAGCTCCACATCTCCAACCCCCCAGCTCCAACCCCCAGAACCCCAGCTCCACATCTCCAACCCCCCAGCTCCAACCCCCCCAGAACCCCAGCTCCACATCTCCAACCCCCCAGCTCCAACCCCCCAGAACCCCAGCTCCACATCTCCAACCCCCCAGCTCCAACCCCCCCAGAACCCCAGCTCCACATCTCCAACCCCCCAGCTCCAACCCCACAATCCCCCAGCTCCACATCTCCAACCCCCCCAGAACCCCAGCTCCACATCTCCAACCCCCCAGCTCCAACCCCACAATCCCCAGCTCCACATCTCCAGCCCCCCAGCTCCAACCCCCCAGAACCCCAGCTCCACATCTCCAGCCCCCCAGCTCCAACCCCCCCAGAACCCCAGCTCCACATCTCCAACCCCCCAGCTCCAACCCCCCCAGCCCCCCAGCTCCACATCTCCAACCCCCCAGCTCCAACCCCCCCAGAACCCCAGCTCCACATCTCCAACCCCCAGCTCCAACCCCCCCAGAACCCCAGCTCCACATCTCCACCCCCCAGCTCCAACCCCCCCAGAACCCCAGCTCCACATCTCCAACCCCCCAGCTCCAACCCCCCCAGAACCCCAGCTCCACATCTCCAACCCCCCAGCTCCAACCCCCCCAGAACCCCAGCTCCACATCTCCAACCCCCCAGCTCCAACCCCCCCAGAACCCCAGCTCCACATCTCCAACCCCCCAGCTCCAACCCCCCAGAACCCCAGCTCCACATCTCCAACCCCCCAGCTCCAACCCCCCCAGACCCCCCAGCTCCACATCTCCAACCCCCCAGCTCCAACCCCCCCAGAACCCCAGCTCCACATCTCCAACCCCCCCAGAACCCCAGCTCCACATCTCCAGCCCCCCCAGCTCCAACCCCCCCAGAACCCCAGCTCCACATCTCCAGCCCCCAGCTCCAACCCCCCAGAACCCCAGCTCCACATCTCCAACCCCCCAGCTCCAACCCCCCAGAACCCCAGCTCCACATCTCCAACCCCCCAGCTCCAACCCCCCCAGAACCCCAGCTCCACATCTCCAACCCCAGCTCCAACCCCCCCAGAACCCCAGCTCCACATCTCCAACCCCCCAGCTCCAACCCCCCCAGAACCCCAGCTCCACATCTCCAACCCCCCAGCTCCAACCCCCACAATCCCCCAGCTCCACATCTCCAACCCCCCAGAACCCCAGCTCCACATCTCCAACCCCCCAGCTCCAACCCCACAATCCCCCAGCTCCACATCTCCAGCCCCCCAGCTCCAACCCCCCCAGAACCCCAGCTCCACATCTCCAGCCCCCCAGCTCCAACCCCCCCAGAACCCCAGCTCCACATCTCCAACCCCCCAGCTCCAACCCCCCCAGCCCCCAGCTCCACATCTCCAACCCCCCAGCTCCAACCCCCCCAGAACCCCAGCGCCACATCTCCAACCCCCCAGCTCCAACCCCCCCAGAACCCCAGCTCCACATCTCCAACCCCCCAGCTCCAACCCCCCCAGAACCCCAGCTCCACATCTCCACCCCCCAGCTCCAACCCCCCAGAACCCCAGCTCCACATCTCCAACCCCCAGCTCCAACCCCCCCAGAACCCCAGCTCCACATCTCCAACCCCCCAGCTCCAACCCCCCCAGAACCCCAGCTCCACATCTCCAACCCCCCAGCTCCAACCCCCCCAGAACCCCAGCTCCACATCTCCAACCCCCCAGCTCCAACCCCACAATCCCCAGCTCCACATCTCCAACCCCCCCAGAACCCCAGCTCCACATCTCCAACCCCCCAGCTCCAACCCCACAATCCCCCAGCTCCACATCTCCAGCCCCCCAGCTCCAACCCCCCCAGAACCCCAGCTCCACATCTCCCAACCCCAGCTCCAACCCCCCCAGAACCCCAGCTCCACATCTCCAACCCCCCAGCTCCAACCCCCCAGACCCCCAGCTCCACATCTCCAACCCCCAGCTCCAACCCCCCAGAACCCCAGCTCCACATCTCCAACCCCCCAGAACCCCAGCTCCACATCTCCAGCCCCCCCAGCTCCCAACCCCCCAGACCCCAGCTCCACATCTCCAGCCCCCCAGCTCCAACCCCCCAGAACCCCAGCTCCACATCTCCAGCCCCTCAGCTCCAACCCCCCCAGAACCCCAGCTCCACATCTCCAACCCCCCAGCTCCAACCCCCCAGAACCCCAGCTCCACATCTCCAACCCCCCAGCTCCAACCCCCCCAGAACCCCAGCTCCACATCTCCAACCCCCCAGCTCCAACCCCCCCAGAACCCCAGCTCCACATCTCCAACCCCCCAGCTCCAACCCCCCCAGAACCCCAGCTCCACATCTCCAACCCCCCAGCTCCAACCCCACAATCCCCCAGCTCCACATCTCCAACCCCCCCCAGAACCCCAGCTCCACATCTCCAACCCCCAGCTCCAACCCCACAATCCCCCAGCTCCACATCTCCAGCCCCCCAGCTCCCACCCCCCCCAGAACCCCCAGCTCCACATCTCCAACCCCCCAGCTCCAACCCCCCCAGAACCCCAGCTCCACATCTCCAACCCCCCAGCTCCAACCCCCCAGACCCCCAGCTCCACATCTCCAACCCCCCAGCTCCAACCCCCCAGAACCCAGCGCCACATCTCCAACCCCCCAGCTCCAACCCCCCAGACCCCCAGCTCCACATCTCCAACCCCCCAGCTCCAACCCCCCCAGAACCCCAGCTCCACATCTCCAACCCCCCAGCTCCAACCCCCCCAGAACCCCAGCTCCACATCTCCAACCCCCCAGCTCCAACCCCCCCAGAACCCCAGCTCCACATCTCCAACCCCCAGCTCCAACCCCACAATCCCCCAGCTCCACATCTCCAACCCCCCCAGAACCCCAGCTCCACATCTCCAACCCCCCAGCTCCAACCCCACAATCCCCCAGCTCCACATCTCCAGCCCCCCAGCTCCAACCCCCCAGAACCCCAGCTCCACATCTCCAACCCCCCAGCTCCAACCCTCCCAGAACCCCAGCTCCACATCTCCAACCCCCAGCTCCAACCCCCCAGACCCCCCAGCTCCACATCTCCAACCCCCCAGCTCCAACCCCCCCAGAACCCCAGCTCCACATCTCCAACCCCCCCAGAACCCCAGCTCCACATCTCCAGCCCCCCAGCTCCAACCCCCCAGAACCCCAGCTCCACATCTCCAGCCCCCCAGCTCCACCCCCCCAGAACCCCAGCTCCACATCTCCAGCCCCTCAGCTCCAACCCCCCCAGAACCCCAGCTCCACATCTCCAACCCCCCAGCTCCAACCCCCCCAGAACCCCAAGCTCCACATCTCCAACCCCCCAGCTCCAACCCCCCCAGAACCCCAGCTCCACATCTCCAACCCCCCAGCTCCAACCCCCCCAGAACCCCAGCTCCACATCTCCAACCCCCCAGCTCCAACCCCCCCAGAACCCCAGCTCCACATCTCCAACCCCCAGCTCCAACCCCACAATCCCCCAGCTCCACATCTCCAACCCCCCAGAACCCCAGCTCCACATCTCCAACCCCCCAGCTCCAACCCCACAATCCCCCCAGCTCCACATCTCCAGCCCCCCCAGCTCCAACCCCCCAGAACCCCAGCTCCACATCTCCAACCCCCCAGCTCCAACCCCCCCAGAACCCCAGCTCCACATCTCCAACCCCCCAGCTCCAACCCCCCCAGACCCCAGCTCCACATCTCCAACCCCCCAGCTCCAACCCCCCAGAACCCCAGCGCCACATCTCCAACCCCCCAGCTCCAACCCCCCCAGAACCCCAGCTCCACATCTCCAACCCCCCAGCTCCAACCCCCCCAGACCCCCAGCTCCACATCTCCCAACCCCCCAGCTCCAACCCCCCCAGAACCCCAGCTCCACATCTCCAGCCCCCCAGCTCCAACCCCCCCAGAACCCCAGCTCCACATCTCCAACCCCCAGCTCCAACCCCCCAGAACCCCAGCTCCACATCTCCAACCCCCCAGCTCCAACCCCCCAGACTCCCAGCTCCACATCTCCAACCCCCCCAGCTCCAACCCCCCAGAACCCCAGCTCCACATCTCCAACCCCCCAGCTCCAACCCCCCCAGAACCCCAGCTCCACATCTCCAACCCCCCAGCTCCAACCCCCCAGAACCCCAGCTCCACATCTCCAACCCCCCAGCTCCAACCCCCCCAGACCCCCAGCTCCAACCCCCCCAGAACCCCAGCTCCACATCTCCAACCCCCAGCTCCAACCCCCCCAGAACCCCAGCTCCACATCTCCAGCCCCCCAGCTCCAACCCCCCAGAACCCCAGCTCCACATCTCCAACCCCCCAGCTCCAACCCCCCCAGACCCCCAGCTCCACATCTCCAACCCCCACAATCCCCCACTGCTCAGCACCAACCCCCACTGCCCTGTCTTAAATATAAAGGGAAGGATAACAATCTTTCTGTATGCAGTAATATAAAATCCCTCCTGGCCAGAGGTACAGAATCACTTACCAGTAAGGGGTTAATCAGTTCAATTAACCTAGTTGGCACCTGACGAGAAGGACCAATGGGGAAAGAAGATACTTTCAAATGCGGGGAGGTTTTGTTGGTGCTCTTTGTGTGGTTCTCTCTGGGACGAGGGAGAGACCAGGGCAGAAAAAACACATCTCCTAGAACCATACCTGAAATGAGCATCTAAGCTTACAAAAATGGTAAGTAAAGCAAGGAAAGGCGTTAGATTATCTTTTGGTTTAGCTTGTGAATTTTCCCTATGCTAAGAGAGAGGTTTATTCCTGTTTTTGTTACTTTGAAGTTGAGCCTAGAGGGAAATCCTCTGTGTTTTAAATCTTTTTATTACCCTGTAAAGTTACCTTCCATCCTGATTTAGCAGATGTGATTCTTTTACTTTTTTTAAAATAAAATTCTTCTTTTAAGAACCTGATTGATTTTCAGTGTCCTAAAAATCAGGGTTTGATCTGTGCTCACTTTGTAACCAATTGGTTAGTCTATTATTCTCAAGCCTCCCCAGGAAAGGGGGTGAAGGGACTTGGGGGATATTTTGAGGGAGATAGGGCTCCAAGTGGCCCCTTCCTGAATATCAAGAGGGGGCAGCCGTGTTAGTCTATAAGTGGATCGCAGAGAATGCAGACTAAAGG